>CM035270.1:109017149-109130722 GCA_020226075.1 Hydropotes inermis
TTAGTCGCTCAGTCGTGTCTGACTCTCTGCGACCCCGTGGGCCAAAGTGTTAGTCGCTCAGTCGTGTCTGACTGGTTGCGACCCCATGGGCTAAAGCCCGCCAGGCTCCTCTGTCCGTGGGATTCTCCAGGCAAGAACACTGGAGTGGGTTGCTATTCCCTCCTCCAGGGGATCTTCCTGACCCCGGGATGGACCCCACGTCTCCTCCACTGGAGGCAGATTCTTTACCGTCTGAGCCACCAGGGAAGCCGGGAAGCCCACAGCTCTGACTCAATGGCCTCGACATTCTTTTTTCAAGGAGCATCCGCTGTGACTGAGGGCTCGCAGACCATGTTGGGGAAACTGAATGGATGATCTGGGAGGGTTTTTTCCTTATGACGTTCTCTGGCTATGGCTGCGTAGAGAAGTTGAAATGAGAATTTCAATTCAAGGGTCCACATTGCTGTCTCAAGCAGAGCTCTGTGCAATGAGAAAGGCCCATTTTGGAAACAGGTCATCTTCAGCTGCTTTCTGTCTTTTGTTCTGTAATTATAATGTTGTGCATCAGGAAAGTTATCACAGCCTATTTAGAGAATATTGGTTTAGCAGAATGTTTGATTAAATCAATATTTGGAATGGTAGGGGACTTCTCGTACTAATTACATCGAGAAGAACTAATGCTATCTGTGAAAATAAAAGGGGAAGCTTTGTTCGTTATGTAAATGAAGGTAACTTAAGGGAGAAAATATTTTGAAAAGATGCCCTTTGGATTCTGGCTTGGGTATGGCTAATGGAGAGATACTCAAGCAGAAAAGAATAAACTATCTTATCAAAGTTTATATAAATTCTAATTATCATAGATATGAGTCAGGCAGTTGATTGATTTGCTAGTGGTACTGTTGGCTCATCACTGATCTAAGTATTCCTCTTCCAACAAGTGAGGTGTTTGAGGTCTTAAAAGGAGATGCTGCTGCTGGTTCTAAGTCGCTTCAGTCGTGTCCGACTCTCTGCAACCCCATAGACGGCAGCCCACCAGGCTCTGCCCTCCCCGGGATTCTCCAGGCAAGAACACTGGAGTGGGTTGCCATTTCCTTCTCCAATGCATGAAAGTGAAGTCGCTCAGTCGTGTCTGACTCTTAGCGACTCCAGGGACTTCAGCCAACCAGACTCGTCCGTCCATGGGATTTTCCAGGCAAGAGAACTGGAGTGGGGTGCCATTGCCTTCTCCGAAAAGGAGGTGAGACTATAGTTATTGCCTGAGATCCAGTACTCAGTCAGGCTTAGCCTGCTGAGGGGATTTGGTGGAGGGTCCCTATCCTGTCTGCCTCTCGGACTACAAACTGCCGATGTGCCCCACCCTCTGCGTTCCCTCCTTTTCATGGGTCTGCCCTCGCCCCATCCCCACCACAGGACCCCCATTCATCCCATTCTTCTTCCTCCCTTCTGTGGCCACACCTCTTCCTTGGTGGCTCAGACCGTAAAGAATCTGCCTGCAATGCAGGAGACCTGGGCTGGGAAGATCTCCTGGGGAAGGGAATGGCAACCCACTCCAGTCTTCTTGCCTGGAACATTCCATAGACAGAGTAGCCTGGCGAGCTATAGTCCATAAACTCTCAAAGAGCCGGACACGACTGAGTGACTAACAGACACACATACACACACTCACCTCTGCCTCCTCCCCTCTCTCCATTTCCGTAATCTTGTAAGATGCCTCTGCCTACTCCTTCTGCCAATGCATTTGGTACATTTCAAGGAAAAAAAAATATTTTTCATGTCTTCAGTGGATTTCCATGGCCTTTATGGTAAAGTCTGCACTGCTGGGTCAAGGCCAGAGAGCCTGCCCTCCTTGTTGGCCCCATCCTTCACAGTGCCCCCGGCGCAACCGTGACACAGCCCATCAGAGCCTTCTGTCAGGAGCGGTGTCCTCCGTCAGGACGGGGAGGTGCTCCAAGGAAGAGGAAAACGGGATGCTCGTCCTCAGGGGGCTCCCAAGCCAGAGAGAGGAGGTCAGCGAGGGAGATCTTTAGAAGCAGAATGTGATGATAGCAGTCTAGCATGCAGTGTGACGTTGCTGGGGAAACACAGAAAAGCTCTCCTCCAGCTTCCTAACTTCACAGCTTTGATACAGTCTGGGGTCCATCGAAGAAGAGATCAAGTGAGAGAAGTGTGAGTCTTCAAGAGGGAAAATGATAAGGAGGGGGGACTATTCTAAGTTTGGGGTGGCAGGTTCCCCACCGTATCTGGGACAGAAGTTCTCATTGGTGGCTTGTGAATCATGGGGACGCACCTGACCACTCGCTTCTGTAAGCTGTAATTCATCCTCGTGGCACTGACTTGGCCTTGTCCCTGGAGGCAGAGAACCAACTCAGTGGCACCCGTGGGACCCTGCAAGCCTCTCAGGCTCCATCCACCTCCCGCGGCTTCTGCAGATCACGTCCACACCCCGCTTGGGAGCGAGTTGATGGCATGAGATGAGACACACCCCACGCGGGACAGCTTCCAGAGCCAGAGTGGCGAGAACTCATGCCCGGAAGCCCCAGAAGTCTAATTCAGGGTCTTCGTGGACTTGAGCAGGGCTTGGAGTTGAGCAGAACTCAGTCAGTCTCTGACTTGGACACGTTTCCTCCCTCCGAAAGCAGTTTGGCTCTGAATCCTGAGATATGTAGTTTCCAGGTATCACCCAGGGGAACCTCAGGGATGCAAGTCAACAGGCAAATTCTTCCCTGGCTCTGTGTCTCCTCCCTCTTGGGGCTGAGATAGTCTCTCTAGCAGAGAACCCCAGGGAGGAGTCACAATTGGGGGGGTGGAAGTCTCTGGAACTCTGATCTCCTGCCCACCGCCTTGTCCTCTTGATAATGAGGTTATCACGTTTGTCCGCAGTTGCTTTCACGGAGAGGTGGTGGTGCGGGGACCCTCTGCATGTGGTCTGGGGAGAAGGAACGAGATGCTGTGAAGAAATGGCCAGGTCCGCAGATCTGCTGGTTCCCACGGGCTGCCTTCCTTGTGGTCCTGCTTGCATTCCATCCTGGGCTCACCCAAACTCCATGGGGTCAGTTACATACAGAACCCAAGTGGTGCGTGAACCTGAGGCTGTTCCTCTTCCCCCAGGTGTCTCGTGTGGTCTGATCCCTGCTGGTATCGCCAGCTTCCCCTGCCTGGGAGCAGGTGTGCACTTCGTTTCCTGTGTGCACACACTGCCCCTGAGTGTGCTTCTGTTTGCTCTTCCTGTGTGCACACTTACTGCACACTCACTCCAGACACACAGGATCCGTTTCCATCCTTGGGACACATTTGCTCTCCCAGAGTTGCACCTCTCACTCTCCCAACGCCAGTGTATCCTCCATGTCTCTCATTAAGTATTGCTGGTCCCCCTGTGATGTGCTTTTGTTGAGACCTGCATTTTTTTCTTGGTGATATGTATTGAGAGGGGTCATTATCTAATGACAGTTGACATCACCCTTGGCTGGAACTACAATTCCAGGATGACAGGACTAAGTCGGCATTGTTCTTTGCAGAATCTCCAAGGTCAACAATTCCTGACTTTGCCAAATGTTTCTTATCTGAATGGATATATTATAGCTGGGATTTCTCTCCTTAGGAGACATAATTAAATTTATATCATTGTCTTGGGTTATTTTAGGGTATATCATATAAAAGGGAAGTTTGTCTTAACACAGAGGACTCATTGATTTCTATGCAATCTGACACACTCCTAAGCAGGTGACAGAATCTTTATTCCAGGTTTTTGGAAAGGTGGAGAGTAGTGGTCATGTATGGATGTGACAGTTGCACCATAAAGAAAGCTGAGCGCCGAAGAATTGATGCTTTTGAACTGTGGTGTTAGAGAAGACTCTTGAGAGTCCCTGGGACTGCAAGGAGATCCAACCAGTCCATCCTAAAGAAAATCAGTCCTGGGTGTTCATTGGAAGGACTGATGCTAAAGGTGAAACTCCAACACTTTGGCCACCTGATGTGAAGAACTGACTCATTGGAAAACACCCCGATGCTGGGAAAGATTGAAGGCAGGAGAAGGGGATGACAGGATGAGACGGCTGGATGGCATCACCGACTCAATAGACATGAGTTTGAATAAACTCCGGGAGTTGGTGATGGACAGGGAGGCCTGGCGTGCTGCAGTCCGTGGGGTCACAAAGAGTTGGACATGACTGAGCGACTGAACTGAACTGAACTGAGGTTTCATTGAGTTTCATTTTGACTGGTAGCATTACGTGTGCCCTTTTCACAATACATTTTCTGACACACATCACTTGTGAATCTCCCAACTCCTAAAATGCTCTCACGAGCTCTTCAATACCTTGTCCCCCACTGGAGTCCTGGACGATGGCTTTTAGAAATCTCAACTCATAATTCCTCTGAGACAGTGTCCACACCAAAACCGTGGACCCTGATGAAAAGAAGATGATCATTTAGGCAGGACTCTGAAGAAACACTACTAATAGGTACCTAATAGTAACTTAGCAGTAAAGAATCTGCCTGCAATGCAGGACGCCGGGGTTTGATCCCTGGGTTGAGCAGATCCCCTAGAGAAGGTAATGGCAACCCACTCCAGAATTCTTGCCTGAGAAATCCCATGGACAGAGGAGCCTGGCAGGCTACCGTCCATGGGGTCATGAAGAGTCGGGCATGACAGAGCAACTAAACAACAAGATTTACAAAGATGACAAAAACATGTTATTCCCACTGGCGAGCATGATGTGCAAAAATCCACCCCCTAAAAATCACAGCACCTTTGCCTGCAGCAGTGTGCTCGGTGAAAATGCAGTTGACCTGGAGTCCGAGGAGCTAGAACTGCTCTGTTGTATCTCAGTGGAAATCCACTCGGGACCCTACAGGAATCTGGGAAGAGAACCGTAGGAGACAGGTTTCTTCCTGACAACAGCCGTCTAAGTGGTTTATTCGGTTAGGGAAACGACCAGACAACTTCTTTGTTTCCGCCCCCTCAAGGGGTGCTTCTATTTTTTTTTTTTTATTAATTTGTATTGGAGTTTAGTTGCTTTACACTGCAGTGCTGGTTTCTGCTATACCTCAGAGTGACTCCGCCACACGTGTACCTATCTCCCCTCCTTGTCACCACAGAACCCTGGGTGGGGTCCCCTGACACACAGCGGGCTCTCATTCGCTGTCTATTGTATACATAATGGTGGGTAATGGGGCTTCCCAGGTGCTCAATGGTAAAGAATTCGCCTGCCGATGCAGGAGATGCGGGTTTGATCCTTGGGTTGGGAAGATCCCCTGGAGGAGGAAATGGCAACCCACTCCAGGATTCTTGCCTGGAGAATCCCATGGATGGAGGGGCCTGGTGGGCTTCAGTCCACGGGGTTGCAAAAGGGTTGGGCACGACCTAGCGACCAAGCAGCCGCAGCAGCAGTCTGCATATGTCAACCCCAGCCTCCCAGCCTCCCACCCCTTCCCCGCTCCATGTTCACACATTTGTTCTCTGCGTCTATGTAGATGCTTCTGAAGCCTTCCTTCTGGCCGGCTCCTGCAGTGGCCTCTGGCCTGTCCAGTTAGGGGGCTCTCTCGTCGCCTCCCCCTGAATAGTCCTTGGAGGAGTGAAGTCCGTGCTAGAAACCAGCGCTCTGCCCATCCGACCCGGCTGTCTCACGGCCTCTGCAGCCTTCCTCTTTCCGGTGCAGTCAGCCCCGCTGAGTCCCCTGTTCTGCATCCATCACACAAAAGGAGACCAGGGAGGGATCCCAGGGATGTGGGGTCCAGTCAACAGCTCCTTCAGGACCTCATTGCAGTGATGAAATATGATATTTCTACACAGTGAGGCCTCTGAAGGATGGCATTACAGAGAAAAGTCTTGGCTCACAGGGCAGGGAAGAACCAGTTGGCTGGCATCAGCATCTCTGCCAGGGGTACATGGTGCTTCGCACCCAGGAGCAAGGTGCTGGGAGGAGGGCAGCTGCAGGGTGGGTGAGTGGGATATAATTATTGTGTTGGAAAGAGCCCAAGCCCCTTGGATTGACACACACCTTCCTTGTTGAAGAAGGTGTTCAAGGAGCACTGTGACCTTCATTTCCCCCCTCCCTGGGCACAGAGCCAACACACACCACGGGAAACGTCTTCTGTGATTGAAATTGAAGGGGACTGTAGTCTGCAGGGGTATGGCCCATGCAGCTTCTACCTCCAGAAGGCCTGGCCTTTTCTGCCTCCCTGCCCCCATGTAGAATGCACTGTACCCTATGTTGCCCACCCCAAGCTTTAGCTGATATAATTTCCAGGGTCCAAGATTAGTCTGTCCAAGCCCAGGGTCTCTGGAAGAAAAGAAGGAGGTCAATTTTCATAAGTCACCGGCCCGGCTTCTGCTCCCTGTCTGTTTCCTGGGAACCCATACCCCTCCTTTGTAAACGAGGTGTTTTTATGAACAGAAAATGTGTGGACTCTACTGCTTGGCTTCCTCGCTCAGAAGTTCATTAAAAGCTTGCCTGCACGCCAGTCACAGGTTTTTATGAGACACAGTCAAGATGTTTCATGTGTAGGGTGCCAATAAACACACCCCTCACATAAGGAACTGGTACTGTTTATGTAAGGAAGACACTTAGTTCAAGTGAATTGTCATTCAGTCACTCAGTCATGTCTGACTCTTTGCAATCCCATGGACTATAGCCTGCCAGGTTCCTCCATCCTTCACTGTCTCTGGAGTTTGCTTAAACTCATGTGCATCGAGTCGGTGATGCCATCCAACCATCTCATCCTCTGCCTTCCCCTTCTCCTCCTGCCTTCAATCTTTCCCAGCATCAGGGTCTTTTCCAATGAGTTGGCTCTTCATAGCAGGTGGCCAAAGTATTGGAGCTTCAGCTTCAGCATGAGTCCTTCTGATGTATATTCAAGGTAGATTTCCTTTCGGATTGACTAGTTTGATCTTCTTGCTGTTCAAGGGACTCTCAAGAGCCTTCTCCAGCATCACAGTTCAAAAGCATCAGTTCTTTGGTGCTCAGCCTTCTTTTTGGTCCAACTCTCACATCCATACATGAATGCTAGAAAAACCATAGCTTTGACTAAATGGACCTTTGTCAGTAAAGTAATGTCTCTGCTTTTTAATATACTGTCTGTTTGTCATAGTTTTTCTTCCAAGGAGCAAGTGTCTCTTTACTTTGTGGCTGCAGTCACCATCCACAGTGATTTTGGAGCCAAAGGAAATAAAATTTGTCACTGTCTCCACTTTCTCCCCATCTCTTTGCCATAAAGTGATGGGACCTGATACCATGATCTTAGTTTTTTGAATGTTGAGTTTTAAGCCAGCTTTTTCACTCTCATCAAATAGAAAATTAGAGAGTGCTGGACTGTGGCTTTGAAGGTGCTTTTTTGGGATGAAGATATTTGGAAAACTTCAAGATACTGGTGGCTCAGCTGATAAAGAGCCTGCCTGTAGTGCAGGAGACCTGTGTTCAATCCCTGGGTTGGGAAGATTACCCTGGAGAAGGGCATGGCATTCCACTCCAGTATTCTTGCCTGGAGAATTCCCATGGACAGAGGAGCCTGGCGGGCTGTGGTCCATGGGGTCACACAGAGTCAGACACGACTGAGCGACTCAGCACACTGGGCCCAGAAGAGACGGATGGAAGGGCTCCACTGCCTTCCCGTCCACATGAACGTCGAGGCACAATCCTATCTCTGGGTGCAGGCCAGGTTCACCCAGTGTGCCTGCCTTGGTTTCCCACTTCTGCCACTGGTTCCTGGTGTTCCTAAATCCTGGGAGTGAGCAGTGACAGAGAGCTCTGCTGAGTGAAAGTGTCGCGGGTATCTCTTGGGAAGAAGCCCATCAGAGGGCCGTTGGGAGTGGTCCAGAGACTGGCTAGCCCCATCTTGCACATCATACTTCTTACCCTGTCTCCTACACCTCTCTTCTTTAGTCCTAAACGTGTACCCAAAGAGCCCACTCCCGAGTTCACACTTATGCTTTATGTACTCCAATCAGAGATCTCATTTATGTGCATTTTTAAGAAAGGTCCAGATCTGATTAAACCACCAACACTCTTTTAGCACGTATGAATCACATATTACAGAAAGAGAGGCCAAATATCCCAAAGCGGTTAATCTTATTCACACCAAGTTTGCTCTGTAAATTCCATAAGATAATCACGTAAATGTGGGTAACTCTCCACTGTGTTGTAGTTCACACCACTTGCCCTGTACAAGCCCAAGGAGCTGATTTTAGGAATCCTTTGAAATGCCAAGAGGATTCAGCTTGTTAGCCTCTTTATTAAAATGCCAGCATATACACGATAATCTGAATTATTTGCCTAGAACTATCTAAATCCATGGAGTTTAGAAATGTAGAAAGGGTCACTTCTAATAATTTTGTTGTTCAGTCGCTAAGTCATGTCCGACTCTTTGTGATCCCATGGACTGCAGGCTGCCAGGCTCTTCTATCCCCGACTGTCTCCCAGAGTTTGCTCAAACTCATGTCAGTTGAGTTGGTGATGCCATCCAACCATCTCATCCTCTGTCGCCCCCTTCTCCTCCTGCCCTCAATCGTTTCCAGCATCAGGGTCTTTTCTAATGAGTTGGCTTTTCGCATCGGTGGCCAGAGTATTGGAGCTACACTTCTAATAATAGCACAGTGATCAACCACAGTGATTGGAGAATTGCCTCAAAACCTTTTTGGAAGTAGGCAGAGTATAAATAAATTACCTGATACTTAAATAAGATATCTGAAGCTTTGTGACCTTCCATCTAGCTACGTCTATCTATCTACCATCTATCTAGGTTTCTATCTACCATGTTAGAGAGCAAGCTCACTAAGTTATCCGTGAAGTTCCCTGAATGTAGAATTCTGTGGGTTTTCTGTGAATCCCAGGTTAAGTTGAAGGCCATTTGGCTTTTGACTTTCTTGACAGTCTTTTGTAAAAGTAGAGTCCACTCTGCTGCCAAGTTCATATCCTAGTGTTAAAGGGCTCTGGGGTTATCCACAGACAAACCCTCAGATGTGGGGGAGTATGGATATGTGGGCTGTTGTTGGCTATGGCACTTGTGCATGAAGACAGTGATATTAAATTTTAGAAAGCTGTAGCTGGTAGTTTATTTTATTTCTCTACTGAAGAAGGTAGAGGCATTAAATGTGCTTCGTGACTCTTCTTTCCCTTGACCCTCCACAGTGAATCCCCTGGTTTTACAGGTGGAGACATAGAGAGTTCTGCCTTGCTTACCTGAGTTTCTGGAAACGTCAGAATTTTATGACCATCCACTGTGCTTTAAATTCAGTAGCTGCTCACTGGATATTATTTAAATGAATGAATGAATAAGTAAACAAATGAATGAATAAATCTGGTGCATGTTCTTAAGCCCCTTTCTGAGCCCTGGATGTGTTTTGCAACCCTCTGCTGCTTCTTTGTAAACCTGATTGCCAGAATGACCTTCATAGCCCTTCCCAACCCCTGAGAACAATTGCATTTGCACCAAACTAGCGTTTCTGTCTGGGCCTGTGTAATGGTTGCCTTTCCTTTATAAAAAGAAACCCTCAAGAAAATATTTTTCAGTGGTCCCAGAATAAGCAATAGGTGGAATGCTGTGGCAATCCTCAGAAAAGAGATGAGGAAGGGATGAAGAAATTAGTAACTGTGGGTTTAACTTGTCAGCGGGCTCATGTTGAAAATGGATTTGGAAGTCAGATGTTGCCCTGCAGCTAATGCCAACTGCTTGATCACAGCAGTTGTTGTTTAGTCACTAAGTCATATCCAATGCTTTGTGGCCTGATGAACTCTAGCCCACCAGGCTTCTCCCTCCATGGGATTCTCCAGGCAAGAATACTGGAGTGGGTTGCCATTTCCTTCTCCAGGGGATCTTCCAGACTCAGGGATCAAACCTGAGTCTCCTGCTTGGCAGATGGTTTCTTTATCACTGAGCCACCAGGGGAGCCTGCTTGCCGCAAAATAAATCAAAAAGACCTAAAGCTAAGACCCAGAAAGAGACATTCACTGAAGTACACACTATTAATTAAGCATCACATATTCAGTGTACTCTTCCTATTTGTGGCTTACAATTAAAAGATACCATACTCCTGAGAAAGGTACAGAGATTACCACAAGACAAATTGATAATGGCCTCGTCCTTAATTCATTCTACATATTCTCAGTTAAGTGGTTTAAATAGTGATAGAGCTTGTTATTTTTAAGCATGTAAGTAGAATATTTGAGTTTAGGTGAGATTAACACACTGGGCTGAGTAAAGGATAAGGAATAGTTACTTGGTTGGCACTAGATAATTTACTTGGTTTTAGATTTGGGTTTATAAACTAAATGCATAAATCAATGGGCAGATAGTGAACACAGTTATAAAGACAGTCACAGGTTTATTATTTATAATGTTCCCCAAAATCTGTTCAAAAATGGCATGTGAAAATGATAAATAATAACATTCTCTGTTATGAGATTGGGGGGGTAGTTCTGAAAGGTACAAAGTATTAAAATATCCCTCATTGCATCTCATCTTTAAGATAAAATATATATTTGTATTATTTACACATTATTTAGTTTCATTCTTTATACAGTTAACTGAATTTGGTTGAAGTTTCATTGTGAGAAATTCTATTCGTATAGTTGAGAAAACTGTGGAAATTAAGTTAATATGATCTGACCCTCATCACACTGGAATCATCACTATCATTTTTGCATTTTCTACTCATTTTTACAAAACAAAGAGCAAAATATGAAAATAAAAATCACACAAACACTTATGTGGGGGAGAAAAAAACATAAATTATGCCAAAACTGACCTGCTCACAGGCAAACAGCATCACAGCAAATGTTAATTTGCCAGCAGTGAACACAGTTCCAAATTGACACCTAAACAGCCTTCCATATGCCAGCACATAAGGCTCAGAGAGCAGATTGTTCCAAGGTCAAATGACCCTACAAAATGTCTTCTTTTCTAGTATCCTGTGCTAAATAGCAGTAGTAAGACACCTAAGGGTTTAAGAAAGCTGTGGAAAGTCGTCTAGGATTTCACGGTCGTCTGCGGTGCTGTGACTGCAGGCTGTGATGGTTGCAGTCACAACTGCTTTTTGTGTGTAGGACTCTGTTGCGCTCAGGAAAGGAGCCAGAGGGAGCAGAGTCGGCTACACCCAGAAGTAAACAGGCACCCGATACAGAATGTGTTTGGGGGTCCCAAGGAGATCTTCCCCTGTTGATCACAGTTGATGCAAATTCTAAGTCAAGACTCCTTGGTATTACATCTTTGAGATGATGTAGTACATTGAACCAATACAAATTGCAGTGCTGTTAGTAAATTTCCCAGGTGGCAAAGAACCTGTCTGCCAGTGCAGGAGATGTAAAAGACCCAGGTTCGATCCCTGGGTCGGGAAGATCCCATGGCGGAGGGCATGGCAACCCACTCCAGTATTCTTGCCTGGAGAATCCCATGGACAGAGGAGCCTGGTGGGCTCCACAAGTTGGCAAAGAGTTGCACATGACTGAAGCAACTTAGCATGCATACACAGTAGATTTCAAAGTCTTTGATGTAACTGGGGAAGATAACTTTAGGTCTCAAGTAAGCTTTAAAGCAGTTTAACATTTTATTTTTATTTTTTTTGAATAAGCAATATATGTTTAAGAAAGAAAAATAAAAAGCAAATAAAAACTTTTGACCTAGTTCTGTGAAAAATGCCATTGGTAATTTGATAGAATTTCAGGGAATATGTAGAGTGCCTTGGGTAGTGTGGTCATTTTAACAGTATTGATCCTTCCAATCCATGAACACAGTATATCTTTCCAACTGTGTCATTTTTAATTTCTTTAATTAGAGTCTTACAGTTTTCTGAGTACAGATCTTTTGCTTCCTTAGGTATGTTTTTCTTAGGTATTTTATTCTTTTTGATGTGATGATAAGTGTGGTTGTTTCATTAATTTCTGTTTCTGATATTTCATTGTTATTGTACAGATATGCAAGAGATTTCTGTGTATTAATTTTATATCCTACAACTTTACTGAATTCATTGATGAGTTCTAGTAGTTTTCTGGTGGTGTCTTTAGGGTTCTCTATGTATATCATCATGTCATCTGCAGACATTGGCAGTTTTACTTCTTCTTTTCCAATTTGGATTCTTTTTTCTTCTCTGATTGCTGTGTCTAGGACTTCCAAAAATACACTGAACAAGACAAATCCTTGTCTTGTTCTTGATCTTAGAGGGAGTGATTTCAGCTTTTCACTGTTGAGTATAATGTTAGCTGTGGGTTTGTCATATCA
This sequence comes from Hydropotes inermis, assembly GCA_020226075.1. Taxonomy (NCBI): domain Eukaryota; kingdom Metazoa; phylum Chordata; class Mammalia; order Artiodactyla; family Cervidae; genus Hydropotes; species Hydropotes inermis. The sequence continues at coordinate 109,029,339 of CM035270.1, forward strand.
AGTAAATTAAATACAAGTTGAAAAAGAAATATGAAAGTGACCCATCATCTGATCACTCAAAGATATCACTGTAAATAGTTTGGCAAATGTTCCTTCTATGATTTTATAGGCATCTATGGGTCTGTTTAGATGTTCATCTATCAATACTACCTCTATTTATGCATATAAATACATTTACTTTACAAAAATGGTATCAGTTTGTTCTGTCACCTCTCTGCATAGAAACTAATTAGGAACCTCTTTTCATGTCACTCAGCAAGCATCTGTCACTTTTAAAGCCTGCCTAGCAGTCGTGTCTTGGGCCAGACCTTGTTGGATTTCAGCTCCCAGTGGTTTCCTCCTGTTGCTTGCAGTGTGAACAGCCTTCTAGCACACACATCTCTGCACATTTATGCACTAGTCTCTTTAGGAAAAGATTTTTGGAAGTGGAACTGGTAGGTCAGAGTTATGTTTTTAATACATTCGATATGTGCTGGAAATATTTCATTTGGAAAAGTATCTTTGATTTATATTCTCACCAGCTGTATAGAAAAGAGCCTTTTTAATCAGACCCTCCTCAGCGCAAGGTGTTATTCTTTTTAATTGTTGCCAGTCTGATAGGTGGTGACTATTAATTTGCATTTTATTGATTAATAGGTAAGGTTGAATTTCTTCATGGTTATTGGCCATTGTTTTTCCTTGCTTCTTCATGTCATTAGTTCTGCAATTGGATGTGATTTTTTTTCCCTATTTCTCTGCTATTTATGTATTTGTTTGTGTATTTGTTTATCTACTATGATGTATCCTTTCACATATGTAGCAGTCACATCCCACCCCTGTCTTTAGTTTATTATATGTCTTTAATTGTATTTATATTTTACAACATTAAAAAGTTTTTATTTTTATGTAGCCAAATCCACCATTCTTTTCCATTATGATTCCTAACCTTAAATATTTGGAAGCTTTGTGAATTCACTTGTTTGCTGGGATACCTAAGCTAAAACACAGTGATGGGTTTGATATTGCCCCTCCTAAATCCATGGTGATTTCACTTGTGGGACGAGTCAGTGAAATATGGGTATAGATTTTTTTGATATTGAGAAGTGAGATATTTTAGAAGGAAGGCAAGGTTGAGTCCCATCCAGTGATACTGTACCAATAGTTGGAAGTGGAATTCCAAGACAACTCCCAGCTACTGTTTCTGGTCCCTGTTGCACCCACCTTCTCCCCCAGTGGTTCAGTGAAACACTAATTTATGTGCTGCTGTGAAGGGATTTGCTGATGTAGTTAAGGTCCCCAGTCCGTTGACCTTCACACAGGGAGATCATCTGGGTAGGCTGCTGTAATACATGAGCCCTTTAAAAGCAGAGTTTTCTCTGACTGGTTGCAGAAGAGGAGTTAGATGACCTGTATGGCCTGAAGAAAGCACGTATCTTTGTCGTGAGCTGCCCATGGGAGCCACATGGCAAGGAAATGTGGGTGCCCCTAAGACCTGGGAGCTGCCCTGGGTGACCTCAGTCCTGAAACTGCAGGAGATGAGTTCTGCCCACTACTAGTGAGCCTGGGAGAGTGTTTCCAGCCCCCAAAGAAGCTCACACCTTACTCGTCCGCTGTCTGTACCCACACCACCTGCTGAGCCTGCCTTTTTGCACAGAAGGTACTCAGTATGGTTTGTGGAAATCCATGGTCGTAACTGAATACCCATATCTAAGAATTTCATACCACCTCTCTATCTGGCCCCCATTATTCATATAAATATGCTGAGTAGACTGGTCCACATGCTTGTATCAGAGAAAGATCGGTTACATTGGTGGCTGTCGGTTTGCTAAGTCGCTCAGCCGTGTCCGACTCTTTGGGACCCCATGGACTGTAGCCCGCCAGGCTTCTCTGTCCGTGGGATTCTCCAGGCAAGAATACTGGAGTGGGTTGCCATGCCCTCCTCCAGGGGATCTTCCTGACCCAGGGATTAAACTGCATCTCTTAAATTTCATGCATTGGCAGGCAGGTTCTTTACCATTAGCGCCACTTAGGAAGCCCGGTGAGTGTCTAACAAAGCCAGAAAATGCATAACTTGGGGAATAACCCAAAGGGACCTTTCATCCATCTGTCTCTCTCCCTCCCTCCCTCCCTCTTCTTCATACTTTTCTAAACACTCATCAGCACAAGAATAAAGCATAAGCTTGGAGGGAAATCTGTCAAACTGTTGCTGTTCTACTCAACTGTACGTTGGTTGTGAGAGCTTTGATTTTTTTTTCTTTTTTAAAATACACTTTAAAAATTTTTATTTTTATTTAATACCAGAAACATTCTGTATTGGGGTATATAGCCAATTAGCAATGTTGTGATAGTTTCAGGTGAACAGCAAAGGGATTCAGCCATACATATATGGGTTTTTTACTTTATTAATTTCTGTATTTGACTTTTTCACAACACACATGAAATTCTCTTAATTTTTTTTTTTTTAAAGGAAGGACAAGTGCAGTGTTGTCTGTACCTCAGGCTCCTCTTTCCTAAATGAACCCGAGCCTCAGAGTCATTATGCCTCCTTCCACACTGGACTCTCCTCCCCCCTAGACCATACTTGAGACTAGCTCCCAAGTTTCATGTGAGCCAGTAAAGGTCCCAGAGGTATCCTGGGACCCAAGCATTCTGGCCGTTCCATACAGGGCTCAGCAGAAAGCTTCTTCTTCACACGACAGTAGGTGAACTCTGGTGAGTAGTGGGAGGTCCCCACTGCCTGACTTCCGCCTGTGTCTCGGGCCTTTCCGCACTGCTAAAACCGAGGGCCACAGTCTGGGTGGCTTCAACATCAAGAGTTTGTTTCTGACAACGTTGGAGGTGGGGAATTCCAGAAGATCGGGTGTCTGAGGATGACCCTCCTCCTGGTTTGCAGATGGCCAGCTTCACTCCTTGTCCTCACGTGACAGAGGGAGGGGCACTGGTCTCGTCCTCTTCTTATAAGGACACTAATCCCAACCTGGGGGCCCCACCCTGATGAGCTCATCTAAACCGAAAGGCCTGTCTCCAGGTCCAATCCCTTTGGGGATTAGGGCTTCAGTACGTGTGTTTTGGAGGGACACGCACGTTCAGTCCATGACATCCTGCCTGCTGGGGCTGCCCGACTCTGGCTACCAGCAGTGACTTGCTCACTTAGACTGGACTGAGGAACTCACTTCTCTCTCGCTGTTGATGCCTGCTGACCACAGTGCCCTCAGCCAGTGTCCTGGACTGGGGAGCGCGGTAGGGGTGGGAAGGCAGACTGCCCTTAGGAGGGGATGGGGGAGAAGGATGTGAGGGAATAGTGCCCTGGCCATAAGCACCAGGTTTTGGGGCCAGGCTCTCTCCTTACCGGACACATCTTGAAAGTGCAGCAGCATATTAGCAACCATAGAAGTGACGAGAATTCAGTGCATTAAAACAGTGAGAGCTCACAGGCACCGGTTCCCGCAGCAGATGCTCTTTGGGCTTCAGTGTATCAGTCACTGATGGTGGTAAACGCTCACTCATCACTATGACAGCTTTAAGTTTTTGAAGCAGTGATATTTAATTTATTTTGAAATCGCAAATGCCATTAAAGGAGACATGCTATTTTTATGACATGAGTTTTAAATGCTTCCAACATGCCTCCCTCTCCTCCTCTGTATCCAGAGTGTGTGCTGGTGGCTCTCGGGACTTCCTGAGGCTCTGCCCACAGAGTCCCCTGCTGACTCTGGGGCCCCGTGACCTGCTCTGGGCTCCAGAGGAGCAGAGTCACGGGTGGGACAAGATCAGGAAGCCTGTCATGATTCTGTCTGTGATGCCCTGGCTTGCACGGTTATCCCAGCCTCTGTGCATGCTCACGTGGACATCAAATTGCTGTGAGGAACCAGAAAGCAGCCACAGGATGGGGGGGTGGGGGTTAGCTGGAAAGCCAGAGGCGTTGCAACATGAATTTGGAAAGCAAGCTACGGAGGACATGGAACATCTCCTCCAGCAGTCCAGCCAGCAGAAAAGTCACGATGCCATTCAACGGCAGGCCAATGACTCAATGGCCCTCCCCAGCATCCCACTGGCCTCCAGTCCCTCCCCCAGCCATTGTCTGCTGCCTGAAAATCAGCCAGGGCAGGACCGCTGTCTCAGTAGATCATCTGTTCTGCCTTTAATAGTCAGGCAACGTGAATGCTGCTGTCACTTCTGTGTAGAACCCTGCAGATCCCCGCACCGCCTGCAGCCCTCCTGGCCCCATGCAGAGCGTCCAGCCCAGCTCTCGGGGGCTCCTAGAGGACCCCTGGCAGAAGCCCACCTGGCAGCTTGGTGTGACGGCAGCCCTCACAAGCCTCCCCTGCCTTCTGGCTGCTGGATGGGGAGTCGCAGTGAGGTTCATGCCTCCGAAGCTCCGTCTGATGAAACATCTGGAGGTAGTCCTCCAGCACCAGGAGCACGTGTGTGGAGTGATGAATGAGACCTTGGGATGTATCATCGGGCAGGGCTGTGGTTAACAAACACAACGGCAGATCTTCAGCTACTCTTCTTGGAGGCACCAGGGGGAACGTTTCAGCCTCATACAGAACAGGATTATAAAAAAAAAGGCTTATTTTCGTCTGAATGGTGCTTCAGGCATTTGGAAGGGAAGGAAACAGATGGAGGAAGAAACAGAAAAATATTATAGAGAAATGGAAAAGCTATTTCTTTTTAAACTGCTGGGCCAGTATTCTCAAGTGTTCTAGGGGAGTTCAAGGAGATTAAACCAGTTAATCCTAAAGGAAACCAACCCTGAATATTCATTGGAAGGACTGATGCTGACACTGAAGCTCCAATACTATGGCCACCTGATGGAAAGTGCCAACTCATTGGAAAAGATCCTGATGCTGGGAAGGATTGAAGGCGGGAGGAGAAGAGGTTGACAGAGGATGAGATGGTTGGATGGCATCACTGACTTTTTGGACTTGAGTTTGAGCAAACTCCGGGAGATAATGAAGAACGTGGAAGCCTGATGTGCTACATGCAGTCCCTGGGGTCACAAAGAGTCAGATACAACTGAGCAGTTGAGCGGCAACAACATCCTGTTCTCAGTGGTGTTGAGAAATCATTAGTACTCGATATTTAGACAAGCGAGAGGACTGTTAGTCTTTGTGGGATAGAGCTGGCCCTCTTTGGTGGTACTGAGTAAGAACAGAAATTGAGGCAAAGGCTACATGATGATCTTCATTGAAAGTAAATTTCACGAATATATATACACATACATTTCACTGGAAACTCGCATACAGTTTCTCTCTTGTTTAATAAAACCTCCTTCCTGGTCAGCACCTTTTAATAAGTTGACAAAACCATGCATAAGTTGGTTTCTTGATGAAACTTAGACCGTGAACTTAATAGGGCTTAAAGATACTGATGACCCTTGAATATCAAAGAGGTCTATCTGTATCAAATTTAGCCAAAAGACTCCAAAGTGATCTCCTAAATTTGTTATTAAATGGAACACTCTTTTTAAAAACACGGTGGAGAGGGGGAAGCTGTGCATCGGTACTGATCTTTATGTAGCTCTCTGTTGTTTAACTCTTGGCAAAGAACAAGTTATATCTGGAAAGACATTTAAGAGTATACCCTCATTGGGATGATTAAGTCTTGACATGTGTGGTTCTTTCTGTTTCTTGGGTAAAAGAAGACCTCTTTTAAGTATTCATATTTTGGTTATTCTGAACATTTTTACTTAATACACAGAGAGCTGCAGAACTTCAGGGCATATATATATATTTTATGTATATGAAATACCCTCATCAGAATCTTCTGAGCCTAAAGATTAGAAGGATTCAGAAAATGCTAACTCAGTGATTTAAGCTGACATGCATTCTCTCTACCTAACTTGTGAGAGAAAGCTTGGATGACTTTAGAGTCAGTACCCTATGCAGACTTTCTAGTTCTCTTTCTACAAAGCCTAACAGAGACTGAAAACATCTGAGAGGAGAAGCTCTCTGTGAATGGGAATTGATTCTCTAATTGCTTTCTGCTTTGTGTTTGTTCTGCTATTAAAACCACTTTTCTTTTTTATCTTTTTCAAAGTAATTGCACACAGAGTTTGTAAAGCTGTGTAATGAACACATTGAGTCTCATATTGACTAAAATCACAGTTCCCTGTTCCTCATCCTCATTCCCAGTCTTGATCCTTAATGGCTAACATTTTCTTTTTGCTGTTTTTCCAGCATCTACTTTAATATTTTCAACAATGCAGTTAAGTATTTGTATTTACTCGTCTAGGCATTATCTATTACTTTCCTATTAAAACAGGTGAAGATCAATTCTTCTGTCTTACGTTCACCAGATTTCACCTTTCTTCATACTCCCATTTAGTTATTTCATCCTTTTCGTAAAACCATTATGTGATGATTGTATTGTTGCCGAACAAGAGATATAATATTTTGTTGTTGTTGTTGTTCAGTCATTCAATGGTGTCCTACATGTCCTTTTTATGTAAGTTTCCCCCCTGCATAATCAGTATTTAAATAGATTGATTTTCCTCCTGGAGACAAGGTTCCTGGACCCTTCTGTCTCTAATTCCAAGCTGACTAGTGCTCTGATGGCCAGGTGCATAGCTTCTAGCTGGGGCATCATCCTCACCGTCAACCTGGCTGTATCTTTGCCTTTTTCCTGTGTTGGAAACAAAATCCAGAATATTTCTGTGGCAGTCTTTGATTCTTTCTGCTTTTTCAGATCAAATGAATAAGATGACTTAAATCAAAAGGCAATATTTATGAGACACTAAGACCTACCCTTTCCCCCAACAAAAATAAGGCCTCTACTCCTTACCTTATTCAGCCCATGACAGACATGAACTTGGCCACGCAGAAGTCAGGCTGAGATTATGCACAGCAGTGCCATTGAAACAGCTCTACCCAGCGCAGAAAACTGGGCAAAATACTACAAATTCTGGACCCTCTGAACAGACTTCTGTTCACAACCACACTGTTACTTGGTCTATCAGATGGTAAATTGCATGTGGTCAATTCCTTTAATCAATCCTAAATGAAATCAGTCTTGAATATTCATTGGAAGGACTGATGCTGAAGCTGAAACTCCAATCCTTTGGCCACCTGAGGTGAAGAACTGACTCCTTAGAAAAGACCCTGATGCTGGAAAAGATTGAAGACAGGAGGAGAAGGCGATGACAGAGGATGAGATGGTTGGATGGCATCACAGACTCAATGGGCCTGAGTTTGAGAAAGCTCTGGGAATTGGTGATGGACAGGGAGGCCTGGCATGCTGCAGTCCATGGGGTCGCAAAGAGTTAGACACGACTGAGCGACTGAACTGTGATTGCATGTGGCAAGGGTAAGAGGTTCCCCAGTCCAGATATCTACGTAACAAAATATGTTTTCAGCCTAGATCGTCTCACTCCGCGTTCAGTACGCTTTAATCCATCCTGTAGCAGAAGCCGAATGACCACCTGTTTTTTGATAAATGATAAATGATGCCACGTCCTCAGTGACATATTTTAACTTCTTTTAGGCCATTATAGTGTTCTTTAGTGCCTTATTCTGTTATGCTAAAACAGGCCACCTATTTCTGTAGGCTTTTCCCTATTTTAGGCTTTCTAAATCCAGAGTGAAAAGTTATTGATTTTCCTCTGACAACCTGTCTTTAAAGAAGTAAGGACCTCCTCTGATCTCTGCCGTATATGCTGTCATGGAAACATCGCCTTAGCAGATGCCTTGGGTTATTGGGACGGCAAAGAGCCAAGATGGGACCTGTCTTCTAGGCAAGCCATCCGTCTCTGGGCTGGCTCGCCCTGGGAGATGGTGACGGAGAATTCAGGAGCTCGTGTGGAGCTGCTTCTCCAAATACAGTGTACACCGAACTTTGGTGTCTGTTGAGGCACTGGCATTTCTAATGTGGATGACTTAGACTGATTTCCAGAAGGTAGAGAGAGATGACTGGAAAATAGCTTCAAGGCAGATAGTTAATTAATCCTAAGCCCGCCTCTCTTTATCACCTTAACAATGAAATTACTGTCCTAATACAATTCAGTAGAGGACGTGCTAATATTCTTCTTAGTTCCAGCCGGTGGGGGCATGGGGCAGGCAAGAGCATGTGAGTCATCTGACCTCCAGAAGTTACTGTTCTTTTGAAAATAATCATAAATAGTTCAGTTCAGTTCAGTTCAGTTGCTCAGTCATGTCTGACTCTTTGCGATCCCATGAATCGCAGCATGCCAAGCCTCCCTGTCCACCACCAACTCTCGTTTACTCAAACTCATGCCCATTGAGTCGGTGATGCCATCCAGCCATTTCATCCTCTGTTGTCCCCTTCTCCTCCTGCCCCCAGTCGCTTCCAGCATCAGGGTCTTTTCCAATGAATCAACTCTTCGCAGGAGGTGGCCAAAGTATTGAAGTTTCAGCTTCAGCTTCAGTCCTTCCAATGAACACCCAGGACTGATCTCCTTTAGGATGGACTGATTGGATCTCCTTGCAGTCCAAAGGACTCTCAAGAGTCTTCTCCAACACCACAATTCAAAAACATCAATTTTTCAGCACTCAGCTTTCTTCAGAGTCCAACTCTCACATAAATAGTTAAGTACCTACAATTCCCAAAACTAAATATGTATTGCTTTAAAACCAATGGCCAATCTGCCAGGGGATAGTCAAGAGCCACCTAGAAATGCCAGAGCCCAGCGCTGCACCATATCTTTCAATGGATCAGCTGTTCCCCCTGTTTATTTTCTTGGCCTTTTTGAGATCAGAGCTTCTTTGGGTGATCCTGTAACTCGAGTTTTCCCTTCTGTCCAGGGCTTGGCATTCTTTGCTCTTTATGTAGTATGTGATCTTGGTTTTTCTAGAAGATACCTTTGCTTATGCACTTGACACTGTGATCCAGGGCACTTCACCTCCCCTTCCCAAGCTGTCTGGGTGTGCCGTGGTCTCTGAGTACCTGGAAGAGGAGACCAAGTTGGGAGTTACAGTCTCTGCTCCCACGTCTTCCCCAGTTCTATCAGTTACGGTCCAAGGATGAATCACAGAGGGTAGGTTCTTGGGAAATGGGAACCTGAGAGAAGAAATGGAGGCACTCACGTCCCAACAGAGGGAGGTCCCATGGCTGCTGTACTTAACAGCAGGGCTTCCCTGGGGACAGCTGTGGTCCTGCCGGCGGCGTTTGCTCAGAGCCGGCCCCGGGCTCAGGAAGCCTTGAGTCAGCCAGCCAGCTCCCGGGCCCATTTCCTTTACCTCTCTTTCTAAAAACAGATGAAATGATGTAACTGCCCACAAGGTGGTTTCCTATGAGCTCTAAAAAGCATGTTTTTTTTTAAAAAATGGTTTATTTTGTATTGGGGTACAACTGATTAACAATGTTGTGACAGTTTCATATGGACAACAAAGGGAATCAGCCATAATATACATGTATCCAGTCTCCCCCAAGCCCCTCACCTTTCACTGAGGCTGTGACATAGCAGTGAGCAGAGTTCCCTGTGCATACAGCGGTTCTTGTCGTCTATCCATTTGAAATATAGCAGTGTGTACATGTCCATCTCAAACTCCCTATCCTTTCTCCCCCGGCAAGCATAAGTTCATTCTCTGTGAACCTCTTTCTGTTTTGTAAGTTCATTTATATCATTTCTTTTTAAATTCCACAAAAAGCACATTCTTATTCACCAGAAAACAAGGTGCATTTGATGGTTCTTCTTAAAACCACTGCCCAGCAAATGCAGAGCATTCTCCTCTGAGTGGGAATCAGATGCCACTGAGAATCCCGTCTGCGGGTCTGCGATTGTGAGCCCTAGAGAACACGGATGATACCAGCCCTACTGCTAACTAGAATCTCCATAATATTTATTTTTCCCCTGGAAGGAATTTTTTTATTATATTATCATCGGCACACCCTAAAAGTTCAAAAGAGATAAACAAAAGCAGTAGATAAAGCCACATCCTTCTTGAGTTCATTCTGTTGGTTTAGTGTTGGTTGTTAATGTTTAGGTTAAAAACCATTGCTGCTGAAAGGAATACAGCATGCTTGTAGAGCAGGTGTGCCTGATCCACACACATCCACACACACACATGCACACATGGCCCAGACTTCCTTTTTCCTATGAGTGGGGCATTTTCCTTGATTTTCTAGTCCAGAGCCACAGCCAGAGTTGACACAAACCTTCCCTAGAACTCGGGTGATGGGGAAGTTGTCTGCTCTCTCAGTCACCTCTGAAAAGCCAAAGAACAGAGTTATCAGAGACTATATAGGTTGGTCCCTGAGAAGAGAGAACTGAACAGAAGCATTCAAATCTCATTTGACAAAATAATCTGAAAATTAAAAGTAGTTGATTTTATCTCTGCATATTTATCCTGGGTGTTAGCAAATGTGCTCTGATTTAAAATATATTCTAAAGAAGATTTCATTTAATTATAAATACAGATTTGTTTTTGTTCTCTATCTCTTCCAAAAATATACTGGGATTAATCTCAAAACTCAGAGCCAGTGTTGACAAGTGCAAAAAAGGTGAGAGTCCTGGGTTGGTTGGGCCTCACTGGGCCCCACTGGTGTACAGTGAGGGTTTGGTCAAGAGTGGAGATTCACGAAATACGGTCCTCAGTCTGCTTATAGACTCTTGAGTGTCCTGTGGATGGGTGACAAGTTCAACCAAAGATAAAGTCCCTCTCTTTGGTCTTTACGGGATGAATGAACTTCAAGTCCAAGGACTTACTTTTACACACATGTAAGGAAATGGCAAGCTACTCCAGTACTCTTGCCTAGAAAATCCCATGGATGGAGTAGGCTGGTGCAGGCTCCTCCATCCATGGGGTCACCAAGAGTCAGACACGACTGAGCAACTTCACTTCACTTCACAAGGGTAACTAAAGGGGCTTGTCCAGTGGTTCCATGGGTAAAGAATTAGCCTATAATTTAGGAACACAGGAAATGCTGGTTTGATCCCTGGGTAGCAAAGATTCCCTGGAGAAGGAAATGACAAGTATTCATGTTTCAAAAATCCCATGAACAGAGGAGCCTGGAGGGCTGTAGTCAGATGGGTCACAAAGAGTTGGACAAGACTGAGCACCTAAGCACATACATAAGGGTAACTAAGTGAGTTGATTAAAGGCAACTGAGCTCTTGAGTACATAGGCCAAATTTAGCAGGCTGCAGCAGTTCACCGAGGACCCATCTCCGGTCTGCCAAGCCTGCCTCCCTCTGAGTGTCTGGAGAGGCCACACAGCTTCTGCTCCCCACCCACCAGGGGAGTCAAGCTAGACAGCTCAGCTTCCTGGGCTGCCAGTGTTTTGAGCCAGTAGGGCTTTTGTTGCAGTTATTTTTGCCTTTATCTTTGTTTCATTTCCATTTGAAATCACCCTTTCTGTCTTTGGCTGAACCAAATAACCCACAACATGTTTTAAAGATCCAGATTGGTTCCCAAATGCTCTAAATCTTTAGTTTTCCCAAAACTGGTTCACAAGATTTGTCTGCCCTGTAGTTCCAGTGTAAGCCTTCAGGGTCCCCGTTAGTGACTCAGGATGTATTCATGAAATCGCCAGGTGTGCTAGGACAATGAGGCTTTATGATTTCGGTGAACCTGCTGGGAAATATTGAAGGCAGGAAAAGAAGGGGATGCAGACGATGAGATGGTTGAATGGATCAAGACTCAATCGACGTGATTTTGAGCAAACTCCGGGAGCTGGTGGTGGACAGGGAGGCCTGGCATGCAGCGGTCCATGGGGTTGCAAAGAGTTGGACATGACTGAGCGACTGAACTGAACTTTTTCCAATGAGACTGGGTAGTACGTGGGCTGGGAGGTGATTTGTGTTATGAGAGCCGTGGTCAGAAAGGTTTATCGCCACTGGGAGGAACTGTGCGTTTCAGAGGACTCAGTGGAGCTTCAGGGTGTGCCGGTGCGAGGCAGTTGACCACAGAGGTGCGGTGAGGAATCCAGTCCACTGGCCCCCACCCGGCTTCTGCTGGCTTCTCCCTCCTGCCAGCTGTCCTCAGAGACAGCTGCCTTCCCGGCCTCCAGCCTGGGGCTTGCAGCTGACACTTCTCTGTGTATTTCCAACTGGGAATGGCCCCAAGGTTTCTCACCGCTCTTCTGATCCACCTGCCTGGCTTGGCTCCCACCGCTCAGCATCGTATTCTCACTGACTGAGTCCAGCATCTTCCTGGCTTCTATCACCATTCAGATGGATGGGCTGGCACCTCCATGGACTTCCCTTTCCAGTACAAGTTCTAGGTCCCTAGGTTTTTCTGACTGTTTTCTAATATAAAGCTTTTAAGATGTTCTTTCTTTTCCTCTAGAAATTAATAAAATCGACATTCTGTTTCACATCGGTGATTTTCCTAAAACTGCCAGAAACCCAACAAATGACTGTGCAATTATCTCCACCATCCTGTTTAAAACGTCACCATTGTGTTTGACTTAAATATGCTACTTTGCATGGACCATGACATTTGTTTTACAGCTTCACTGAGGCATCATTTACATACCATAAAATCTACCCTTTTAAAGAGTACAATTCAGTGGGTTTTAGTATATTCACAGAATTGTGCAACAGTCATGTTAATCCAATTTTACCGCATTTTCATCACCCAAAAGAGACACCCTCTATCCATTAGCAGTCATTTCTCATCCATCCCTGGCCCAGCTTCCAGTGACCTCTAATTATTATTATTATTTTTTTGGTCTGTATTTGCCTATTCTGGTCATGTCATATAAACGGAATTATATAACATTCTCTGGTGTATATGGTTTCTTGCACTGAGGATAATGTTTCATAAAGATTCATCCATGTTGTCGTGCATATCAGAACTTCATTCCTCTTTATGGCTGAAATGTATGCTATTGTATGGATATAACACATTTTGGTTATCTACTCATCATTCGGTGGACATTTGGGTGGTTTCCATATTTTGTCTATTATGAATAAGGCTGCCATGAATAAGTGTGTACAAGTCTTTATGAGGATATGACTGTTACATTTTACAATGGGCAGTCTGGAGATCCAGAAACCAAGAGAGGTGGACATTGCACTTGCACATGAAGGACTGTTCTCTGTATTAAAGATTCTGTGAAGCATCCTATTTCCTCTCCATCTTCTTGTCCATCTCATCCATTCATCTACTCAGCCAGTAACCAGGGAGCACAATTTTTCAGGCACTGTCTCAGGCTGGGTGATGGTTAATTAGCCATTTTTATACTTTTAATGAAGTTAGGTATTTTATTCCTCTGGGAGAGAACTTTTTTAAATTCTAAAACTAAATTGTGTTTGAAAATATTGGTACCACCTCCTTCAGGCGTCAAACACTCAGAATAAGTCATTTTAAGATATTTGCTTTTTCTCTAACTGATGCCGTCCCTCTAGTTTTTTTATTTGTTTCTTTTTTTGTCAGTTTATTTTTGTGTGTCTTGAATTTCTCCTGCCCTTGGCATCCCCAGAGCCATAGATTCTACAAGATTTTAAAGAAGCTTTGTTTCCTAACTGGAACTTGGTCCCTGCTTCACATTTTTAATTACAGCTTAAGTCTACAGCCTTATTAAACTCCTCCAGTTGGAGATTTTTGCATTATAGGTTTTGGGTTTATCAGAGGAGCTCTGCTAAGCTGCAGCTCTGTGCAGAGGCCCCCATAAGGGGCTGAGGGAAATGCAAAGCTGGATCTGAATCATTGCATCACTCCTCACATCTTCACTAGGACTTGCAGTGCGCTGGGGTGGGAGGCTGTATGCGAGGTTCCCTGGGAGGGGCCGCCCTTGGATGGCATCACAGGAGGATTAGCAGGGCGGGGAGCCAGGAGAGTGGAGCGGGAGCTCATGAACTAGGAGGGAGTATCCAGGCATCCCAGGGGGGAAGAGAAGCAATTAAACATGTGCAAGTGGCAGGGAATTCTGGTATACCAAAGAATGCAAGGTAGCACCAATCCCCATGAGGAGAACTTTTGAGAGTGCAGACCTAGGACACCTTCCTTCATCTACAGAGTCCAGAGTCTCTATGATGGGTCATAGGGATGTGGGTTTATAAGAAGCTTTGCAGGTTGCCAGGTTGACTGGGAGCCTCTGTTCTTAACAGTGGGCATTATTTAGGAACCTGAGCCTGCAGGTTAAGAATCTACCAGTTGAAACAAGCCTTGGCGTGCCCAACCCTCAATGAGGCAAAGATGAGGCTTTATGTGAAAAAGAGCAAGCATTTTGGCAGTTAGTACCTGTCCTCCCATTGCATGCAGTCTTGGTGGTGGGGAAGAGCATATACCAGTTAGAGACATGAGGCTATACAAGGAAAGTGTCAAAGGATAGGACACACGTTGTGTTCTGTAGGTGATTGTGGGAAGGAAAGGACTGTCTGGAGGTCCAGCATCAAGAAGTCTTGGTGTGAAGATTTGGCTGTGAGCTTGCACATGAAGGATTGTTCTGATATTAAATTCTGAGCATCCTCCCGTTTCTTCCTTACATCTTCCTCTTTCATGTCCAGTTCATTCATCCATTTACTAAACAAGTCAACGTACATGGGCCACTGCCTACTTGCCAGGGGCTGTATTGGCAAATTGGCCAATTGGCACTGTATTGGTGCTGTATCCCAGCTACACCTGACCTCTTCAATGTGCGCACAGTCTGATGGAGACAGGAATACATGTTCTGTCCTTGTTTACTTTGCTGTCACAGGGTTTCACAGCAGAGCGCCATGTGTGTCTGAAGGAAGGATCATCTACTAGCTTCCCCAGTGAAGGCTCAGGCTTCCAGTGTGGATTTGAACAAAGTGCAGGCATTTCCTGGATTCCCGAGAGCTTTGCCTTACTGCTTTCTCTCTTTCTTCCTTTTTCTCTTGCCAGCTTTTCTTTAATGCTCCCTTTCTTGTTCCTCAGCTTGTCTAGCTCTTTACATTTATCGGTTCCTGTCCATCCTGTGTGTCTTGCCTCCTTTCTCCCATGTTTCTCACTAGCACTTTGGGTGGGACTAACAATGGATGACTTCAAAAGGAAAAAAATTGTAAGCTGGAAGTAATCCATGTGTCGTTATGCTTGGAGAAAGCCAGAAGGTGCTTCACAGGCAAGCATGAACTCTGGCCACTGTAAGGACAGTACATGTTTCTAGTCTCCAGGAAGAGGCGTGGCCTGAGTTTTTTTCTCAGCATCACTTCTTCCCTTGCTAGGAGCCACTGAAATCCAAGATTCTCTCAGATTTACGAGGAGCATGGCCAGGTCATTCTGCTGTCGATTCTGACACGTGGGCCTTAGGGGGAGGACACTGGGCTTCTGGAAGGGGTACAGTCAGTGGAGAGCCTGTGATATTTCTCTAGATTCACTCCCACCAGGTCAGCTGATCAGGATACACATGCAAATAAATGCAAAAATGTGAGACTGATGTCTACCTTCTCAAGACCCCAAACTTGCATAAGGAAAAATAGATACTTCTTTATTTACTGAGAGTGAGTTACTCACCTGTTTGTCTTCAAAGGCAGCCTTGCCCTTTCCTCCACTGGTCAGCTAGGATCTAATGAGTATCTGTTCAAAATCCAACCTGGGGACTTCCCTGGTGGTCCAGTGGTTGGGACTCTGAACTTCCAGTGCAGGGGGCATGGGTTCGATAGCTGGTTGGGGAGCCAGCATCCCACATGCCGCACGGAGCATGGTGGGGAAAAAAAATCTAGCCCTGTTCTGGATGTTTGGGGCATAGAAGCAAAGAGGGTTGTATTCTTCAGGCAAAAGATTAAAATTAAATTGCAAGCATATGTGTGCCTATGTGCAGATTTGTGCCAGGTAATTTCTTCCTCTGCACCCATGCATCTCTCCAAACTGTGGGTGTGGTCTTCAGGAAAACCACTGCTGGGAGACCACCCTTTGCCCCCAGTTTATCTTGCGTCAGTATTGCCTTCCAATCAGTCAGAAGACACACAGTGATTTGATGGGTGTATAAGACATTGGAGCAGTATATAAAACATTGAGGGGAAAGGGTTCAATTAAATTAAAAGTAATACTAGAGAAGAAATCATCCACAACCTCAGGGCTCAGCTGCACAGAAAAACTAATGCTTAGCGATTGGCATTTTCTAGGGAGCTTCTAAAATGAATGCCAAACTCCTGCATGAATGCAGGTGAGTTCTGAGCAAAGCCACGTTGAGAATATTTTCAGCTGATGTTTCTACTTCTGAGCGTGAGCTCCCTTGCTGAAATGATGCATTTTCCCCAAGGTGAATGATCCCTTGGAAAGGCTTTCATATTTTCAGCCACATCTTGAAATTGGAGGAGCTAAACTCCTTTGCATAAGCATTTAACAGCTTCCAACACTAACTGCTCTCCAGAAGGGCCACACGAGCTCATGGAGCTTGGTGCTTCCCAGGCCGGCTCTCTTAACTGGATCTGTACCTCCCACTAAATGCAGACCCTTTCTGAGGCTGGGATTCCCAGGACAGTTAGTAGATGTTTTCTTTTTCTCTTTTTTGGCCATGCCCCACGACATGTGGGAATTTAGCTCCCTAACCAGGGATTGAACCTGAGACCCCTTCCCTGGAAGCTCAGAGTCTTAACCACTAGACTGCCAGGGAAGTCTTTGGTAGCTATTTTCAAGGGGCATTTGAGCTCTGGGTCCTACCACATCAGCTGTGTTTTGATCCAGCAAGAATTCAGATATTTCCATAGATTTGATGATTTTGTCATTTTGCTAAACAGCACTCCTGTTTGTGAACTGCTCAGCATAAGTGATACCCTTTAATCTCTGCAAAATGCCTGGAGGACAGTTATTAGTATCCCTATTTTTATGGGAGTAAGCAAGGTTTAAGTGAGATTAAATGTGAGGCTTGAAGTCAGAGAGCCTGGAAGCAGAAGAGATAGACCAGTGCCCGTGGTAGGCCGCCTTGACTTTCCTAAGCCTGTCGGTCTCCCGGGGCTGAGGGCCGAGGGTCCACTTGGAGCCATTGCTGCTGCTCTTCCCCAGGACAGACTGGCCCGTCTTGCACCTGCCAGGCAACTTTCCTCCTGATGCTACTGCTTTCTGGGCCCCCATCCAATCTCATTTGGAGCCTTTATCAGTGAGCAAATCTGTTTCTTCCTATTAGATTCAGTTGAGGCAGAGGCAGGCACTGGAGACAGATGGACGGCTGAAGATAACACCAGCTTCCAAGGAAGGAAAGAGCCACTGCAATTAAAACTCTCGCCCTCCCTTGAAGTTGTGGAGTCCACAGAACATCAGCTCAGGGTCTGAGACGGTGGCAGCCCAGACAGAGGGGAGATGGAAGAGCCCAGAAGGCCCTATTATTCCCACTCTAGGTAGATACACAAGATCGATAAAATAAATGAGCTGTTTTATCCAGGCCAGCCATTCTGATCCAGAGACACGTAAACATATTGATCATCCTGGTAGAACCTGCTGGTCCACCCTTTGCAAAATGTGGGCTGTGAAGAAAATACACCGAGTGTAGTTCTGGGCCACCCTTTGCCTGCTTGGCTCTGAGGCAGAGCTGTGTGCACCGCAACCCATCCTTCTTGACCCGTCCTTCTCAACCCTGTTGGAGGCAGCAATTGGAAGAAGGTCAGTGGGTCACCAGCAGACAGCAGGTCTCCAGGCCAAGGCTCAGGCTCTGACTTCCACAACAAGATGTTTGACACAGGCCTTTATACAGGTCTTCAGAGTCAGTGGTCTCTTAATCATTGAGTATAACTTGATGCATGTTCCGTTGACATCAGGGCTGCTCAGATGCTCAGGGTCTATAGTGACTTGTAGAGGTACATGGCATGTCTTCCTCTAAAAATAAACATCTGACTCTTTGCAACCCCATGGGCTGTAGCCCACCAAGCTCCTGTGTCCAAGGGATCTCCTGGACAGGAATACTGCAGTGGGTTGCCATTTCCTTCTCCAGGGTCTTCCTGACCCAGGGATTGAACCCAGGTCTCCTGCATTGCACACAGATTCTTTGTCATCTGAGCCACCAGTGAAGCCCTTTGTGACCCAAGGACTGTAGCTCTCCAGGCCCCTCTGCCCATGGGATTTCACAGACAAGAATACTGGAGTGGGCTGCCATTTCCTCCTCCAGGGGATCTTCTCAACCGAGGGATTAAAACCAGGTCTCCCACAATGCAGGCAGATTCTTTACTGTCTGAGCCACCAGGGAAGCCCCTTAGATACCGTGAGTGGAGGTATATTTCTGTAGCAAATGATACATCTCAACTTGAGAAAAAGAAGAAGCTCTAGCTCAGGCAAGAGTGGGGCTGGTTGGGGTTGGCTGAATAGGGCCTCAGGTGCAGCTAAGACTCCCTCCACTCACCCCCTGCTTCATCCGCTGGCTTCTCCTCTTAGGAAATGAGAGGAAGTGACCACTGACTATCCCAGAGTCTTCTCCTCAGTCTCTGTGTGAGGAGGAAAGAAGGCTTCTTTTCTCCAGCCTCAATTTGGAGATTCTCAGGCAAGCATCCTACTGGCCTGGTATAGATCCTTTGCCCACCCCTGAAACAGTCCTATAATAAGTCAGTGAAGTACTGGATGTGTCCTGAGTAACTGGACCACACTGTAGCAGGGGTGCAATCTGTCGCCAGAAGAGAGAAGATGGGGCACATGAACACAGAGGGAGATGGTGGTAATCATGCAGCTACTCTGGTCTCCACTTCTGTGTGAGACAGAACTGCATCGTTGTTAAGCCTGATTCAGGGCACCTGAGTTCATGTCCTAATACCAATACCTTTTAGCTATGTGGCTGTAGAAAGATTGTAGCTTTTTCTCTGTGTCTCAGTGACCTTTAAAATGATGAGGACAACATCTACCTCACAGGGTTATTTGTTATTGTCGTTTGTCATTTATTTGCTAAGTCACACCTGACTCTTTAGTGGCCCCACGGACTGTAGCCTGCCAGCCTCTTCTATCCATGGGGAGTGGGTTTCTTACTCCAGGGAATCTTCCTGACCCAGGGATCAATCCCTGTGTCTCCTACACTGGCAGGCAGATTATTTTCCATTGAGCCACCAGAGAAGCCCCTGGGTTCTTGGATGACTTAAATGAATTAGTACATCAGAGCAGTAACTAGTACAAAGTATGTCATCATTAACATCAGCAAATATCATCATCTCATCTTCTTCATCATCATTGATGCTGTGCTGGTGCCAAGTCGCTCGGTTGTGTCTGACTCTTTGTGACCCCATGGACTGTAGCCCACCAGGCTCCTCTGTCCATGGGACTCTCCAGGCAAGGATACAGGAGTGGGTTGCCATTTCCTTCTCCAGAGCATTTTCCTGACCCAGGGATTGAAGCTGCATCTTTTACGTCTCCAGCATTGGCACTAGTGCCACCTGGGAAGCCCTCACTGTTACTCAGTTCAGTTCAGTTCAACTCAGTCATGTCCGACTCTTTGCAGCCCCATGGACTGCAGCACACCAGACTTCTTTGTCCTTCACTATCTCCCAGAGTTTGCTCAAACTCATGCCCATTGAGTCAATGATGCCATCCAACCATCTCATCCTCTGTCACCCCTTCTCCTCCTGCCCTCAGTCTTTCCCAGCATCTGTCACCATCCATACATGACTACTGGAAAAACCCTAGCTTTGACCAGACGACCTTTGTTGGCAAGCTTGTCACCATCTTCCAACTCCATCCCACTCCATCCCTAGTCCTAGGGGGCACATAAGATGCAAGTAGAACAAAGGCAGGCCTTCGCTGAGAAATGAGTGACAGCCCAGGTCCAAGTAGAACATTTTCCAGTGTCACTTTGACCTTTATAATCCCCCAGTAGAGTCCAAATGTCTCCACCAGAACCTGTGACATCCAGAACAACTCTGCTATTCCCCCTATTTCCCATCCTGGTCTGACTATATATTCATATATATAGAATTGAAAGGAAACGTTGTCCCTGGTTACTTAAAATGCAGAACCTCTAGGATGGTAATTTTTTTCCCTAACATTGATGAATTATTTTCTATTTTCCCCACTAGTATAATGAGTGAAACGGGGTAAGCACTATTATTCCCACTTGATAAATGCACACAGTGGGATTCAGAAAGGTTCTATTACCCAAAGAGAGCCCAGGGTCAAATCTGCTTTGGTTTCTGTCTCCTGTTAAAAAAGAATATGCCTCCCTCTGAATGAACCACATTCCAATATTGTATACAGATTCTCTGGCTTCTTCTTTCTCCCTCCTTTCCTTCACTCATTTACGCCACCGACCTTTAATGAGCACCAGGTATACACCAGGGTTTCCCTGGTGGCTCAGACAGTAAAGAGTCCACCTACATTGCAGGAGACCCAGGTTCGATCCCTGAGTCAGGAACATCCCCTGGAGAAGGGAGTGGCTCCCCACTCCAGTTT
Organism: Hydropotes inermis; assembly: GCA_020226075.1. NCBI lineage: Eukaryota > Metazoa > Chordata > Mammalia > Artiodactyla > Cervidae > Hydropotes > Hydropotes inermis. The sequence continues at coordinate 109,049,539 of CM035270.1, forward strand.
TCTTGCCTGGGAAACTCCATGGAAAGAAGAGCCCAGTGGGCTACAGTTCATGGAGTTGCAGAGTGGGACACAACTGAGTAACTATCACTTTCACTTTCAAACATGTGCCAAGGACTCTGGAGTATTTTGGAAGTAACATAAGGAAAGAGTAAATAAGCAAATAACATAAATAATAAAAAAAAATATCAAGGAGTGGTAAGAACCCTGATTTAAAAAAAAAATTTAATGGTCACATTGCAAATGATCTAATGAGAGGGAGATTAATTAAACAAGTGTTTTTTTTTTTTTAAGCAGCTTACTATGTGAAGAAATAGATAAAGAAGATTCCAGGTAGACAGAATTGTATTGCATGAATCTTTGCATGTTGTTATCAGCTTCACAGATCTGCATACCAGAGTATTTAACCATAACTCTCACTCTTGACCTTCTTGCCTTAAAGTGCCTTAGACCACAGCTTAGAAAGTTAGCATAAGCAACTGTGATTGGCTTTCCCCAAGTTTTGAGACCATGGTTATGGAGGCTTTAAGAGAGAATGTTATTTATAAGTGTGTCTTCATCAAAAATCTATTTTGTTTGTTAAAAATCCATAATGTGAAAGAAACGGTAGCAAATAACAGGCAATTTTTGCATTTAAAAAAACAGTGTTTGGAATAAATAGATTTCCTGGTGGGTTATGTGAGAATGAATCTTGAATCCTAACTACTTCCATTTCTTTCAGAGGAATTTTTGGCAAATAGAGTTTGTTTCTTGGCCTAACTGAAGTCCTGATTAATTTATACCAACAACAGTGACATTACGGGTATTTGTATAACAAAAATTGTTTCTGACTGTGCCAGCATGGATGAAATGAAAGCCATCATAATTAGTTTCACAGAATGGAGGTTTAGAAGAATGAGTGAAAATTCTAACTGAAACAGGCAGACAGGAATTTTGTGCTTCAATTTTTATGTCTACATCCTTGAAGGGGACAGAAACAGAATTTATATTCTAGTGAACGCAGGCTCACGGAGGAGTGTCTGCCCAGGTCGGGTGAGGCAGCTTCAGAGTGTAAGGGGTCTTCCGCCCTCAGCAGCTATAAAACATTGTTCTATGTGCATGCTTGATAAGTTGCTTCAGTCATGTCCAACTCTTTGCGACCCCACGGACTGCAGGCTGCCAGGCTCCTCTGTCCATGGAATCCTCCAGGCAAGAACACTGGAGTGTGTTACCATTCCCTCCTCCAGAGGGTCTTCCTGACCTAGGAATCAAACCCCTGTTTCTTCTGTCTCACTGTACTGGCAGGCAGGTTCATTACCATGAGCCTGGGAACCCCTGTTCTATGTATCTTGTGCAAATCTAACTTTTAAAACTCCAGATACGCATCCACTTATATGATGATCTTTTACTTTTTTGTTTTCCTAGAGATGTGTGTTTATTATCTAAAATGCTATTTGCTGTACATGCCTCTCTATCATCCTTCTAGTCATAGATTATTTTTTAATATACATATTTATTTTCCTTCTTTATTTAAATTGATTTCTGAGTGAGAGAAGAGTAAAATGATTAACACCAAGGGACTTGGATCACGGTGTTTTGTTTTGAATGCCAGTTCCACTCCCGTAAGCTTCGTGAGTTTGGACAAGTCTCTTACTTCACTAAAGTTTTAGTTTTCCCTCTGGAAAAAGGAAATAGTAAGAGTACCAGTCTTATATAGTTGGCAAGAATTAGGTGAGTTGATCCATTTGTAGAGAATGGCACCTTTTTTCAAAATTGTGATGAAAGGCACACAACATAAACCGTCTTAGCTATTGTAAATGTACCTGCGATCAGTAGTGTTGAGAATATTCACATTGTCATGAAGCAGATCTCTAGTGCCTTGTAGATTTTTATAATGCAGATGCCTATGTTAGAAAGATTGAGGGCAGGAGGAGAAGTGGGTGACAGAGGATGAGATGGTTGGATGGCGTCATTGACTCAATAGACATGAGTGTAAGCAAACTCTGGGAGATAGTAAAGAACAGGGTAGCCTGGCATGATGCAGCCCATGGGGTCACAAAGAGTCAGACATGACTGAGTGACTGAATGACAAATGTTAGAAATTAACCTTCAATATTTAGACATGTTGAGAAACAGTCTCTTATCACTAAGGATGATATTAAGACCAAGACATGTTAGCATCTCAGATTTTGCTTGCCACGTTCACAGACGTCCCTAGAAATGTTTTGTTTTGCTTAGAATTTGCTTTTATCACCATTGCTTGATTACCATAAACCTGGCTCTTTGTAGATAAATCAATAGCCCCAGGTTTAAATAACGTATTTTTATATACGCAAGTGGAGATTTGGTTCTCTGTGATGAATACGGGCTGTTAATTTTGAGCTTCTTAAGATCTGCCTCTCCTCCCGCCCTTCCCCTCCAGCCCTCGTTCTCCCCCTTCCCTTCTCATGTCTCTTTTCTCCCATCGTAGCTTCTTCCCTTCATTTCTCTCGTGTGTTTTTTCTTCCTTCTCCTCCCTTCTCCTCTCATTTCTTCCAGAGTCCCTCTTGAATCCACTCTTGTCCACTCACTAGGTGATGTCTGACTCTTGGTGGCTGCGTGGACTGCAGTGCACCAGGCTTCCCTGTGCTTTGCCATCTCGCGGAGTTTGCTCAAACTCATGTCCACTGAGTCGGTGATACTATCCACCCCTCTTACTCTCTGTTGCCCTCCTCTCCTCCTGCCCTCTTCAACCCGCCGCTTCATGTTTAATTCAGTAAGGTTGGAATTGATAGTGAGTTGGCCAGCTGGACATGTTCAGAACTTGGTTTTCAAGCAAAGCCAGTATCAAGCCATGGCAAAGCCAGGGAGGATGCATAGCAGTGGTAGCTGAGCAACAAAGGAAGTTGACATTCATGGCCAAGGATGTTATCCACATAGCTACCTCTCTGAACTGCTCATTGGGAAAACCAACCATGTAAATCATATTGTTCAAGAATAATATTGCTGACTCCCAACCACTGAAACTTTAACCAAACACTGTGTTTGAATTACTTATTTGCCTGTGGAAAGACTTCTGGATGAATTTATGTTCAATAGGGCAAAGCCTTACTAATTTGATTTTTATTTATTTTACTTTTAATTTTTTTATTTATTTTAAATATCACACCATATGCAGTTATCTCCCAGTTATAATTTCTTATGCTTGATTTATTCTTAATATTTAACACTGCTTGCCACACACACAAAAAAAGGATGGTACTGGCCCACTATAGTAGCCAGAATTTTGGTTCCCATAATGTCTGTCCTCTGGTGTCACACCCATGGTTGTGTTAGAGTGCATGGGAAAGGGACTTTGCAGGTGAAATTAAGTTTACTAGCCAGTGGACCTTAAGACAGGGAGTTATCTTGAATTATCTGGGTGGGCACAGTGTAATCACATGAGCTCTTAAAATCAGAAGAGGATCCTGCCAACAGAATGAGCTTGGGAGCACATTCTTCCCCAGGGCCCCTGAAAGAAACCTGGTCCTGCTGATATTTTGATTTCTACCTTGTTCAGTTACTTAGTCACGGCAGACTCTTTGCAACCCCATGGACTGCAACACACCAGGCCTCCCCGTCCATCACCAACTACTAGAGCTCACTCAAACCCATGTCCACCGAGTCGGTGATGCCATCCAGCCATCTCATCCTCTGTCGTCCCCTTCTCCTCCTGCCCTCAGTCTTTCCCAGAACCAGGGTCTTTTCTATGAGTCAGACTTGTCAGACTCTAAACAGAGAATCTAGCCACTCTGCACTGGACTTCTGCCTGCAGAACTATATGATGAGAAGTGAGTTCAGCTTTAAACCTCTAAGCTTGTGGCAGCTTGTTAGAGCAGCAGCAACAGAAGACTGATACACACCCTGTTCACTCTCAGGTCATTAGCTTACAGCCGTGGCTGGTTTGATCTCATCACAAGTTTTTGCCTCGCCCTCTTTCTGACCAACATGGGACACAGTCCATGGACAGAGTCCCTAGCTGAAAAATGAAAGTGTATTATCTAGGGTGAAACAGATCACCAGCCCAGGTTGGATGCATGAGACAAGCGCTCGGACCTGGTGCACTGGGAAGACCCAGAGGGAGCGGGTGGAGAGGGAGGTGGGAGGGGGAATCCGGATGGGGAATACATGTAAACCCATGGCTGATTCTTCTCAATGTATGACAAAAACCACTATAATACTGTAAAGTAATTAGCCTCCAACTAATAAAAATAAATGAAAAAAAAAAAGAAAAGTGAAAGTGAAGGTTGCTCAGTTGTGTCTGACTCTTTGCGACCCCATGGACTATAACAGTCCATGGAATTCTCCAGGCCAGAATACTGGAGTGGGTAGCCTTTCCCTTCTCCAGGGGATGTTCCCAACCCAAGGATTAGAACCCAGGTCTCCCACAATGCAGGCAGATTCTTTACCAGCTGAGCCACAGGGGAAGCCCAAGAACACTGAAGTGGGTAGCCTATCCTTTCTCCAGAGAATCTTCCCAATCCAGGCATCAAACCAGGGTCTCCTGCAACGCAGGTGGATTCTTTACCAGCTGAGCTAAGAGGGAAGTATATATTTGGTTTTCATGGAATTAGATGAAGTTAATTGACATTTCAGGATTATATGGCAGAGTTCCATCTTAGAAATCTGCCCTCACCGAGTGAATTGAGTGAAAGTATAAGTTTTAATTCAGTGCTATCAGTGAAAGACTTTCTGGAAACCAACTGCATTTCCAGGAAATAAGTTAAAAGTGTAGAGTTATATGGATCACCTCACATTTATTGATTCAGAATCTCCACAGACATGGGCAAGGAGTGTGGTGTTTTTTAAAAAAAATAGAAGTAAATGGAAATGATAAGTATGTTTAGTGAAAATTGTGTGCGTGTGTGCGTGTGTGTGCGTGCATTTTCACAGGTGTGCATACAGGATCACCATGTAAAAGGATCACAAAGATCATAGATATTTGAGAAACACTGCCCTAATCTGACCCTGTGGATTTCAAACCTTTGTCTGGTACTCTCCAATTAACTGGGACTCCTCTACAAATACTTCCTGTCTGCTTGCCTGGCAATTCTGCTTGCCGGTTACCAGGCGGTTCTGTAAAGAGTGGCGCAGACAGGGCACAGAGGACTTCACCAGCCACGGAAGAGACTCTCAGTGACACACTCTCTTCCATCGGCGGGCCTGTTCCGTATGCCACGGGGGACATTGACTGTGTTCAGAGGAGAATAAAGTTCCTTTGAGCATTTCCCAGAGATAAATACATACGAAATATAGGATGCTGGCTGTAGAAAGGGATGTGTAGAAGTGGCTGTCTTGCTTATAGGATAAGGTGGTGAATGACACAGAGCAATCATGCCATGTTAGAAAAGGGTCTTCAGTATTATCTTCAACAATTGTTGAAATTGTTGAAGTTGAAATAATGGGAGTTAAAGTGATATGCTGTCTTCAATATGGGTTTCAGAGAAAGGCAATGAGAAAAGCCAAAATGCCTATGTAGTGTTTGTTGTTTTTTTAAGACTGATTGATTTATTTTTGGTAGTGTTGGGTCTTCATTCCTGCAGGCAGACTTTCTCTAGTTGCAGCGAGCGGAGTGCTGCTCTGCACTGAGGTTCGAGGGCTTCTCGTTGCGGTGGCGTCTCTCCTTGCAGAGCATGGGCCCTGGGCATGTGGGCTTCAGAGGTTGCAGCCCCCCAGCTCAAGAGCTCGGACTCAATGGTTACGCTATGTGGGCTTAGTCACCTTACCGCATGAGGGATCTTCCTGGACCAGGGATCAAACCTGTGTCCCCAGGATGGGCAGGAGGATCCTTAACCACTGGACCACCAGCGAGGCCCCACGTAGTTTCAAAAACTGAAACTAGTGATAAAGGAATAGAAGGGATGAAGGGATGCTAAGGAAAGCTAGAGGGACTAGAGCTGAAGGGTGTTTGCAGATGTGTCTAAACCCTTACCAAGGACCCTGCCCATGAGTGAGCATGGTTTGGAGTCACTGGGTTCATTTGCTGATGATTTTCCCTAGGAAGGGGGACATTTGTTTATTTGTGCTTTTTGGCCACGCCCTGCTGCGTGTGGGATCTCAGTTCCGCAACCAGGGATCGAACTTGCGCCCCTTGCACTGGAAGGCCAAGTCTTAACCACTGGATCACAAGGAAGTCCCTGTTTATCTGTCTGCAATGCAAGAGACACGAATTTGATCCCTGGCTCGGGGAGATCCCCTGGAGGAGGGCATGGCAGCCCACTCCAGTATTCTTGCCTGGAGGATCCCATGGACAGAGGAGCCTGGTGGGCTACAGTCCGTGGGGTCACTAAGAGTCAGACACGACTGAGCAACCAGCACTTTGAAATGAAGAGTCCTCCCCGTACCCACCTTTGCCTGCCTTGCCAGCCATGATGGTGATAGCAATGGCACTCAAGTACTCGCTAAAGTATTTGTAATGCCTAGAGTAACACGCAGACACCCAGAAAAATGGTATCTTTGGCAGTAAAGAAAAATGAGGCTCGGAGAGGTGAGGTGAACACAGCGTCGTCGTAACTGTGAGAGCTGAGGCAGGAACACCGAGGCCCTGACTCCCCACCCGGGGCTCTTTCCAGGAGACCACACTGCCTGCACCCGAGCATCCAGCCCTCTGACCAGCCAGGGCCCCTCCCAGAATGCCAAGAGCTGAGCACACCCAGACCGTGAGAGTCAATTTCAAGTCTTGGTGAGACTTCATGCCCACAGAAGGGAGAATCTGCACATTTCTGGTCAGTGAGCTTTGAAGAACAAAAGGTCGCTGCCAATTTGGAGACAAAACCTTTGCAGAGACAACATCCTGCAATTACTACTGAGAGGTTAACCTTCCCCGTTTGATCAGGAAGCAAAGAAGTCGTTGTTGAGCAAACTCTGAAATACCCGAGGCCTCAAGGATCCCCATGCCCCTATTAAAGTGCTTTCATGCTGACCATCGTTATATTGTTGTTTTCTTTGGCTCACCTCTTCAGTCTCTGACCACAAAGCCCAAAGCCACAGGAAGGCAGAAAAGTACAACAAATGGACTTTCTCTACCCATCCCGAGCGGACATGTTGTAGTTTTAGTCGGTCAGAGCTACTTACAGAAAGAACTCTCTGGAAGACACTGCCTCTCGGTAAAGGCCCTGTTTCCATGCTCTTCTAAAGGCAGGACCTCAATCGCAGGTCTCTGTAGACGAGAAGGAGGTCATCAGCTATGACTCTGTCCTGCAAGGTTCAGCCAGCATTCATATAGATTTCCACAATTAAATTATTGCAGTAGAGTTTCTTTGCAATGTTGGGTTAGTTCCTGCTGTGAATCAAAGTGAAGCAGCCACACGTATACATATATTCCCTCTTTGTCTCCACAGAGTGTTGGGCAGAGTTCCCTGGGCCATACAGTTGGTCCCTGTTAGTTACCTATTTTACACACAGTAGTGTGTATACAGTCAATATAGTCAATCTCAGTCTCCCACTTCATCCCACCACTATTTTCCTCCTTGATACCTGTATGTTTGATGTCTACATATCGGTCTGTATTTCTGCTTTGTAAATAAGATTATCTATACAGATTTTTTCAGATACCATATATATGTGTTGTATAATAACACATTGGTCTTTCTCTTTCTGACTTACTTCATTCTGTTTGACAGTCTCTAGGTCCATCCATGTCTCTGCAAATAACCAAATTTTGTTCCTTTTTATGGCAAAATAGTATTTCATCGTATTATGTACAACACCCTCTTTACCCATTCGTCCATTGATGGACATTTAGGTTGTGCCTGTTTCTTGGCTATTGTAAATAGTGATTCGATGAAAAGACCCCTGTCTCATTCTGTGGCAGCCCTTTTCAGTTTGTGTCTCAGGGTCCCATTCTGGGCGGGGAGGTTGGAGAGACTTTGGAAGTAGTAAGAGAAGAAATCGCCCCAAACCGAAAAGAGAAGAGAAGTTGGCATGACTGTCTGGAGCAGGGTCTGCGTGCTGATTCAAGGGGGAGCCCAAAGGAAGAGGCAAGACCCCGAGGGGGAGGCTTGATGGTGCCCTTTTGGAGTCCGAGTCCTGGGCTGTTTGGCCCCTAGCCCCTCCAAAGTGTTCTGTGCCCCCAGGCGGCCCCAAAGCCGCAGCGTTACCGCACTTAAAGGAATGATGCAGAAGGAAATAACGTCCTGTAACCCATGACAAATGGCCTGAAAGCCCCTCCCTGGGCTTTAGCACTGCAGAAACCCACAGACCTGGACCAGTCCTGGGGGGATCCCGAGTGGTGACCAAGACTCAGCTGCCTCTCATTCCATCAGACAGAACATCAGATATTATAAAGAAAATAAGGAATGAGGTATTCTTGCACACCTGAATTTGTAGATTAGCGCAGAGCAAAGAGAGGCTACAATGAGGGTTCAAGATGGCAGTGCAGTGTGTTTATGTAAAGCTTGAGTAAAGAAGATTTAAGTGGCCAGTGGAGTCAGATTCAACAGAGTGTGTCTTGAAATGGTTAAATTTTTGTTGGACGCCATAGACCTGGGTGTTGATATTCTGGGGGCAAATTCTTGGCTACCTAAAATTCAGTCCTTCTGAAACAAGTGGTTACTTCATGACTGTTCTGAAAATCAAAAAATAAGTAATCTATAATTATCTATGACTCAGGGGAGACTATACAGCTTTTGTTAGCCATGACCTCCAGCTCCCTCTCCCATCAAACCAGAATCAGTCATGGCTGTCACCTCCTTCCCCGCCAAAATCAAAACCCTAGTTTGGTTGTAAGGCTTATTGTGTCTTATGCATGCTAATAATCACTGACTTGCCCTGGGAAGCTGCCCTGATTTTATGTCACGTTCATCTTTTGACAAGTCTTAGTTGTTAATTTTCTATGTCATCTCTCATTCAGCAGTATTGCACTTTGTGATCTCTTTGAGGATATTCATGTTAGACCATTTTAATAAGGTGAAAATTTAAAGATAGACTCATTTATTTAAAAATCAATAAATTATTCATGTTATGTTTGAGAACATTTAGGGTAAAAATGACATTGCAATTCTTGGTTTGCCTGCAGTGTCACAAAGACTTAGAATCTCACAAGACAATTCTGATTTAAAACAGTGAAAAACCCTTTCATTGTAGAAATATAGGGAAGTACAAGGTACTTTTAAAAATATGGCTTATTAACAAAATATGAGTTTTTAATGTCAGTTTTTAAAAGACTTCAACAACTGTTCCTTTTACATCAGATACTGAAGTTCATGAATATCCTTTACTTAGAAGTCACCCAGATCACAAAACTACAAACAACTTGAAAAATATATGATAACCATGGCAGAATATCATTTTGTAAAACTTTATATAGTGAAGAATGAGACCTATGCTTTCTTCCCCAGATTTTCCAATGATTTAAAGTTCTTCTGATGGGAAGGTTCTCCATGGTCTGTTTCCAGGGTTATAGATCCATCATACCTACCTTTCCAAAATCATATAAACTCAAGCTCACATTATTTTTATCAGCCAAGAATTAAATATTAATCAGCTTTTCTTGGTGCTTAGCCCACAGGTCTTACTTCAAAGACTTTTCAAAGGGGAAATACTAGAAGTCAAGTCCCCTGGCTTGGAATCATTTTGTCAGCAGTATCGGTTCCTGTAGCTCTCTGTGTTGCTTAACTTACAACTTAAATGGAATGTTGAAGAGCCCTGAATGTATTAACTTGCTCTGTTTCCATATTGACATGATCTGTAAATGACTTACAGACCCGATGCATTTCGACTCCCAAATATAGGCACATAGTCCTTGAAAATGGCTTGTGAGAGCTTCTGAATTCCAGTAAAACGTTTACACTCGTAAGATTATGACCACTTCTTTATCTCGGTTTTTTTCCTCCGTTTAAAATAATGTCCTACTGTGCTTCCAATAGGAAGAGGATACTGCTGTCCAGATGGTGGTGACTGGGCATAATTTGAGAGGCACTCACAGTCTCCCCACTCCACTACATCGCAACGGGAACTCTTTGCCCTCACCTGCTCTGATGCCAGGAATTTCCCAGTGTTGGTTTTGAGTGAAACATCAGAGTCTTGAATATGAATGACCTAAATATCACTGGCCCATCAGTGGCAGCTGAAAGTTAATATCCTGAGCTCTCTCTCCCTCCATCGGATGGTGGGGAAGAAGCCACGATCACCACATCTAGGCTTCTCCTGGACACCAGTGGCAGACAATGTACAGCTCTGTTTACAAATATATTCAGTATAGAAGGTGCTACCAGTTCAGTCACTCAGTTGCGTCCAACTCTTTGCAACCCTGTGGACTGCAGCAAGCCAGGCCATCGAGTTGGTGATGCCATCCAACCATCTCATCCTCTGTCGTCCCCTTCTCCTCCTGCCTTCAATCTTTCCCAGCATCAGGGTCTCTTCCAATGAAAGTGCTGTAATATTAGCTTGTGAGCCCTCACTTGGATCCCTTACTTCTATATATGGACTTAAATTGTGCCTCTTGCCATTTTATTTTTTTAATTTTTATTTTTATTGAAGTATAATTGATTTAAAGTATTGTGTTAGTTTCAGGTGTACAATAAAGTTTTTTATATATATAAATATATATATACATTTAAATAAATTTAAATATTAATTTAAATAAATTATATATATATAAGCTTTCCTGGTGACCCAGTGGTAAAGAATCCAGCTGCTAATGCAGGAGACATGAATTCAATCCCTGGATTGGAAAGATCACCTGGAGAAGGGAATGGCTACCCACTCCAATATTCTTGCCAGGGAAACCCCGTGGATAGAGGAGCCTAGCAAACTACAGTCAGTGGGGTCACCAAAGAGTCGGACACAACTTAGGAGCTAAACAACAACTGTGTGTGTGTGTGTGTATGTATCCTTTTTCAGTTTTTTTCCCTTACAGATTATTACAAGATACTGAGTATAGTTCTCTGTGCATGCATGCTAAGTCACTTCAGCTGTGTCCAACTCTGTGACCCTGTGGCCAGCAGCCCACCAGGCTCCTCTGTCCACAGGATTCTCTAGGCAAGAATACTGGAGTGGGTTGCCATTTCCTTCTCCTATAGTTCCCTGTGCTATACAGTAAGTCCTTGTATTTGTCTTTCTCTGACTTACTTCACTTACTATGATCATCTCTAGGTCTATCCATGTTGAAGCAGGTAGCATTATCTCATTCTTTTCTTGAGGGGTAGCGCATTCACGGGGTATCTGATCATGATCTCTGGGGTCAGCCTGTGGCTCTCAGTCTGGCTGTTGAGGGGTGATCCTGCCTGGGTTCAGGAGGGTGAACAACCTGATCTGACTTCAATAACTGCAGAGTACCACCACACACCAAACCTGGACAGTTTCTGTAAAGGTAGAATCACCTCAGAGGAATCTGTCTTCCAGGTTGATACTGGGGACACCTGAGGGTGGCCCTGACAGTCTTGGGGCTCCCTGATGTACATTCTTCCCTGTCCCACCTCCTCCCCGCCTCCATCACTGACTGTTCTCAGGGTGCCCACACTGAGCTGGGTACCGGGTGGGATACTAAGAGACAGTGGTCTGGCCTCTGCTCTTGAGAAGCTCTTGGTCTCAGAGCTAGCTTGGTCTATTCAGGAGAGGGTGGCAGGTCACTACAACACCAGACTGACTGCAAATGCTACAGTCTCAGAGCTGGCTTCCGTGTGCTCACCCGGGAGTGCCCAGCATGGAGCTGCTGCTCACAGAGCATGTCTGGGATGAATCCGTTACAGGACGGGAGTAGGAGTGAGCGCGATGAACTCGGTCTGTCCCTCTGCCTGTGGCCCCTCTCTGCTGGGGGTCCTGAGATGTTGGGGTGGGGGCTTCTGTAGATACAGTCCTCTATATCCAGAACGCTACTTAGTACAGCTCTGAAATACCTGTTCTCTCTGCATACGATCAAGTGGATAAGGACCAAATCTCTCTTTTCCTGAGTAGATGCAGCCAACCTAGCATCAGCATTTACCCTTTATCAGGAATTAGGGATAGAAAGCCCTGTCGCCCCTTATTCCAGACCTGTCCCTGGTCAGGACACAGAACAAGAAGGCAGGACCTGCGGGCCAGCATGGGGACCCTCTGCCTCGGGCAGGCTGAACATTCTGAGCTGAGACGGTCATTAGTTTCTGGTTTTCCAGAGCAGAATGTGATCTCTGATTTAGCCCAGGTGATGCAGGACGCAGAAAATAGGGCCATGGGAAGAACACCTCGGGTTCTGCACCAGGGAAGGCTGCTCTGGGGCGTCTGCTGACACCGAGGTCTTCCCTCTGCCCCCCATCGGCCGGTTGAGGGGTCTCCCCGCTCCGCTGTGATCCTCAGAGGCTGAGACTGTCCTATGCAGCTATTGGTTGCTTTGTGCTGAGCGGAGGACTCTGTGGTTGTTGGAAAGCGGTATTAAAAGCCGAGCAGTGTCTCTGGTTGCAAGACTCCACGGGCATCAGCCCTCACGCCGCCTCACGTCAGCCCAGGGAGGCCCTCCGTCTGCCTGGCTGGCGCACCTCCGACCCACGCCCCACAGAGATGAACACTTCCAGACTACCCGGAGTGAGCAGATTAAAGCAGTTTTGGAGGGTGAGTAAAAGGACACAAATCAACTTACTGGAGGGGAGAGGGAGTTTAATTCCTGAAAGGAAAATTAAAAAGCTAAGCTGCTCGGGGAGGGGGGCGGGATGTGCCGTGAGCTATTTGCATTATCTTCCAAAACTCATGTGGGGGGATTCCACTGTGTGTATTTGATGTCTTGCCCAAGGTTTCGAATTTAATTTTTACTAATCTGCAGCAGATGCAATCAGCAGTCAGTTCAGCTTGGGGTGTTTACTCCCAGCAAAACTTTTCTAGAAATGGCAGTCTAGAATCTGAGCTGCTGCGTGATGGCAGAGTATATTTACTGCCCCTGCCCACCACCCCCCACCCTTGTGTATCGCTGGCATGTTCTGGTCTTAGCCTCTGGGAAGGATGTCGAAAGTGATGGCTAACAGATAAAATCCTGTGGAAGTGAGGTCTCTGTGTGTTTTCTTCCCAACTATCAAATTTATCAGAAGCCCTGGGTGACTAGAAAGGAAAAAGCCAAGGAACGTTCAAGCTTTGTGTGGCACTATTAAAGCATTAGAGTCAAAGGCAATTGTAATCACCAAGCATTCAAACACGTGTTGTAGATGGTTACCATAATCCTGTCGTGAGGGGATCGGTGTCAAGCCAGCCTCATAACAGCTGGCTCCTGGGATTTCAGCTTTCACCCCTCCTCACGGAAGGATGAAATATCTCTGGTGATCATGGCTCTTTTTTGATTGTCAGAATCTGGATTCAGAGCAACAAGTATTCTCTCCTGAGTAGTTAATGTGGGATTCGGGGAGGTGGGAAATGTCCACACATTCCAGCAATCAGTCAAAACCAGGTGCTTAGCACCTGGGAAGGAACAAAAGACCCTGAAGGTGGTTTTCAGTCCTTAATATGAAATGCAGAAAATGTGGGTGAGTTTCCATCTCGCCTGACGTTATTTGACTCTGATTTTTGAGTGTGTACCGGTGCCCTGAGAGAAACCACTTTCTTAGGTGAATAAGCAACAGGGAGTCATGCATAGAATGCATCTCTGACTGTAGGTGAACTGCTCTTCATCCTGTGTGATGCTCTGGGTCACTGGGGAAGGGCCTGGGGTGATGTGCTTAGCCAATCACTTAGCAAGTCAGGCTATCTTTTTATCTGAACTTGGAATGATCAGATAATGTGAGTTTGCCAGGAGTTGTGAAATTCCTTCTTTAAGCCAGAATCTACATTCACCTGAGTGGAGACAAAACAGTTCCTCCTCAAATGGAAGAATATGTATAATATGTAATGTATATATGTGCATGCATACGTGTGTGTGTGTGTAGATATTTCATCTGAGCAAAGAAGAGCATGTTGAAAATATCTCAGTGATGGAACTAGAGAAGCACCATATGCTCCCTGCATAGCCCTGGGCTGAAGGTCCAACCATTTTCTGGGATTAGTCTCTTGATCTTGGGCAGAAGTGCTTAGGGCCTTCATTTTCCCTCTGAAGAGGGAGCGGTTCCTTCCAGCCCTGAGAGTTAATCTCAGCACATGGAAGACAGATTACTCTCTGCCCCCGATTCACCCAATATCTGTCTGGATTGTTTCTCAGAAAGGTTCATGGTCCAGTGTCATTTCCTCTTTCACAGACTGTTTCATTTTAGCTATTAACACCTCCAGTGAACTAAAAACATTGTATCTGACACCCCAGAACTTCGATGCACCCCTCAGGAAGCTGTGTCTGGAAGGGAGACCCCGGGGCCCCTTGGTGTCCTCTGATGCACAGACTCACAGACTAACAGGAGTCCATTGGTCGTCTTCACTGGAAGGAGGCCTCCGATCGATGTAAAAAGACATCCAGGCTTTCACCAGCCAACAGCACAGTGCAGACAAGGAAGCACATTCTAAATAATCTGAGGACTTCCTTCATTATTTAGAGATGGGGATTTAAATGGGTGATGTAATTACTCTGTAGTCTCAATTCTGAATTATTCATCCCCCTTTTCATGGTCATTTTATGCTAATAACTCAGCCTATTGTTAATAAAATTTTTAAAAATCAGAGATAGATTCGAAAACAGTTTCAGAGAAAGGATGGAGAAGCCCCTGAATGGTGAGTGGCCTTGTAGCATCAGAGGCAGATGGCAGGGCTAGTTGTCTAGTTTCTTCCATTTTGCTAGCCTCTCAAGGTGGGCTGGATGGACCACCTCCCATCTCCCCCAGCCCAGTGCCACCATATACTCCAGTGAAAACTCCTCCAAGGATCCTGGCAATTTTGAAGGGAATGTGTCCAGGTGGTCTGCCGTCAGCATCAATGACAGTGCACTCATGATTTGGGTAGCTTCTGTAACTTTATATTTTGTTATTGGTGGTGGTCGTTCAGTCACTAAGTGGTGTCCAACTCTTTGGGACCCCATGGATGGCAGCACGCCAGGCCTCCCTGTCCTTCACTATCTCCCAGAGCTTGCTCAAACTCATGTCCATGGGTCAGGAATGCCATCCAACCATCTCATCCTCTGTCTTCCCCTTCTCCTGCCCTCAATCTTTCCCAGCATCAGGGTCTTTTCCAGTGAGGCGGCTCTTCACATCTAGTGGCTGAAATATTGGAGCTTCAGCTTTAGCATCAGTCCTTCCAATAAATATTCAGGGTTGATTTCCTTTAGGGTCAACTGGATATTGGTGACAAGGGGAAATAAGAGGGGGGGTTGTTTAAACAAACCCAGGAATGGTCCACCTGCAATAGTCAGAACACTTTTGGAATGGCTGCTTTAAATGGCCCTGCTGTTAAGACTGCATGCATGCCGTAGCCAAGTGGTGGTTTGTTTTCACCAGAAAATATGTGAATCCAGTTATTGAATGCCAACAAAAGGCGTTTGATGTTTAATGACAGGCATCTGTGCACCGGAAAAGCTGGTCCAGTTTACCCGAGAAAGTAAAACAGGTTGTTTTGTCCCCATGGACTCTCTATTATTGATAACAGTGACAGCAAACAGGCCAACCCTGAGCACTTCAGCAGAGCCACGCTCCTGAGAGGCCTTGCAGTCTCCTGGAGCAGTGAGCAGGTTGCAGGGAATTCTGCCGCAAGCCCATCTCTCCCAGGGTTTTGTCCAAAGGGTCATTTTACCTCCCTGAGTGTTGGTTTTCTCACCTGGAAAACTGCAGAGAAGAGTGTAGATCAAATTAGCGTGATTCTCTATCTGGGTAGTAGAAGATAATCTCCCAGAAAGCTTTTTTTTTCAACTATGCCCAGGCTCTGCCCCCTCCAATTAACTCAGAGTCACTGTAGGTGGAGTCTCTGATGTCTACATATTTTTTCCAAGCTCTCCAGGTCATTCTAATGGGCAGCCAGAATCAAGAACAATTGTATTATCTGAAGGCCCTTCCCAAGCTCTCACATTCTATATACTAAGATTCTAATGGTTATTTCTCAAGGTAAAAGCACTACACAGTTTGTATTGTGGTTGTGGTGGTTTTTAATATTCTGTTCATTTCAAGACGATTAGTTGAAAGTGGTACAGTGAAACTTAGGAAGGCCTTCAATCCCCCAAAGCCGCGTTTCAGGCTGAAGACTTCAAATATCCTTAGTGTGCACAAAGCATCTAATGGCCATCTGAATTTTTAATTCCCTAATGGGATATTTTCGGTCCTAGAGCAGTGAACTCTAGTTTCAAGGGAATAAAACCAGTGAAAATAATATACTTTCTCTCAAATACAGGCTTGTCTTTCTTGTTGCTGAGGTCTAAGTGTTAGGTATACAAAAATGAAGAAGACATGGTCCTTGTGTAATTAATTTATAATCCAGTAGAGGTGAGAGAAAAAGAAATAGTGGATTGTGGCTTCAGAGTATCTGAATCTGATGTTGTTTGTGCAGTCACCCAGTCTCAAAACCTTGGCTGATGCATTCAGAACTAGACAGAAGAACCCCACCCCTATTTTTTGGATGTTCAAAGGTAGTTGATTTTGAGGGGTAAGCATGTCATTCTTCTGTCCACATTTCTTTGGGACAAAAAGAAGTCTAATAAGTACTCATACTCCCACACCTATACCCATAGATACTCTGAAAGCACAAGGCATTTATACTGATGTTCAACTAACATTTGTGCGTTTAAATATGCATTCCCACATTTATGCATTTTAATAAAAGAAGAAAATATGGGGACTTCCCTGGCAGTCCAATGGTTAGTACTCTGCACTTTGACTGCTCAGTATCCAGGTTTGAACCCTGATCCAGGAATTAAGATCCTGTAAGGCGTGTGGCCAGGTAAAATAAAAATAAAAAACAGGAAAAAAAATGAAGCAAAGAAACTACCTTGGGATATTGCCTAAGTCATGGCACAAACGTGAAAACCAATTTAAAGCGCTTGCTAACGTTTTGTTCTTTCCCTGGACCATCCACGGCACTCCCAGGTCGTGATGTTGAGTCTTCCTGCACTGGGTGGGCTCCGGGTCTGACCTGCAGTCACGCTTTCTTCAGAGGAAAATAGTCTGAGTCCTTGGAACCTAATCGTGTCTTTGCCCCCAGGAGCTGGGTTTAGGAGGGGAAGCTCTTTCTGCTCTGTGAACCTTTAGGTTCTGTGATGGGATGAGGTTAGGCCAGGTTTCCATACATCTTCTAATGTCCTGTAATTATGCCTCCAAACCATTTTAGTCAAGTTGTTAGGAAGTCAGAAAGACTAAAATTGGTCATCCAAAGAGGAAGTCAGACAGGATAGGGATTCTTTCTCTTCCAGAAACTAACCAATCCACCAATCCACCTGGGTAACTTAGTTGAAAGGGCATTGGCATTGCAGACAAATCAGAATTTGAATCCAGATTCTCCCATCACCTCTCTGGGTGAGAGGAGGCAGGTGTTAAGCTCTCTGAACCTAAATTTCCTCCTGTGTAAGATGAAGCTGGTAATATTAGTTATACTCTAAATGCTTTGGGGTGAAGATTAAATTGGATAATACACACAGACACATACACACACAAACACACAGTCTATGGAGCTTCCCAGGTGACTCAGTGGTAAAGAATCCACCTTCCAATGTAAAGAGATACAGGAGACACAGGTTCAATCCCTGGGTCAGGAAGATCCCCTGGAGGAAATGGCAACTCACCCCAGTGTTCTTGCCTGGGAAATGCCGTGGACAGAGGAGCCTGGTGGGCTACAGTCCATGGGGTCACAGAATTGGACACAACTGAGCGACTGAGTGTGATACAGCATCTTTGAAAGTACTAGAACATGGTGGGTGCTCAGTTAGTGATGTCCAGGACACACTCGCTTGTTTGAGGGAGGCTGACTGCACTCATCCCAATGGGATGTTTGCTTCAGGACACTGCAGAGGTCCTAGGGTTGCAGATGGGTTGAAGAAGGAAAATACGATTGGTTTGGCCAAAAAGTTTGTTTTCTATAAGATCTTATGGAAAAACCCAAACAAACTTCTGCCAGCCCAATACCTCCTGGCCCCCCAAGAGTGTAACGTAAGTGATGTCGTGACACAGGTTTCCATCAGCCACTTCCGCTTTCCCCCCTTTTCATGTATCTCTGGGTTGAGACCTATGAGACACTCCCTGTATTTGAATTTCTCTTTGTGGCCTGCCTTCTATTATAGCGTGTCTCTTTCCTCGCAGACCAGAGCAACTGCTCTCAGCTCTTGAAGGAAAGCAAGCTAGAACACACTTGAACAGTTCTACTTCTCAGAGTCTCTATGGTTCTGTTCACCAGTGAGTTTGTGCAGTCAGGCATTTGGACATCAGGTAGACCCAATCACTGCTCTTTATTGGCCTCGAATCGTGTCCCTTTATAGAGAGTTCTTTGCTTCTTGTTAACCAACACTCAAAAATTATTAATTTGGCTCTTTATTCGTGAACATTAAAAGCGGGAAGTTAATAAATATTTTATGATCCCAAAGCTAAAATGCATATCTGATTGATATTGAGGGATGAAAAATGGAGGGCAGGAAAAAGACCTCCTCTTTCCTGAACTTGCAAAATCAATGCAAAGTGGGCTTTCTCTAACCTACCGAGTGTGTGACTAATGCTGGCTGGAGCAGGAGGTCTGACAGAACTCTGCGTGGCCCCTGGGAGACTCCAAGTACTTACAATATCACTCTGCTGCCTACTCCTCCAGGTGAAGGTGGCTGGAATTCCCACAGGAGGCAAATAGAGTTGATAGCAGCAGCATCAGTGGATCCAGTAATGTTAAGATTTCAAAGAAATATATCACAACTCTTCCTTCTCAAAAGGTGATGGGTTCCTGGGTTAGAATGTAATTTTGCAAATCAGTTGTTAATCTTGAAATAATAAACCGGCAATTCTTTCTACCTTTGTATTCATTGCCAGTGTAAGAAGGGCTTAAGTATACATTTAGTTCATACTGTGTCACTTCTTCTGCAAATGTGCTCAGGAACTCAGCTGAGGTGTTGGGTGTTCTTTAAAGAATCTTCTCCCTACCCCTACTGAACCAGAACAGATTCTTTGCATTTGCTGTTGATTAAAAAGATGGGTGGACCTTTCTGACAGTCCAAAGGAATGGAACTAGGATAAATAAGGCCAATATTTCCCCCAAAGCTCTAAAAAGCCCATACATTCACCTTGTGTCCTGGAAAGAGCTGTTATTTTGTGAAGGAATAAAAGAGTATTGAATAGTTTATCCATGGGATGGTCGTTCAAAGAACTATTCCTAACCAATGAAATCTTTAAGAAGCCTACACTGCCTCATGCTCATGTAGGAATCTAGGAAGTTCCTATTATCAGATGGTTTTGAAATAAAGTATGTTGAATATTTGCAATCGGGGAGTTCATGTATAAGATGTCAATTGTCAGATAGTTTGTTTGATAGTTAATAACTGGAAGCAAATGATATGGTTGCATAGAAACCCAGCAAACAAACTTGGGGACTGGAGAGTCTGTTGATGTTTCATCTTTAGGCAGTAATTTCCTGGATGGAGATTCTGTGCTTTGTCCATTGATGGGGTTTTCTGCTCACACCTGAGCCAAGTTACTGATTGGAAAGACAAGTGTATGAGATACACATATGTTAATCTTAGTCTCTCAGTTGTGTCCAACTCTGCAACCCCATGGACTGTAGCCCACCAGGCTCCTCTCTCCATGGAATTCTCCAGGCAAGAATGCTGGAATGGGTGGCTATTCCCTTCTCCAGGGGATCTTCCAGACCCAGGGTTTGAACCCAGGTCTCCTGCATTGCAGGCAGATTCTCTACCATCTGAGCCACCAGGGGGATACACACAATACTTGTAAGATTTTAAAGTGTTACCATGTCAACGTGATTACCAGCATCTTAGTGAAGACACGATTACCCTTGGCGATGAGTATGTAGAAGAACCCACTTTAGGAGGCAAATGGGCTTTAGGGTAAATTGAAGCGTTCCTTAAACACTTCCCCTCAGTTGCCTTATTGGTAAAATGTAATCAGATTAGTTATCCTATAAGATTCTGTGAGAGATTCATGAGATCACGGACATCATGAGCGAACTTGGGACCTGTCTCATTCACAAATGCTGGTTTCTCTTTTTCACTCCTGTGCACATAAGCTCTTGTTTGATCTTTAACTACAGCTCATGGGCTGAGGATGGGTGTACTGAGCATCCTTGAATGGAAGGACGGAAGAATGGATCAATGGATGGATGGATGGATGAGTGAATGGAAGGATGGAGGGAACTAGCTTACATCCAATTTATGTCTACATAAAAATCTATGATTTAGTATGAATCACCTAGGAATTCACCAAATCTATTTTTAATCAGTTAACATGAACTTCAGCTGTAATGCTGATATTAACATTACCATATGATCTGAAAACACCAGAAAAGATTCCTTTTCTCTGTCGTTTTCGTTTTTGCCTGGCCCCCCTTTAGAATTATTAACATTATTAGGTAGTTCAGCTACTAGCTTTTATCCAAAGACA
Source organism: Hydropotes inermis (assembly GCA_020226075.1). Classification (NCBI taxonomy): domain Eukaryota; kingdom Metazoa; phylum Chordata; class Mammalia; order Artiodactyla; family Cervidae; genus Hydropotes; species Hydropotes inermis. The sequence continues at coordinate 109,069,920 of CM035270.1, forward strand.
TTATCCATGCATTGTTCGGTGTTCACCTTTGAATTTAAGACAGCTCTTTGGTTGAGGAAGTAGAGTATTTCTACTCTATGTTTACTAGTTAGGAAAAGGATACAGGAAAAGCCATAACCATTTAACCTAAGCCTTTTGGGGGCAAATGTCAGTGGATTTCTCTCTCTTTATTCTTGAGTACCCTCTTCTGTTTTAAGCTGCAGGAATGATGAGGAGAGGTAAAGACACATTAAAAGGAGCAGCCTTTTAGATCATGAGTCCTCATCTTCGCAAAGGTTTTATTTTTAATTTTTTTTTTTTTTGGCTGCATTGGCCCTTACTTGTGGCATGTGGGATCTTTCATTGCGTGCAGGCTTCTCTCTAGTTGGGGCATGCAGTCTTGCCCCATTCAGACTTAGCTGCCCCTGGTCATGTGGGATCTTAATTCCCTGACCAGGGACTGAACACATGTCCCCTGAATTAAAAGGCAAATTCTTAACCATGGAACCACCAGGAAAGTTCTGCAAAGATTTTAAAAATAAAGTCTTCAACTGAGCAGGCAGTAAGCATCAAGTTTCTTTTTAACATTGAATTTTTTTTCTCTTCTTGTTGAACTGGTTAATGGCATCATCTGTTCCTTTACTACAACCCAGTTCTTATTTGATGACCTCACCTACAAACAACAAACTTCTCCTGCCTATAAGATGTCCAAATTTGATTCCTGCAAAAGTTAGCTAATACCTAGTTACCTGTTAATCAGTCAGATAGACATTTCAGTTCCTTGACTGTTTCTAGGTATGGAGGCATCATGTCAGCTCTATAGGGCAAATTCAGAAATTTAGCATAAGAACACAGAGAGTGAGATGTGCCAGAGAGAGGCAGGGGTAAAGTGCCCTTGAGATAGGCAAACAGGACAATTCATTTGGCTGGGAAGGCAGGGAGCTTGGAGGAAGACCACAGAGAGGAGATATTTCAACCAAATGTTTAAATATAAGTAAAGAAAAAATCCCCGTGTGAACCAAATGGAGTCCAAGCAGAGAAGACAGTGTGATCCAAGGCATGGAACCATGAACCTTTATGGAAACTTATGCAAACAACAGGGTTTCCCAGGTGGTTCCATGATAAAAGAATTTGCCTGCCAATGCAGAAGACACAGGTTCGATCCCTGGGTTGGGAAGTCCCCTGGAAAAGGGAATGGCTACCCATTCCAGGATTCTTGCTTGGGAAATCTCATGGGTAGCAGAGTCTGGTTAGGTACAGTCCATGGGGTTGCAGAAGAGTTGGACATGACTGAGCAACTAAGCATACATGCAAACAAGACTGTTATCTTCTGGCTAGTGAGCCAGGTGTCTATAGTGGAACTGGGGAGCAGGGGTGACTGAGATGCTCTGGGACCAGGAAGGGACACGTTTGAATGAGGGAGCCTGAGGAAGTGGAGAGTCACTGAACTGAGGCCCAGGAATTACCTCAAATAGTAAATTAATGAGTAGTAAATAGTAGTAAATGGAAGTTAATGAATTTTTGTTTCTGAGTGTTCAGTGAATAACACTCGGAGACAATTCTTCCTATACTTATATATATTTAGGTGAGCAAAGTAGATCAAGCCAGAGATTAATTTACCAACATCCATTGGATCATTGAAAAAGTAAGAGAGTTCTAGAAAAACATCTTCTGCTTCATTGACTATGCCAAAGCCTTTGACTGTGTGGATCACAACAAACTGTGGAAAATTCTTAAAGAACTGGCAATACCAGATGACCTGACCTACCTCCTGAGAAATCTGTATGCAGGTCAAGAAGCAACAGTTAGAACTGGACATGGAACAACAGACTGGTTCCAAATAGGAAAAGGAGTACGTCAAGGCTGTATATTGTCACCCTGCTTATTTAACTTCTATGCAGAGTACATCATGAGAAACGCTGGGCTGGAACGAAGCACAAGCTGGAATCAAGATTGCCGGGAGAAATATCAATAACCTCAGATATGCAGATGACACCACCCTTATGGCAGAAAGTGAAGAGGAACTAAATAGCCTCTTGATGAAAGTGAAAGAGGAGAGTGAAAAAGTTGGCTTAAAACTCAACATTCAGAAAACTAAGATCATGTTATCTGGTCCGATCACTTCATGGCAAATAGATGGGGAAACAATGGAAACAGTGACAGACTTTATTTTGGGGGGCTCCAAAATCTCTGCAGATGGTGACTTCAGTCATGAAATTAAAACATGCTTGCTCCTTGTAAGAAAAGCTGTGACCAACCTAGACAGCATATTAAAAAGCAGAGACATTACTTTGCCAACAAAGGTCCATCTAGTCAAAACTATGGTTTTTCCAGTAGTCAAGTATGGATGTGAGAGTTGGACCATAAAGAAAGCTGAGTGCCAAAGAATTGATGCTTTTGAATTGTGGTGTTGGAGAAGACTCTTGAGAGTCCCTTGGACTGCAAGGAGATCCAACCAGTGAATCCTAAAGGAAATCAGTGCTGTATATTCATTGGAAGGACTGATGCTGAAGCTCCAATACTTTGGCCACCTGATGGGAAGAACTGACTCCTTGGAAAAGACCCCGATACTGGGAAAGATTAAAGGCAGGAAGAGAAGGGGACAACAGAGGATGAGGTGGTTGGATGGCATCACCAACTTGATGGACATGAGTTTCAGCAAGCTCCGGGAGTTGGTGATGGACAGGGAAGCCTTCCATGCTGCAGTCCATGGGGTTGCAAAGAGTCAGACATGACTGAGCAGCCTGAACTGAACTGAAGGCATTTTTACCTTTTCTTTCTGCAGAACAGCTAACCAACTCTGCATATGGATTGCAGGGTTTGTTCTTTGTGACTGTTCTAAGTTGCTCAGTCGAATCTGACTCTTTGTGACCCCACGGAGTGTACCCTGCCAGGCTCCCATGTCCATGGGATTCTCTAGGCAAAAACACTGGAGTGGGCTGCCATGCTATTTACATGCAAATTTCCATATTATAGAGTGAAAATATTGGAATGATTTTGGTATAAATAAAAAAAATACGTTACTTTGAGATTCCATTCAGGTCTGCTGTTGAGTATGACCTGCATGTGCTAAAAATCCTGGGGGTGATTTAAGAAATGGGAAAATTAGCATTCATATGTGCGATAAATAGACCCCTAATTTTCGTACCGGTTTTGTACATTTGTCATTTGATTTTGAAAGTCAGAGGTCACAGCAACTTGTGACTCCATCATTCTAGAGGCAGATGGCAAGTGCCAGTTAGTAGCTGGCAGGGTTAACCTGTGAAAGAAGGGTGAGAGAGGCACTTCAGTGTAGTCACATCCTCGCGTTCAAGCAGAAGGATTAACATAGGAGGAAAGCAGAGCTATTTATTTCTCCCTGCTAGGAGGGCTAGGGAAATTGCAGCCTCCTAGCTCACCCTGCTGAGTCCAGATGCACCTCAGAGCGCAGAACCAGGCTCCAGGGCAAAAGACAAGCAGAAGCCTTCCAGCCTCTGAAGTGTGGTTGCTGTCAGTATGTAAAATAGCAGCTTCCGCCTGGAAAAGGACTCAGCCCGGCAGGGCGGAGGTTGAGTTCACTCTGATGGAGTTTATAACAAAGGGTTACTCATCAGAGAAGCTGCTGGACCACAGAGAGAGTCTGTCTGTAGCCTCAGTGTATCTTTTCCTTTGATGAGATCCATTTTTCTTAAGCATTTTTTTTATTGACAGGTAGAAAGCCAGCCCATTTCCAGGTGCTGTCAGTGGTAGCGTTGTTAAAAAAAAAAACCCAGTGTATAGTTTTCTTATGATAGAGGCAGCTTATGAGTTCTTGTAGGTACGAGGTAACGAGATGGGGAAATGAAGATGTCAGAAGGGGGGCGAAATAAAAGGGAATTATCATAAAAATCAAGCTGGAAAGGCATGGATCGTATGCATATAACTCTGATGATGTTTTTGAACAGCTTTATTGACCTAAAGGACATACAATCCACTGCACACCTTTGCGGTGTGTAACTTAATAAGCTTTGGCACATGTTTATATCCAGAAGCCAGCCCTGCAATCAAGATGTAAAGTGAACAGACTGTCACCCTTTAGTGTATCCTCGTGTTCCTTCTTGTTGTTCATTTAATGAATGAATAAGTGAAGTTAGCACATTTCTGTGTTATTGAGACTCATCTGAATTTCTTGGAGCGCCTTTGCGTCTCTGTTGAATGTCGGTTTTCGGGAAGATAATTACCTTTCAGCTGCATGCTTTCAAGGAGCACCTGGGCTTTATGGCCAAGCGCCAAGCCTACCCAAGGCCTTTGACTTGGATTCATCTGACAACATGGCTTTCAGAATGCCTCAGCCCGTCAGAAAGCAGCAGGATGCCTGGCTCTGTTGGGACCTGGACCCCTCCCCAGCAGGCTTCAAGAGTCCTCTCACAGTGGTCTCCAGTCCCACAGTCTAGTGGACCCCAGATCTTCACTGAAATCCAGCTTGCTCCCCAAGTAATCCTGCCTCCTTGCCTTGCCTAGAAATTCCATGAAATTCAAGAAAAACCTCTATTTTCCTCTCTCACCTCCAAGTTGCTATGTTTGGGGGCCCTGTTTGAGTCTCCTCCTCCATGAGATTGCCCCAGTCTGAGCTTATTTATAGCCTATGCTGCCTGTTCAGCATCTAACCAGACCCTGTTTGGTGGTGTTAGCAAGCTTGGCAGCGTGAGTAGATGGTGCGTACTTCCGTAACTCCTGGCAGAGTTTAACACGGTGCACGGCAGCTCTTCTGCCTTGATATTGTGATGGTGGTGAACTTGGGTCTGAGGATAGAGTTTATTGAGAGTCAGCAAGCAGAACAGAGGTAAAGCTGTGACTCTAGAGTGAAAGTCACAGTCGTTCAGTTGTGTCCGACTCTTTGCAACCCCACAGGCTGTAGGCCGCCAGGCTCCTTTGTCCATGGGATTCTCCAGGCAAGGATATAGGGGTGGGTAGCTCTTCCCTTCTCCAGGGGATCTTTTCAACCCAGGGATCAAACCCAAGTCTCACTCTTTGCAAGCAGATCCTTTACTGTCTGAGCCACCAAGAAAGCACTATAGAGAGTGAGGATTTTTTGGAAGAAAGAAGAGAATCCACGGGGAATGATCAGACCATAGCTTCCCTTTGGACAGAAAGCATTCACACACCTTTGTGTGCTGCCTCCGCGACGGCATTGTCTGAAATCTGCCTCTCACTCCGTGACGTCATAAGCAAGGACCACGGTAGCGGTCCCCACTGACCCAGTTCAGACAGCTTTATCTGTGGACACTGAGGCCCTGTAATGAAGCCCTCCTGACAACCCAGCGTGTCCGCAGCCCGGTGCCCTTTTGCTCTGGATAAGAATCAATAATGTTCAGTTAACATTATAGATTATGTCACCAAGCAGTTAATTTAGAGTGTCATTGCTTTGCACCTTGTATCCTGACCTAACCGAGCCTGATGACATCTGCCTAGAAGCGCATACCACCGGCATGGAAAAGGGCAGAGAAACTAACCTCTGCTCCTCCCAACGGGAGCAGTGCACCCAGCCTTTGGCCTCCCTCCCCAGGAGCACAAGAGAGATGAATCACTCTCTCTGATGCCTTCCTTGGCCCTGGGCAGAGAGCAGAGTCATCTGGAGTTTTACAGCTGGAGTCAGCACTCACCTGTGTACTGTGGCTATGCCTCGTGTCTGCATGTCGCACTGTCATCTCTGTATTTAACTGGCCAAGTGTTTATTTCTTTATTTGGCTGCGCTGGGTCTTAGCTGTGGCTCGTGGGACCCACACTGTGTCAGGTGGGGTGTTGTACTGAGACACAGGGATTCTCTAGTTATGGTGCCCAGGCTCCGGTGTTGTGGCACTTGGGCTCAGCTGCTCTACCCCATGGAGGAATCTTACTTCCCTCACCAGGGGTTGAACTTGTGTCCCCTGCATTGCAAATCAGGTTCTTAACCATGGGGCCATCAGGGAAGTCCTGCACTGTCATTCTTTTCGGATGCTTTCTTTTTCCTTACATAGCCAGGGTTCTGTGGTTAAGGCCATCTTTTGCTTGTTCTCTCTGACTCATTCAGAGAGTGAGAGAGTGGATAAATGGGCTTTTGGTATAATTTTCACTTCGTGTATTTTAAAATTACTCCTTCAGCTTAAGCATTATACAACTTTGATTCTATAGCAAAGATAAGTCTATGTTCAAATGGTTACAGGTCTTAAGGACCTCACCTGTAGATGTGCAGTTGTGATGCATGCATGTGTTAGGCAGGGTGCTTCACAGGAACAAAACCAATAGATAGAATGTATGTAGGACATATATGTGTATTTATTATGAGGAGTCGGCTCACATGTTTATGGAGACTGTCATGTCCCAAGATCTGCAGATGAGTTGGCTGGCTGGGGACCCAAGAGAGCTGACGGGTAGCTCCTGTCTGAATCTGAAGGCCTGAGATCCAGGAACACTGATGATATAAGTTCTCATCCAAAGATCAGAAAAGACTGATGTCCCAGCTAAAAGCAGTCATCCAGGAGAGTTTGCACTTACTTAGGAAGCAGTCACCTGTTTTGGTCTATTCATCAACTGATTGAATGAGGCCCACCCACATCAGGAAGAACAATCTGCTTTCCTCAGTGTAAGGATTCAAATGTTAGCCTCATCCAAAATCACCCTCACAGACCCACCCAGGACAGTGTCGGACCAAGTCTCTACATGCCCCACGGACCAGTCACCTTGATATAAAATTAGACATCACAGTGCATAGGGCATCAGAGGGTTCCAAGCCCTCTCTTCTGTCCTCTGTTGTGTAACTTGACCTTCAGCCTCTAAGTTCTGGAGTGAGTCTTGGTGCTCGGTGAGCGTCTGGTGAGGATGGAGTGAGTTGGTGAGACCTGGCATTTGTTGTTTTCCACTGCTTCTGAATACATCGCCATCTTTTCTGACTTTCCCTGATAAAGCCCCTCGTGAGCACAACCTCACTGTCTGTCAGTCATCATCATGGTCCTCCCAGATCCTTGTCACAGCTACTCACCTGGGCCACTAACGTACAGGGGAGTTTCACAGAGTTTACCCCATGTTGGGAGGCCTGGCTGGAGACACCAGCTGGGGTGCATCTGAAGTTGCCTGCTGTCTCCTAAGTCACAACCTCCTCTCCTTCCCTCTACCATCCCTTTACCCAAACACTCTGACTCCTTAGTGGTTTCAAATGTTCAGCCACATTTAGAGAGGCTTGTTGACTATTTGTAACCTTTCCAGCATCCTTTATTAATTAGGCAGGACATTTTTTTTTTGATGAACAATAGATATTGGACAAAGCTAATTGGCAGCCGAGTTATCATTCATTTGTTTATCCCTTTACAAGTTATCTATGAAGACCTGGCATGTGAGCCTAGTGCTGTGTTAGTGATGGAAAGACGAACTGTAGGGCATCTCTGCCCTCAGCAGCAGTTTTTGAGGAACTGTCCTGATCATGAAGGGCCCCATCCGTAACACTGGGCACCCCTCAGACTGTTGGACTGTCTTCTCTACCTGGGCCTTCAAATAGGAATTGCCTTACAGGTCACATGCCAGGGTTCTGATTTAATCACTTTCAGGCTCTGGTTTTATGAAAGGTTCCCCAGGGGTCTTCTTTGTTGGCTCACATGGTAAAGAGTCTGTCTGCCAGTGCAGGAGATATAAAGAGACACAACTTCAATCCCTGGGTTGGGAAGATCCCCTGGAGAAGGAAATTGCAACCCATTCCAATATTCTTGCCTGGAGACTCACATGGACAGAGAAGCCTGGCGGGCTGTCATCCATGGGGTCATAAAGAGTCAGACATGACTAAGTGACTGACGCTTTCACTTTTCAACTGGTTCTGATGTGTGGCCAGGGATGAGAACTAGTGGGGTGGAGCTTGAAAGACACCTGGGTCTTTAAAAACCTCTTGAGGCACTGAGAAAAAAGTTTGGGAGGCTTTGATAATGCCAGTGCTAACGGTCAGGGTCCAATACTATTGAGGTCATTCCAGAGCATTTTCATCTCAGAAAATTTTAAGACAAGTAAAACCTAGTGATTTCTGTCTCCTGTAAGAACTCTTAAGATAAACTCACCATCTCCTGAGTTAGGTTGCAACTCCATTTTTGCAACCATTTTGCATCTCCTGAGATAGGTTGCAACTCCATTTTTGCAACCATTTTGCATCTCCTGAGTTAGGTTGCAACTATCATTTTTCCTCCTGAGTTTTCTTCAGAAGAGTGGTGAGAGATTAAAAGAAAATCAAAACAGTGCTATTATAACTTTAGTAGCTGGAAAATGCAAGCCTGCAAATTTTTATTGCTTGAAACATTAGTCCTACTTTGGCACAGACTGCAAAGCTCTGTGTTAATTGAACAAGTGCTGTTCAAGGCAGGAAACTTTGTGTCTCCTTTGGACAGTCCCGGTAGGACATTAGTGGGATCTGCTGAGAATTGGCTTCCTTTTCCGATTCTGTGAGCTTCCCTTCCCCAACAAAGAGTATCCCTCTGAGAGTAGTGAGGGAACCCCTATAGATATGGCCCCACAGCTCTAGCTGAATCTTTCAATGTGTTCAGCTTTCATAATCAGCAGTAAAAAGAGAAACTTGAGTCATACATAGTTTCAGGTAGTAAGGAGAGGATTTCCATTTTAAAAATGGATTTTTCCAGGAGCTCAAAGTCTGTGATGGTGTAGGTATATGCCTACTGAACACATGTATTGCCATGAGGACCTCATCCATGTTTAGATTCTGAAACCCTTCAAATGCCTTTCAGGGGCACTCGTATAAATAGGAAGGCATCAGCAGGTCACAATGGGGAACTTTGAGGCTGGTTCCATGCAACAATTATTCATCACTTCTGCCTCACTAGACTCTGTGTAAGATATACTGTAGATGAGTCTGTTGCTCATGGTGACTTTAGGAATAGGAATTAGTGAATCCATGTATAATGGTTCTATTGAAGGAAACAGATGTTAATGGCATAGGTGAGAGGGCAGCATGGTCTCATCATGTGCACACACAGAACTATGTGAGGTGTCGCTGTGTTCAGTAACTGTTGTGCTAATCATCTCATTTCACACACACACACACACACACACACACACACACATATACATATATCAAATCGTGATGCTGGGAAAGATTGAAGGTGGGAGGAGAAGGGAACGACAGAGGATGAGATGGTTGGATGGCATCACTGACTCAATGGACATGGGTTTGAGCGAGCTCCAGGAGTTGGTGATGGAAGGGAGCCCTGGCGTGCTGCAGTCCATGGGGTTGCAAAGTGTTGGAGATGACTGAGCGACTGAACTGAACTGAACTGATATCAAATCATCATATACACCTTAAACTTACACAGTGTTGTCAAATATATTTCAATAAAGTTAGGGAAAAAATTTTAATTAAAACGATGACATAGGGATGTAGAAGAAACAGCCGCATGTGAGCTTTATTGGAAATCTGATAATTACTGTGAACGCATTCATCTATTTCCATGTGTGTGTGTGTTTTCTCCCAGCATTTTATTCTCCCTGCTGTGGTCACTCATGGCTCCCCTCCTCCATCTCCTACCTACCCTACCCTTGACCTCCACACCCCAAACCAGTGCCCCCTCGTTCCCACCCCCCACACTCCTCATGCTGGTCCGTCCAGGAAGCCCTCACCCTCTGAGTTCACCCCTGTGGTTCCATCTTCAGATAGACTCTTGTGTTGCACCCCCAGCCCCCTCTATCTGTTCCCTGGAATCTTCCTCCGTCTTAGACTCCCCCATCCCACAGAGGTGTTTTTGTTTTGTTTTTTAAACATTTCCCCCTTCTGTGCAGTGAGCTTCCTGAAAACAGGTAACAGGTCTGATTTTACCTCTGGATTCCTGAACTTAGCTCAGAACCCTTTATCAGGCTTTTGAACTGTTCAAAAATATCAACTAATACAGACACAAAGACACACAAACCACAATTTCTTTCTTGGTTGCTGTGGGCTCAGGGCAGGATTTTTACTTTTGACAGCAAAGTGTATAGATTGGCAATAAGGACATTAAAGTTCAACAAACCTGGCTTTAGGTTCTGATTTTATCATTTATTAGCTGACAAACTTGACTAGATGACTTAAAATGTTTTTCTTTCTCCTTAAAAATAGCATATATTCACAATATTTATTGAGAGCATCAAATATGGAAATGAGATAATGTTAGCTCATGCCTAGTATATAAAATTTGCATTTAGCATTTAGAGTATATGTTTTGGCTGCTGTTTTGGCATTGAAGCTGTACAAATGCAAGGAGATAGTGGAATATGGCAATAACTATCAGGATAAGATAGGACTTGAAGAAATACTTTTCTCTACACACCATGGGCAGGACTGTTACCCGGGGCTGAGACCATTTTCAGTGGCTTGGGGTGGCCTGGCCATCAGACGTCCTTCCTTGACTTCCTGACTGCTGGTCAGAAGCTTGCCGGGGCACATGGCCTGGGCTCTGTGTAGCTGTCACAGAAACATCACCTCCCCTGCGGGGGTTTGCAAAAACTACAGCAGGAGCAAGGTGTCACTAGGACAGAGGCAGCTGGGTGAGTCGTAAACAGTGCCGAGCCCAGGTATATCTGTGTGTCGTTAAGTGCTGGTGCTAGGGAAATCAGAAGGAAAGCCGAGAAGACACGAGAAGGGCGGGGACAGACAGACCCCCTGCCTTCTGAGCCGTCAGGTTCACAGCGCCTCCCTAGAGGCGGACGACCAGCCTCTGCTGAGGCTGCTGCCCCGCACCTGTGCCCATGTGGCCGCCCCGTGAGCAGTGCAGTTTCCCGTATCACAAGGAATCAGAGGTCATCACAGCCACCGGAGTGTGCTCTCCAACAAGTCACAGGCTGCAGGAAGGGCCTGTTAAACGGAAGAGTGGCTGAATGGGCTCTCTGACTGTGGTTAGCGGCTGTAGAGGGGCTGCGAGTGTGTCCAAGGGAAGTGCTTGATTATGATTATGGAGCCTGTATCCCCACAGTGAGCCCTGGAATGATGTTCCCTTCCTCTAATGATCCTCTCTTCTCTCACAGTAGAGCTGTGGGCCCTCTTGTGTGCAGTTCCCATCTGACGGCCCCACAGGGGATCTCCACCTGGATCTCCAGGAACAGCGTGGAGAGGCATGGCTGTCGTCACCGTTCTGTAGTCCAGTTCAGAGAGACTGCTGTCTATGGGCCAAACGTGCATCACTTAAGTCGTGTCCGACTCTGCACCCTATGAACTGTAGCCCGCCAGGCTCCTCTGTCTATGGGATTCTCCAGCAAGAATACTGGAGTGGGTTTCCATCACCTTCTGCAGGGGATCTTCCCAACACAGGGATGAAACCTGCATCTCCTGCATTGGCAGGCGGGTTCTTTATCACCGGTGCCGCTGGGAAGCCCAAACATGCGTCACCCAGGAGCGAAACTGCTTCATGGGGCCGGGCAGCTCTTTGACGGGATGCCCCTGAGGGAGTCCGGGAACTTGTATCCTGTTTCTCACTCGAGATCCTGGCTTCTCCAGGCAGCCTGCAACAGCAGGGGGGCTCTGGCCCTGCCCAGGCTGTCATTGAGAGGACAGTCTCCAGTGACCTCCAGATGCTTTAAATGAAGGAGAGGTAATTGCATCATTAGCTTTCCCGTTCCCCGTGGGGATGAATGATAGACCCTGATGAGTCTCATTTGAAAGGGTGCTGCTTGCACGTGCACCTGGATCCTTGCACGTGCAGGTTCTGATCTCACAGGACGAACGGAAATCACATGGCTCAGGACACCTTGTGGTAGGTCACTGTCAAGGTTGAGTGGGGAGAAGTGTGTTTGTTTTCTGGGGCCTGATTGATTGCATAGGAGAGCTTTGTCTGGAAGCAGCAATCGCCCGCGTCTGTGGTTTTACTTCTGTTACTAACTGGGTTAGTGACCTTGTACATGCATATGTGTGTGTGTGTTGGTGTGCATTTGATATTATATATTCATTCATTCCCAGGTGACGTTAATGGTAAAGAATCTGCCTGCAATGCAGGAGACTTAAGAGACACAGATTCGATCCCTGGGTCAGGAAGATCTGCTGGAGAAGGAAATGGCAACCCACTCCAGTATTTTCACCTGTAAAATTCCATGGACAGAGGAGCCTGGCGGGCTATAGTCCATGGGGTTGCAAAGAGTCAGACACGACTGAAGCAACTGAGCACCTTCATTCCCCAGAATTCTTGAATATGTAGACACACACATACACACATATATATGGAGTGAATATATATAATGAATATACGTGCATGTTTATGTAAACAATGTTTGGTCACAAGCTGAATTTGATTCACTGTCTCCTGTGCTGAACCCCACTTTCTCTGTCACAGGATTACATGATAACTCAGGTCAGGTCAGGTGCCTGTTCTAATATGTTTTAATAAGCACACCTTTGCAATGCCACCTTGAAACAGAACACCATCCTTCATTAATCATCACTGATATTTTTCTTCTCCAAGTGTTTCCTTTCCTTTATGAAGAACAGCTTCAGTGCTCACTGGTTTTGCCCTTTTAATTAAGCTTTTTATTTTGAAGAAATTGTAGATTCATGTGCATGTATACGAAATAACACAGCACGACCTCGAGTGCCCTTCCAGCCCCGCCCTCCTCACCGTGGTGCCCCACCACAGGGACCAGAGGCAAACACCACGCCAGATGCAGATCCTGGCAAACACCACACCAGAATGCAGGGCATTCTGTCCCCACAAGGCCCTTCGGGGGCCCATTTTATGGCCGGTTCTGCACCCTCCTGCCCTCACCCCTCCTTAACCCTGGCATCCACTCGCCTGTTCTCTAGCTCAATAACTTTTTCATTGCCAGTGAAAGTGAAGGTCTCTTTGTTGTGTCCGACTCTTTGCAAGTCCATGGAATTCTCCAGGCCGGAATCCTGAAGTGGGTAGCCGTTCCCTTCTCCAGCGGATCTTCCTGACCCAGGAATCAAAACAGGGTCTCCTTCTTGCAGGTGGATTCTTTACCAACTGAGCTATGAGGGAAGCCCCAACTGTGATATAAGTGGAACCACACAGTGTGTGGTAGTGACTCCCCTGGTAACTCAGACAGTAAAGCGTCTGCCTGCAATGCGGGAGACCCGGGTTCGATCTATGGGTCAGGAAGATCCCCTGAAGAAGGAAATGGCAACCCACTCCAGTGTTCTTGCCTGGAAGATCCCATGGACAGAGAAGCCTGGTAGGCTGCAGTCCATGGGGTCACAAAGAGTCGGACACAACTGAGCAACTTCACTTTCACTACACAGTACGTAACCTTAGGGGGTGCCGTTTTCCACTCAGCATATTTCTGTGGAGAGGATTTACATCCATCCACTCCTGTGGCTTCATCTTGAATGAATCCCAAGTCTGAAATCCTAGAGTTAGGATCCAAGGACCCCAGAGCCACAGGACATGTCCCCACTCACCCCTCCCACCCCCCTACCCCCCCACCCCTGCCCCCAAGTGACAGAGGCTCAGAAAGCTCATGTGTCAAGGAGAGATCATTCACAAGCTGAGTGCAAAGCTCTTGACTTTTGCCAAAACTGGAACTCTGAGAGGAAGCCCCGTTAACGGCTCCCCGACTGGGGAGTCTTGACCACCCACCTTCCTGGTCCCCAGCATGGCCATGGCCTCTGGTGCATCAAAGATATGCATCTCCTCTAATGCTTTGCCAAGTTTGACTCATAAACGCTTCAGATGGAAGGAAGGTCCTTCAAGAAGCCGGAAACGGGCGTGACCTTCTACAAGATCAGGGTGTCTTCCTTGCCTCTCCTCTGGCTAAAGTCTTCGACCCCCGCCGCCCCCGCAGTGGGTTGTTCCACCTCTTGCCTCGCTCTCTGCTTTCCTCTCCAGGAACATTCTATTCCTTGACCATTTCAGACCAGGACCCCCAAGGCCTCGCACGGGGGACCTCTCACCCGCTAACACCCCATGTTAACTGCAGCCCTGTAGGAAAAAGGGGACCTTTGCGTTTCCCAGGGGATCAGACTTAGCAGGGGGAGGGAAGAGGTTCTTGTTGCCTAGCAACCACTCAGTCTGTCACAGGTCATCCAAAGAGAAGCCTCCACCCTCTGAGCTCCCAGTGTCCTCCGCTGGACTCAGCTGACAGCATCAGGAGACGTAACCCCAGCTCCCAGTTCTCCTGCATGAAAGAAGGCTTCTCCTTTCTTCTCCAGACTTGCGTGTGATTCTCCAGAGCCCGCAGATCCTGAATTGCAGTTTAGGAACTTTGCTCTTCCTGAATAAATCCATTTTGCTGGTTAGAAAAAGGGCGGAGGGGCTCTCACCACCCCCATCTCTTCTCTGTCCTCTCAGCACCTGTGTGCTCTTTTTGATTGGAACCCTCAGCCCTCCCTGGCCCCCCGGCCTGTCTGACACCCCCACAACCCTGCCCTGGTCTGGTAGCCAAAGCAGCACAGAGGCTGTCCTGCAAGAGAAAGGGAGGAGGGAGGAGCCGTGAACCCGTATCCTTGTCTTCCTGTCCCAGATATGCTGCTAATTTGGAGGTCTTAACAGCTCACAAAGTCATCTTTTCAAAATGTATTTATGTCCTGGCTTTTTAGTTGAAGTATAGTTGATTTATAATGTTGTGCTAGTTTCAGGCCTATAGCCAAGTGATTCAGTGATATACATATATGACTTCTCCCGTTATAAGTCATTACAAAACAGAGTATAGTTCCCTGTGCTATGCAGTAGGCCCTGGTTGGTTCTCTATTTTATATACATGTGTGTGTGCTCAGTCGCCTCTGACTCTTTGAGACCCCATGGGCAAGAATACTGGTGTGTGTGCACACTCAGACGAGTCTCCTGCTCTGTGACCCCATGGACTGTAGCCCGCCAGGCTCCTCTGTCCATGGGATTCTCCAGGCAGGATTACTGGAGTGGGGTGGCATGCCCTCCTCCAGAGCATCCTCCCAACCCAGGGATCAAACCTGCGTCTCCTATGTCTCCTGCACCAGCAGGTGGATTCTTTACTTCTAGCTCCACCTGGGAAGCCCTATTTTATATATAGTAATGTGTATTTGTTAGGGTTAGATGAACTTATATACAAAACAGAAATAGACCCACAGACATAGAAAACATACTTGTTACCAAGGAGGAAACATAGAGGGTAAATTATATGTTTGGGATTAACATATAACAGTTACCTTTTAATACATTAGAAACATTCTGAATGTGTTTGAACTCATGTGACTAAGTCCATTGACCTCTTTCTAGCCATGCTCCTCACTCACCCCGTTGACCCACCAATCCATCCAAGCAATAATAGGGAACATTTATTTATAAGACTAACTGTTAGTCCAGTTCATTCTTTTCTCCTCCATGTGTCAGAAACCATTGAAATGTCCTTGAATAATATGTGAGAAGGGTTTTATTTTAGAGTGACGAAAATCTTTTAGAAATAGAGGAGGTCGTTGTATGACATGTGTACTGAATTCCACTGAATTGTTTACTTTAAAATGGTTGACTTTATGATACAAGAATTTCGCTTGGGTCAATTATTCTTTTAAATGTAAATGATGTCCCTTCAGAGGTGACGTCCCCAGTTTTCCCTCAGTAGACAAACACTCCTTACATCTACAGGGGAGTGGATAGAACATTCTTGAATATATTCAAGCAAAAAGTAAGGGGAGCTGAAGAGTGAGAAAGGACAATGGGACTCAAAGATGCTCTTCTTCTCAGTATCAGCTCCTTAAAATGGCGTTAAGATTAAAGACTCAGAGTTGGGGCCTTTGTGTGTTTAGATTGGAAGCATTTTGTGGGTGAAATACCAAGATAAAAGCGTGAAGTATGTTGCTGGCAAAGAAGCATTAACATACCCACAGGGCACACATGTAAAACTTGCCAGTGATGATCTGATCCTTTAAGATCCAGGGCTTACTGTCGATACAGGCAACTCCAGCTAATCAGTCTAACTGTGAAAACCTAATCACATGCATTTCCTGACCTTCTGAATTTGCAAGTGTAATGTCATTTGTTTCTGTGTGGTAGGAAGACATACAGTGTTTGGGAGGATGTACATTTTACTTTTAGATTTTTCTATATCGTATTTATCAATTTGCATGATTTTGAAAAAACAATGTATAACATCAACACCAAATATATACAAATGCAATTATGCCGAAGCTGCTGAATCTGACGGGTTCCCTGCCCCACTTTCTACTGCCTGTTCACAGTTGAATCCAGACACGTCAGGATCAGAAGGCCCCTCCCAAGGGCAGAAGCCCAAAACGCCAGATCACAGTGATTTGTAATTTGCAGTTAATCAGGTGTGACTGTGGAGTAAGATGATTTCCAGCCACCATCAACGAAAAATTAATCGATCAACCCAAGAAAGAAATGGAAAATTGTATTCAAGCCGGATATGAGGTTATCACCCGCCGGAGAGTGTCTCAGAAAGCTCTCAGAACCTGTTCTGTCCATTAAAAGTCAAAGCAGTTATGTAAGTTTTTTGAGACAGAGGGCCATGCATCAAATGATGTGTTACTGTCAGTTTACATAATCCAGATCTAAGCAGCATCATGTGACCACTTATAAGATCAAGGAGAAATGTCATCTTGCAGGATTTGTCTTGCTGATGCTGGGAGAACTTTGCTGTTGATGGATGAGCAGGTATTCCTGCCAATGGGGGATGTGTGGTCCATACATGACGCAGGTACACATGCATAGCAGAGGGAAAGGAGGCCAAAATTCAGTTCAGTTCAGTTGCTCAGTCGTGTCCAACTCTTTGCGACCCCATGAACTGCAGCACACCAGGCCTCCCTGTCCATCACCAACTCACGTGCATCGAGTCAGTGATGCCAACCAACCACCTCATCCTCTATCGTCCCGTTCTCCTGCCTTCAATCTTTCCCAGCATCAGGGTCTTTTCAAATGAGTCACTTCTTTGCATGAAATGGCCAAAGTATTGGAGTTTCAGCTTCAGCATCAGTGCTTCCAATGAGTATTCAGGACTGATTTGCTTTAGGACGGACTGGTTGGATCTCCTTGCAGTCCAAGGGACTCTCAAGTGTCTTCTGCAACACCACAGTTCAAAAGCATCAATTCTTTGGCCAAAGGGCAGAAGAGAGTTTTTGTTTAAATTTTTCTTGTCTTGCCTTGAAAATAGGAATTTTGTTTCACACCATGAAACAAGTTTGCTTTTAAATGGACCCAGAGCCAAGTATAGAGTAAGACTCAAAGCTGCCTTTCAGTTCAGCCTCTTGGTTTATAAGTGAAGAAGCAGAACCCAGAGAATCTTCTTTTGACTAGGAATTTTGAAGGCAAAATGCTGTTTAAAAAGTATCATCTGTTTTGAAGAGCCTTTGTGTTCTGATTTTATATGTAATTGAATTCTCCTAGTTACAGATCACTGTGATCGTTTTTATCCAGAGGCATGGCACAGAAAGAGCTTCTCTGGTGGATCAGTTAGTAAAAATCCACCTGCAACGCAGGGGACCCAGGCTCGATCCCCGGCTCAGGAAGATCTCCTGGAGAAGGAAATGGCAACCCACTCCAGTGTTCTTGTCTTGGAAATCCCATGGACAGAGGAGCCTGGTGGGCTGCAGTCTATGGGGTCGCAAAGAATCGGACAACTGAGCAACTGACACTTTCATTCACTTTCATTATGCAGAAAATAGGCATGGGTGAATAGTTTCTCATTTTAAAATGGAAAGAAAAATCATTCACCTCCAAAAGTGATTACTAACAGTACATCTGAGAGCCCCTTGGACAGCAAGGAGATCAAACCAGTCACCCTAAAGGAAATCAACCCAGAATATTCATTGCAAGGACTGATGCAGAAACTGAGACTCTAATACTTCGGCCACCTGATGTGAAGAGTTGACTCATTCATTGGAAAAGACCCTGATGCTGGGAGAGAATGAAGGCAAAAGGAGAAAGGGGTGACAGAGGATGAGATGGTTAGATAACATCACCAACTCAATGAAGATGAGTTTGAGCAAACTCCGGGAGGTCATGAAGGACAGGGAAGCCAGGTGTGCTTCCTTCACATAGTCCATGAGGTTGAGAAGAGTCGGACCCTGCTGAGCGCCTGTGCAACAACTGGATCTAATCACGCCTCTGTTTCTGGACGTGACTTAGAGAGAAAAGAAGCCCCAGGTACGTATGTGCTCAGAGCATCAAAACCGCGTGCTGCTGCCGCTCCTCCTGGTGTTTACAGGGATCCAGACTTGGAGGCTGAAAGCTTCTTCTGAGGTCAGAGTTGGCTGGACAAAGTGAAACATTCCCTGGGCAAAAATAGAGCTGAACTCTGCCCCTTAGAATCACCGAGATCTCACTGCATCTTTGTGTCTCTCCTTCGTATTTGAAGAGCCCCAGAAAACCAAAGATGTCCCACACCCCACAGTATTCAGACCACCCCGGCTGCTTCATCCCATCTGGAATGTGTGAGGGGCTATTTGTCACTACTGTAGTCATACTCCACTTTGCCCAACATAATAAATATTAAGCAAGCGCTATGTACTTACATAATTTGCAGAATTGATCGGCTGACTTAAAAGCTTGATTCCCTAACAAAAGAAAATGGAGTGCTTTGTGCAAAGGTTAAATGCACAGTTTAATTGGCAATTGTGCATTAGAAACCTATTGTAAAGCGATTACAGTTGGAGGGGACGGTCCAGATAGCACAGTCATGGAAATAAGTTTTCATTTTTGGCCATTAAAAAATCAGCTCCTGGAACTGGAGTGAAAAAATGGGACAGCCTCAGTCTGGATAAGTGCCTCACCAGAATGTAATTTTCTCCCTCCTACACTTTACCTCCTAACTCAGAATTTAGAACCTGTTAAGTATGCAGATTTTAAAGATTCTTTCCTTGCCTAAATAATTTATGCAAATCTAGAAAATTGTTAAATTTCAGAGAAATACACACACACACACACACACATACATGATCTTGGTTATGTTGGGTATATACCATTTAAGTTGAAGGAAATGGAAAACTAGCAAAGCCTTATGGAACTAATTTAGACTGAGTAAAAGCATTTCGTAACAGAGATTTCCCCCAAATATTAGAAGAATTCCTAGCAAGTAATTAAGACTGTCACATCCCCTCAAATAGAAAGTAAATGATGAAGCTTCCCAGGTGGCTCAGTGGTGAAGAACCCACCTGCATACAGGAGACATAAAGAGATACGGGTTTGATCCCTTGGAGAAGGAAATGGCAACCCTTTATTTTCTAGAAAATCCCTTGGGCAGAGGAGCTTGGAGGGCTGCAGTTCATAGGGTTGCAAAGAGTCAGACACGTGTTCCAGTGGGAGATGAATCGTGAGCTTCGAGCAATGGGAAGCAGTCCTTGAAAAATCTGGCTCCCAAAAAGAACTGTTAGGTTTGGGAGGCTTGTTCCATTTCAGGCAGAGGTTGCCTCAACAGTGAACTCCAGCCAGTGTACTACCTCCAGAATGTCCATCCTCTTTATTCCTCCTCCAGGGGATCAGCCCGACCCAGGGATTGAACCTGCATCTCCTGCATTGGCAGGTGGATTCTTTATTAACTGAACCACCTGGGAAGGCAGCATCTCTCCACTAGGTGCCTACCTTTACCCAAGGTTGCCTGGGGTTCCATCAAGGAATTCAACCTCAGTGGGCATGACTATTATTTTCAAGATTTTTTTTTATTGTGGACCATTTTTAAAGTCTTTATTGAATTTGTTACAATACTGCTTTCATTTTATGTTTTGTTTTTTTGGCTGTGAGGCATACAGGATCTTAGCTCCCCAACCAGGGATGGAACCCAGGGCCCCTGCAGTGGAAGCTGAAGTCTTATCCACTGGACCAGCAGGCAAGTCCCAGTGGGTCTGACTTTCTGTGGCTTTCTTTTTTGTCTCTGATCACCATCTGCCAGTTTACAAAATGAGTAGTGATGCTTCTGGTGTGAAATTCAACTCCCCTAGTAATTCCCAGATACTGGGAGTGCTTTGAAACCAGAAAGCCCTTCTTCATGTCTAGTTGAAAAGGATCCAGTGATACAAACTGGACTTAGTTTTCTATCCTCATGGATAGAAAGTACGGGGCTTCCCAGGTGGCACTAGTGGTAAAGAACCCATCTGCCAGTGCAAGAGACATAAGAGACTTGGGTTTGATCTCTGGGTCGGGAAGATTCCCTGGAGGAGGGCATGGCCACCCGCTCCAGGATTGTTGCCTGGAGAATCCCATGGACAGAGGAGCCTGGCGGGCTACAGTCCTCAGGGTTGCAAAGAGTCGGACACAGCCAAAGCGACTGAGCACGCAGGCACGCAGGTAGAGAGTACAGAGAAGCGCAGTAGAAGCCACCGTGAATTAAGACCCTAGCTTCTCACCGTAAGTAAGAAGGGGATCTTTGCCTCTAGCTTGCTGTAAAAGCCAGCTCGGGACTCCACCAGAGGCATCTGGTGCTGTTGAGATGCTAATGGTTGCTGTTGGTTCCAGGGTGGAAACATTAAGATTGTGCTTTTCACTTTTTTCTTGTCAAAGGGTGGAGCTGGCCAGTAGATGGTATTGACCTTTGGTATTTTATAACACCAAATTTATAACCTGATTGCAGGTGTTATAGTATGTGTGTTTAGACTCAGCATACACATCTCTAATGCAATGGAACTTTTCAAGGAGCTATAGAATTCTGCCTGGAAAATATCCATAGCTTCAGATTTTACTCTCTTTGGTTGGATTTAGAAAACCTCACGGCAAGAAACTTGCTCCCAATTTTTGAACCAAATGGTGGTGAAGAGTAATTGAATAGATCAATAGTGACCTTTCATTCTCTTTTCCTATAACCCTCCAGCTCCCCAGGGGCTGGAAGAAAGGTCATCGTAACAGGGAGATAGATTCGAGAAGGTTCAAGTAGTCTATCTTTTAACAAATTAACAAATGCCTCATTGGCCCAGCCTGGCAGCTCAAGACCCTGCCCTCCCTCAAGCCTTCCATGTCCACATGGACATCCTGTCATCCAGGTTGGGGCCCGAGGGTAACTGCAGTGGGCATCGTATCTTGGGGTGCTGCAGGGGTCTTCCCTGAGAAAATCCTCCTCTGTCCGTGGCCTGCCAGGATGCCTGCACGCCGGTCACCTATCACTGCTGGTGAAGAGCTTGAGCCCTGGGTGAGGCTGCAGAGCTCAGTTCTCATGTTCATGTTATTTTCCATGATGGTTTTTTATCACAAGACACTGACTATAGTCCGCTGTACTGTACAGTGGAGCCTCATTGTCTATCCACCCTACATAGAACAGCTTGCTTCTGCTAGCCCCAAACTCCCACCACACCCCTTCCCTGGCTCCCCACCCCACATGGCAACCACAGTTCTGTTGTCTAGGCCTGTGAGTTGGTTTCTGTTTCATAAATAAGTTCACTTGTGTTATATTTTAGATTCCACATATACGTGATGTCATATGATATGTGTCCTTCTGACTTACTTCACTGTGACAGTCTCTAGGTCCATCCAAGTTGTTTGCACTTGACATTATTTCATTCTTTTTTACGGCTGAGTAACATTCCATTGTATATATGTGCCACATCTTTATTCACCTGTGTTGGGCCTTTAGGTTGCTCCTATGTCTTGGCTCTGGCAAATAATGCTGAAATAAACATAGGAGCACATGTATCTTTTAGAGTTATAGTTTTCTTCAGATACGTGCCCAGGAGTGGGATTGCTGGAGCATATGGTAGCTCTGATTTTAGTTTATAAAGGAGCTTCCACACTGTTCTCCATAGCTGCTGCACCAACTTACACTCGCACTGGCACTGTCGGACAGCATTCTCTTTTCTCCACGTCCTCTCCAGCACTGATTGTTTGTAGACTTTTAATCATGGCCATTCTGACCGGTGTAAGGTGGGCACTCACTGTAATTTCAATTTGCATTTATCTAATAATTAGCAATGTTGAATATCTTTTCTTGTGCCTGTTGACCATCTCTATGTCTTAGTTGGAGTAGTGTCTGTTTAGGTCTTCTGCCTATTTTTTGATTGCTTGATTTTGTTGTTGTTTTGTTGTTTGATTTTGTTGTTGTTGTTGGAGTTGTATGAGCTGTTTGTATATTTGGGGAATTACTGAGACTTGACTTCTTAACTACCCGGTGACTGAGAGGAAAGTATAAAATAGTGATGACAGTTGTGCCTACCTCATGACGGCTTTGAGCGGATGGTGTGAGTTAGCGCCTGTAAAGACCTTGATATAAGGCCTGACCTAATAGAAGCATGCAGTGAAATTAGCTATTTTTTACCATATGACCTCAGCACCCTAATAACTAGGAATGTGAAAGGTGCTCAGTTGCGTTTGACTCTTTGCAACTCCATGGGCTGTATAGTCCATGGAATTCTCCAGGCCAGAATACTGCAGTGGGTAGCTTTTCCCTGCTCCAGGGGATCTTCCCAACCTAGGGACCAAACTCAGGCCTCCCGCATTGCAGGTGGATTCTTACCAGCTGAGCCACAAGGGAAGCCCAATCTAACACCTGGAAAACTCAGCCAAAAACAGCTCCCAGGGGCTTGTGCCTCCAAGTTTCTGGACTGTGGCTTTGGGGAAAGACCTCTGCGGAGGGGACGGGTTGAGGGGGGCCTGAAGGCTGGCAGAGGATGGGCTGGGCGGAACCACAGAATTCCTGGAGGTGTCTCCAGCGATGATCGCTGCACACCGTTGCTTCTCTGCGCCGGAGCCCAGCCTGCGTCTCCAAGTCCACGCCCGTCCTTTTCCTCTCCGGTCTCTCACGTCAGTGTCCAGTGAGGAATTGCTGCAGGAAGGGGTGGAACCACGTACAAGGGCGACACAGAGGAGTCTGACAGCCCAGCTTCCCCCGCCCCGAGCCCCTGGCAACGTGCCAGCAAGGTGCCCCCAGGCAGGGCTGGCAGGGACCCCAGAGCCCTGCCCTCTGGCCCGGGGTTTCCCGACGTTCAGTGCTCGCAGGCAGAGAGGAATAAGGCACCGCCACCAGCCTGCGAGCGCAGGGACCGTGGCCAAAACTCTAGGGAGGAGGCTGCCTGCCTCTGACCGCCCCGCCCACCAGGGGCGGCCGCTCTGCCTCCATCAGCCGTGTTTCGTGCGGCACTGTCCGAAGTTAGGGATGAAACTCCCTCTGGTGCATGTCCAGCTCCCCTGTGGCTCAGACAGAAAGAATCCGCCTGATGATGCAGGAGACGCGGGTGCGATCCCCGGGTCGGGAAGACCTCCTGGGTGAGGGCATGGCCACCCACTCCAGTGTTCTTGCCTGGGAAGTCCCCTGGACAGGGGAACCTCGGGGGGCTGCAGTCCACGGGATCACAAGGAGTCAGACACGACTGAGCAACTCACACTACATTCCCACTGCTACACTAGTGGCTCAATCCACGTGCTCCTCTCCAGTCCAGTGAATACGGCACGTCATCGGCGTGGCTTCCAGGGCCCCTCCAGACCCTCTGATGAAACCAAGGCCATGGGTCCTCGAATACACCTGTCAATGTGACCACCAGCCCAGGTGCAGGCCCTCTGCAAAACCTGAGAGGCAGACCGAAAGCCTCAGCTTTCCAGGGAATTCTCTGCATTTCGAGGCAGAAGCAGCTCTCTTCCTGGAGGATGGCCTTTGAGGGTCACTGACTTCTTCCTTTTGCTGCAACTAAACTGTGCCTCTAAGGGGCAGCTGGTAACCAGTTTAAAGCCCCTGAGGACAGCTGACTGCAAACACTCTAAGCTTTGCAGGCACCACCGCTAATGAGGAACAAAGTCACTGCTTATTTGAAACCGTGTCATGGCCCCAGAAGCTGTCGGCACCCTTGACACGTTTCAAGTAAGTGTTTAGGTTCTAAAGGGCAGGGATTTCAAGACCAAAGTCTTTCTGAAAATTCCAGCAACCCAATTTATCCACCAAAGCCTTGAGCCAGCAGCTCTTTTACATCGGAGTGTTTGAAATGGAGATTTAAGAAGTGTGCTTTTGCTGAAGGGCCTCCAGAAAAAGACTTTCTGTGCTCGAGGATCCTTGCAAACCTTTCTGTAGAGTATTAACCAGCCCTAGTCCATGCCTGGCACATCGCAGGTACTCACTAGACATGTGGGTGGAAAAAAGATTTGCATCCTGGAATAGATAAGTGGGCCCTTTGATAGGGAGAGGAGAGACTGCAGGCCTTTGTGTCAGATGGCACACCCTGGTTCAGATGCCATGTCCACTTCTGACTTGGTTAGCGAATTACTTAAACCCAGAGGCTCTGTTTCCTTTATTAGCTCAGGACAAAATAAGTATCTTGTAGTGTTCTTATGGGACTTCCCTGGTGGCTCAGTGGTAAAGAATCAGCCTTCCAATGCAGGAAACTCAGGTTTGATCCCTGGGTCTGGAAGATCCCTTGGAGGAGGAAATGGCAACCTACTCTAGTATTCTTGCCTGGAGAATCCCCTGGACAGAGGAGCCTGGGGACCTACAGTCCATGGGGTCACAAAAGAGTTGGAGATGAGTTAGCGACTAAACATCAACAACAACAAGTGTTGTGATGAGGCTCAGATGAGCTCTTTGCTGGTCTATGGAGCATCAGCCTTGTCAGCACTTTTACATTTGAAGTGGGGGCAAGGAGACTCGGGCAGTTTTAAGGAGACTTGTAGAAATGAGACAGCTTGGTGTGTGGATGCTCCTACAATAGTATAGCTGAGTGATATCCCATTGTGTATGTACGTACCACATCTTTTCCCATTCATCTGTCGGTGGCCCCTTAGATTGTTGACGTTGGTGCCATGTTGGCTATTGTACATAGTGCTGCTATATGAACATTGGAGTGCATGTATCTATTTGAATTAGCAACATAGTTTGAACTAAATATTGTCATATTAAGTGAAATAAGTCAGACAGAGGAGTGACAAATATGTGATATCACTTTTATGTGGAATCTTTTTAAAAAGATGCAAATGAACTTATTTACAAAACAGAAATAGACCCACAGACATAGAAAACAAACATATGGTTCCCAAAGGTGGAGGGATAAATTAGGAATATGAGATTTACAGATTGGGGCTTCCCAGGTAGCTGAGTGGTAAAGAATCCACCAGCCAATGCAGGAGATGCAGGAGACTCTGGTTCGATCTCTGGGTTGGGAAGATCTCCTAGAGAAGGAAATGGCAACCCACTCCAGTATTCTTGCCTGGAAAACCCCATGGACAGAGGAGCCTGGTGGGGTACAGCCCATGGAGTCACAAAGAGTCCTGTGTGATTGAGGACTGAGCATGCACCCACATAAAATAGAAAACCAACAGGGGCCTGCTATGTAGCACAGAGTACTATACTAAAGTTTTATTGTAATTTATCCAAAATCACTGCAGATGGTGACTGCAGCAATGAGATTAAAAGACTCTTATTCCTTGGAAGGAAAGTTATGACAAACCTAGACAGCATATTAAAAAGCAGAGACATTACTTTGACAACAAAGGTTCATCTAGTCAAGGCTATGGTGTTTCCAGTGGTCATGTATGGATGTGAGAGTTGGGCTATAAAGAAAGCTGAGCGCCGAAAAACTGATGCTTTTGAACTGTGGTGTTGGAGAAGACTCTTGAGAGTCCCTTGGACTACAAGGAGATCCAACCAGTCCATCCTAAAGGAGATTAGTCCTGGGTGTTCATTGGAGGGACTGATGCTGAAGCTGAAACTACAATACTTTGGCCACCTGATGCAAAGAACTGACTCATTTGAAAAGACCCTAATGCTGGGCAAGATTGAGGGCAGGAGGATAAGGGGACGACAGAGGATGAGATGGCTGGATGGCATCACCAACCCAATGGACATGAGTTTGAGTAAGCTCCAGGAGTTGGTGATGGACAGGGAGGCCTGGCGTGCTGCGATTCATGGTGTCACAAAGAGTCGGACACGACTGAGCGACTGAACTGTGAACTGATAAGGAAAAAGAATCTGAGTCATTGTGCTCTACAGCAGAAACTAACAGGACTTTGTAAATCAGCTGTACTTCAATTAAAAAGAAAAGGAATAGAAAAGAATAGTCGTAACCAGGGTTCCTTTCTGGGAAGCCAGCTGAGGTCTGCTCTTCACTGTCAAGGTCCTGTCTCCCCCATCGGATTGTCTTGGCGGGAGGGGAGCAGCCCCACTGCTTTTGCCAAGAGCCCCGGGGACCAGCATCTGGGCATCACCTGAGAGCCTTTTAGAAGTGCCGCATCCAGCTCCAACCCCAGGCAAGCTGACTGCAGATCTACATCTAACAAGATCCCAGCAGATTCATTCACACGTTGAAAGGAGATGCTGGCTGGCACGCTTCAGCCCCATCTGGTGTCCTGGGTCCCTTGACTGATGACAGCTGAGCCACGTGATGAGGGCGGGCGGTTCTGGAGAGTTTTCTGAACATGAGACTGAACTGTTCAACCTGCCAATAAAACAACCGGGCAGATCCACGTTGCACTAATGGCACCTGCTGCTTTTAATATAACGGGCAACAGCAGAACGGTCCTGGGCCCCGTAGACAGATGCACTTGCCCAGTGCTCCTTCTTCCCTCTGCCTGCTGGAAATGCTCACAGTGCCGAGTGCCTGTCGGGACATGTCCACCCGGCAGCCGGTTCATCTCTGAGCCTCCGGCAGCTCCCCAGGTGGCACAATGATAAAGAACCTGGCAGTGCAGGAGACGCAGGAGATGCAGGTCCATTCCCCGGGTCGGGAAGACCCCTGGAGGAGGAAATGGCAATCCACCCCAGTGTTCTTGCCTGGAGAATGCCACGGACAGAGGAGAGTGGCGGGCTAAAGTCCTTGGGCTTGCAAACAGTCAGACACCACTGAGTGACTAAGCACATCTGGACGGGAGAACACAGTGTAACTCGGCACCAGAAGCTTCATGGGAGCCCAGGGGGACCCAGAGACTTCGGGAGGAGAGGGCACCCAACCGTACAAGCTCTGGGGCCTGAGGGGACAGGTGAGCTTCTAGGATCCATCCTCCACGTGGGCCGCTGGACTCCCTCTGCCCACCACTCTTGACTACCACCCGTCTCACTGGGTAGTTCCACAAAGTCTCTTCCTGGAAAAGTAATGGGCTTCCCAGGTGGCAGAGTGGTGAAGGATCCACCTGCCAATGCAGGAGACCTGGGACCGATCCCTGGGTCGGGAAGACCCTCTTGAGAAGGAATGGCAACCCACGCCAATATTCTTGCTCCCATGGACGGAGGAGCCTGGCAGGCTGCAGTCCATGGGGTCACAAAAATGTTAGACACAACTGAGTGACTGAACACACACACACACACACAATGGACTGTGGCTCTCATTTGAGAACGCAAATGCAAATTTGTTGCCACGTGAAGATCCTAAGATAGTGTTTTGGAAGGTCTGGGGTGTGCAGAAGGGCCAGCTTCTAGGGACAGAGATCACGCTTGGGTCCAGGAGAGGGGCTGCAGAAGCCCTTGACTTCGGGGAGGGGTGAGGGGAACCTGTGTCAAAGACCCGGAGAGTCTGGCCAAGCTGTCTTCATCCAGAGGAAGGGGCTCTCATGACTCCTTTTTTGAAAGGAGGGTCTTTTTCACATTATAAACTAGTGAGGGCCCTTCTCTCCTCCCGCCACCCAGGAAAGCAGTGCCAGCCCACAGGGGCACGCCTGTCGGGAGAAGTGTGTCCTAACTCTCACAAGCGGCCCCGCACACGCTGCCATTTCCCTGCATAGCCTGACTATGAGCATGTTTCAGCAGAGTTCACATTTTTGTGACATTCTTGTTTTTGCCAAATTACAGACTTCACATGTTAAGATTTCACACTTCAGCTGAATTCAGTCTGACTTAGTGATTTAACCGTGGAAGCGAAAACCCTCTCAGGAACTGAAACAGAAAAAAGGCCCAAGGAAGTATTTGGGCATAGGTGAACGTGTCAGTCACTCAGCCATGTCCAGCTCTTTGCGACCTCATGGACCAGAGGAGCTCTGGCTCCTCTGTCCGTGGGATTCTCCAGGCAGGAATACCATTCCCTCCTCCAGGGGATCTTCCCCACCCAGGGATCGAACCCTGGTCTCCTGACTTGTAGGCAGATTCTTTACCATCTGAGCCACAAAGAAAGCCCAGGAGACCGGTACTAATTCTGATCCATGTTCTGTACTTAGGAAGTCTCTCTTCCCAGAAAATGGGAATAAACACGCTTACCTTGTAAAGACTGAAAAACCGGCCTCACCGTAAGTAAATTGAATTTAAAACAAACAAAAAAAAGCTCTCAAATTATCATTTGCTCAGTATTCCAGGTAGATTCCTTTTGGCAAAAGCACAGACATAAACAGATTAAGGAGGTTGTGATGTCCCCAGGAATAACTGTTTGACGTTTGCAGCTATTTGCATCAGCCCTTGACTTCTGAGTTATTCCATCCAATAAACAATTTCAGGCTCTAAAACCATGTCAGCACGTTTAAGTGAGCTGGGTCCTGGGAACTTCCAAACGTTGGTTTTCTTGCAATTGCAAATTATTTGACCCTCATTTACATAAAAAGGGTAGAACTGGCTGAAAGAGAAGCTCAAATAACAAAAGTGTTAAGATCTTTTGCCAACCTCAAGCAATCTCTCTGAAATGTTAATGTATACCTGGGCCAATAAGATTCCATTTTGACCACTAGAATTACCCTCAATTTTATTTAGAAAATTACTTTCAAAAGGTTGAATTTTCTGAAAAGAAATAAAACCCTATAAGCTGTAAACAGATACATAGTTGTTAAAATGAGTGTTGTTGTTGTTTTTAGTGACTAAGTCATGTCTGACTCTTTGCGACCCCGTGGACTGCAGCCGGCCAGGCTGCTCTGTCCATGGGGTTCTCCAGGCAAGGGTACTGGAGTGGGTGCCATTGCCTTCTCTACGAGATCTTACTGACCCCAGGATCGAACTCCTGTCTCCTGCGTTCCAGGCAAATTCTTTACCGCTTGAGCAACCAAGGAGGCCCCCAAAACGAGTGTATCTATAACCAATTTGTACTCCCCAAGGCTTGCATGAGCTGAAAAAGGTCTGTGAGGGCAACACAGAGGTGGTGGATGCCCAGACCTTCTAGGGGCCTGAGTTCCCACCTCGTCTCTCCCTTGCATGGACCGTAGGGCCTGGGAAGTCCTTCATGGTTTACATTGTCTCCTGCCAGCTTGGGAGAAGAAGCTAAAGAGCACCGATGTGACCGCAGAGGGAGCAGACAGGACTGAGAGCACAGATCATCCACAAACTCATTGGATCGTCAGTCTCAGGGTCCGGAGTCTGGGTTCAGGGGGAACCGGGCGAGGCCTGGTGGAAAGGAATTCGTTGTGATTCATTGCACATTCTCTGCGGTAGCTTACTGGGTATTCAAGTTTATTTCTCTGAGCACCCAGAATGTAATTAATATTAAAAAAAAAAAAAGCAAAATAAATCAAGGAATGCTGAAGCACTTCCCATTTAAAATCCATCTATCGTCAGTTTTCTCATCTTATCAACAGAAAACAAATTACCCGAGGCCATGTGCTGAGATGGATTTCGCATTTCTACTACCTTTGGGGTGGAGGGTCGGTCATTTGGGATCCTGGGCAGGCCAGTGACTTGCTTTTATCAAATGAAGCAGAAGACATGCAGAAATCACCATTATCCCAAGGAGGCTACTTTCCTAATTTATACACTGGGTTGCTCTCCCAGAGTACCCACCCAAGTCAAAGAGCGTTAGAACAATTACGATCACAGCTAAACTGCCCAGACTTAGAGATTACCTTCAAAGAGCTATGACAGGTCACCTTTATCTTCCAAAGTAGCTGACATATCATTATTAATATTAAACCAGATTTTTCAGCGAATTCATTGGTTTCCTCGAGGGTTAAGGCCACAGCATACGTATTCACCTCTAGGTGACCTAATGCGTGAAAGTGTGGATTACTCACGGGCTTTCTCTCAGTCACAGGGAACCTTAATACAGCTTTTGTTTCCTAAAGTATTAATATTTGGTAGGTGCTCTGTGCCTGATCGCATTATATGGGCCTCGCTGGCAGTAAATTTTAAATTATGTAGTCTGCAGTTCTGCACTAAGAGGTGGTGGGAGATGATTCATCATCTTCCTTGTCTTCCTGTTTACATGCGGAAATATAATTCATGCTCAGAAACCATCTTTCAGCTCATCTGGAAGCAGTCCCCGGCACCGCCACAGAATCTGTCACTGCCAATCCGCTGTTATAAATCACTTTTCTATTAAACAGCAGGGCCAAAAATACAAACATATGTACTTTAAATATAGGTGGCCATCTCTAATTCCGGGCGGATAAGCCAAAACTAGAGGATTGTCCCCCCAAAAGAGGTGCCTGAATTGAGTGAATGAATTCTTTGACTTCAGGGCATCAGAAATTTGCATCTCTATACGCATAGTGAAGGGCTTCCCTGGTGGCTCAGCTGTAAAGAATCTGCCTGCCAATGCAGGAGATGGAGGTTCAATCCCTGGGTCCGGAAGATCCCCTGGAGAGGGAAATTGCAGCCCACTCCAGTGTTTTTGCCTGGGAAACCCCACGGATAGAGGAACCTGTCAAACTACAGTCCATGGGGTCACAGAAGAGTCAGACACGACTTAGCGACTACAACAGCAACAACACATATTGAAGAGCTGTGCATACATAAATTTCCTAGCTGGGTCTATATTTGGGGATGTGTCCTTTACAGAATTCTTGGTACATTAAATCTTTATTGTTTTGAAATTTCACTGCCTACGATTTTCCACTCAGGTAGTGTTAGAAGGCAGTGGAATGGCAGGAAAAAAAATCTGCTTAAATTCTGATCTTAGTTGTATTGTCATGCCAGTTGTTGTCCATCTCCTTGACCTTCCTCCCCAGGATAGTGAAGCCACTAATTCAGAAGGGTACCCCCAGACTCAGCAGCACTCCTCATCTCTAACAAAGATAAAATTCAGTTCACCAAACCCACTTACTGCTAAGGAATAGGATTTAGGCATTTCAGAAGAATGTTCACCAGCAGCTACTTCTTTGCTCAGCAAACAGACCTAATCATGGCACCCCACTCCCTGCAACTTTGGTATCGTCCGATTTCACTGAGACTGTAGATGGCACATCAACTTGCTCGTACACACACGCATGTGAGCACTTCCTTTACCTGGCATGCTCAAGGATGGGAGGGCTTTCAAGGTCACTGATGCTTACGCATTGAAGAGTCTTTGTTCAACATTTCAGCTCTTTTACTGAAGTCTTTTGAAACTATTATTTACTATTATTTTCTTGCCTACTTTCTTAAGCAAAGGACACCCAACACAGATCTATTTCCTTCCTTGGTTCTGCTGGGAATTATGATGTGGGTCTCACTGTTGTCAGCTACCTGTGTTGAAACTCACCTGGGCTTATATCTGGGTCTTCTAGGGGATATGTCTCAAACCCTAGTTTGCCAGGCTTGATTTATACAGTCAGAGCTGGTAAGTCCTAAAAAAAAAAAGAAAAATGCCCAAGTCCTTACCGAGTCTAGTGTGAAGGCTTCCATGCACAAGTCTCACCTTGGCTCCTTGAGACCCCAGGGACTCTCTGTTAGGGCGGGATGGCCGCTCTGTCCTTACAGTGGTTGGTCTTGAATTCGTGGTCTCTGGGTCTGTAGGATCTCAGCTTAGGTATAGATGGCACGTGCAGGTCTCCGTTGAAACTTGGCTTTGAAGGGCATTGGCTAGACGCCCAGCATGGACATGATGGTTCCTGCCGTCACCCCGGCCTTCTTCTCCCATCTGCTCTTTCTTTCTTTATTACTTTTGTTCAACAGCCTGTTCCCTGACCTTTTTAAGCCTCTGACTCAGTGGATTAGCTTTTTTTGAACAGTAAATCACAGAAAGGTGGCTTAACTATTGAAAATTTTATTAAAATCGTTATGATAATGACTTCATTACTCTCTGAGATTTCCAGATCCTCTCTTCATTCCAGGGGAGCCGGCCGTGCAAAGACATCTGTGGATTGCTGTTAACCTCCGCGGAATTAGAAATAGAGGTGGATGAAGGAGGTTGGAAGCTGGCCAAGCTCTTTTCAGAGATAATGGTCATATTATAGCATCCCTAGTTTGTATTATTAAAATAAAAGGCATATGGATTCATGATAAACTGAGAATTTAATTTAATTTTCCCTAAATGAGTTAGGGGAAAAAAAGGAAGCATCTTTACTATGCTTGATGAGGTGCCCCCCGGGACAGAAAATCTTTGTGGGAGAGTCTCTACCACATGTCATGTGACCCCCTCCTTCTCGTCTCCTTGAATCCCAACCCGAGCATTTGCACAGCTTGGCCTTTTCTCAGATAAGTTTTTGCTCTCTATGCATTTTCATCTCTCGGTCGCCGCTCCTCACCTATGACTGTGGACCCTTCTCTTCCTCCCACAAACCAAATCGTGCTCATTTCCAGAGGACAACTCAAACCCCACCTTCTCTTGCTTACAGGCCGACATCCATCCTGTCCCCTGTGGTTCACAGCTTTTCACAGCTGAGTTGGACAGAGAAGGACCGAAAGACTCAAAATAACATGCAACAGTGTACCCTGCAACGGGGTCTTCCCAGGTGACTCAGTGGTAAAGAAGCCACCTGCCAACGCAGGAGACACAGGTTCAAGCCCTGGGTTGGGAAGAGCCCCTGGAGAAGGGGATGGCAATCCACTCCAATATTCCTGCCTGGGAAATCTCATGGACAGGGGAGCCTGGTGGGCTCTGGTTCTTGGGTTCGCAAAGAGTCAGACACGACTGAGCGACTGAGCGTCACCCTGCAGTAGAGGGGAATCTTTCAGTGGATTTCAGTGGATTCCTCCCCATCAGGATGACCATTTCCCACTTTTAAAAAATTATTTAATTACTTAGCTGCGCTGGGTCCCAGTTCCTGCACACCAGATCTTCAGTCTTCATTGCTGTGTTCAGGATCTTTATTTGCAGCATACAAACGCTCAGCTGCGTCATGTGGGATCTGGTTCTTTAACCAAGGATTGAACCTTAGCGTCCTGCATTGTGAACATGAAATCTTAGCCACGGGACCACCAGGGAAGTCCCATTTCCTGGTTTTTAAATCTGCCACGTCATCATCTGCCTCACGTACCTCTGGCTGTTTGTCGACAAGATCTAGGCTAGGGTCAAAGGAACGTGGATGGGCTCAATAGGAACTTTCTACGGCTTGTTTGACAAGAGCCACGATGGCCTGCCCTTGCAGGCCTTGAGAAAGGTTTTTCTTATTGTTGTTTTTCATCATCTGGGACTTTATACCCCTTCTGTAAATACTAAATCATACTGTATAGTTATTCATCAAATAATAATCCGTGAGAAAATTGGAAGCAGTTAGGTGAGGCTGTGGAGCCCATGGTCAAAACGAGAGCTAGAATTGACCCTGATGCTGGGAAAGATTGAAGGCAGGAGGAGAAGCAGATGACAGAGGATGAGACGGTTGGATGGCATCACCGACTCGACGGACACGAGTTTGAGCAGGGATGGTGAAGGACAGGGAAGCCTGTCCATGGCGTCCTGCAGTCCATGAGGTCGCAAAGAGTTGGACACAGCTGAGCAACTGAGTAACAACAGAGCTGAGTGCTGATGAGAAGAGTTTTGGTTTCCACTCCTGTAGGCTTTGTACGTGTTTGCATAATCAGAGTCTGCCCCTCCTCCCGTCAGAGACCCCCAGCCTCAAGCTAAGCTTTAAAGAGGTACTCCTCCTGGTCAGTGGGAGGAGAGTGACCGCGGACAAGCAGAAGCATAGCTCATCAGGGCACCATGCCCTGCCTGTAGCTGATAAACAGATGCGTGTCCTGCCCGTCTGCTCATCCATTCTCACACTGCTTCCTTGGTGCCAAGCACCGGAGCACAATAGAACCAGTGACGCAGTGCCAATGATGTAGAGAGAGGTAAGAATGGACTGTAACTGCGCAAGCAAACGTGTTAATAAGGCTGTAACCGTGACCAGTGTCCTGAGAGCCGTGAGATGCGGGTAAGGCCCTGTGACCACAAACTTAACCTGGCTTCCCTGAGGAGCCAAGCTAAAACGGGGACCTAAAAGGTGACTGAGATAGGGGAAGGGGGTGGAAGGAATGTTCTAGCAGAAAGAAGCAGTAAAGCCCTGCTTGGGGTGGGATCAGTTTAAGTGTCAGAAGGGGAGAGGGTGGACTGGAGGGGCCAGGTCCCACGGGCCACGTTACAGACCTTGACCTCGTCCTGAGAGCAGTGGGAACCGTGACAAGGGCTTGGGAGAGTAGTCGGGTAGGGGCGATGTCACGTCTGCAAATAGAAAAAG
The DNA here is from genome assembly GCA_020226075.1 of Hydropotes inermis. Taxonomy (NCBI): domain Eukaryota; kingdom Metazoa; phylum Chordata; class Mammalia; order Artiodactyla; family Cervidae; genus Hydropotes; species Hydropotes inermis. Next base: position 109,103,948 of record CM035270.1, read on the forward strand.
ACCCTTTCTCTGCAGAGTGGAGAACAGTGGGAGGAGGGATGGCATGGAGGTGATGGAGGAGCTCAGTGGTCACCTCTGAGCCAGGGGCAGCTGATGGTTAGGTGGGGAGAAGCAGGCGGTGCTAAGAGGTAGCGAGGTGTCACATTCACGTGACAAGGCGCTGAGGGTTAGAAAAAGCCGGGCATCCAGGGTGACTGCTGGGTTCTGTGCCCCCAGGTAACAATATAACCACACTTTGAAGAAACTGTGTACTTTACGTGTTCCTGAATTGGTCCCCAGGCTACTCCAATCGACTGCAAATCTTCATCTTCCATAAAACATGACATTAAATTAAGACCTAACTTTTAAATTGTGCTTTGTACATTGAACAACATTATCAGTACGTTCCCAGATTCCTTGTTTAACTCTGACAACTTCAATAGTTCTCTTTCTCCAAATGGAAATCTCAGCTGTCCCCAGTGTACTGAGTTAGATTTCAGAATTTACCAAAATTAATCAACTGCAAAAAAGAGTCCTAGCAATAGCCAGAGGAAATTAACATCAGCCTAACAGTTTGATGACATAAGAGGCCTTTTGCAATGTCTGATCAGCTGCTTAATTGTTAGCATTTTTACAAAGAATTTGTTTGATGTCAGAATAAGCGTATCATGAACAAGAAATGTCTCAGACCTTTCATCCTCCTTCTGGTTTTTAGAAAAATGCATTCATATGTGTAGTTTTCTGAAAAGAATCTGCAAAAATTAAGAAAGTGAGTTTCCTTCCAGAGAATATATACAACATATATTATACATCTGTATAGATAATGTTCATATTATATATATATGTATATGTGTGTGTGTGTGTGTGTGTGTATACATATGCATGTATGTTAGGTACCTGATTCTGAGCAATCGCATGACCTCTCTACCTCACCTTTCATGATGGAGTATCTAAATTTTCTTCAGCCTTCCGGATTTTTTTAATTCCATTATTTAAATGTCATTGCTTCTAAGCAGTGATAAAATAGAAAAGTGTTGATTGACATTTTCCCCTTTTCTGTAAGACAATCTGGGGAAGGAAGGAAATTCTTACTGGTTTTGAGTTACCGTGGGACAGGCTGTGTGTGTGTTTGTGTGTGAGAGTGTGTGTGTCACTTTATGTAAAAATCTCATTAGTAATCATAGCATCTGTACCATCTCTCAATGGAAGGTTTCATTTTACCCAGTCTATGAATAATACACTGATATTCAAGGAACAAAGATATTTATTCACTCCTCTGATGTTACCCACGTCAGGATTTAAACACAGGCTCGTCTGCCTTCAAAGACAAATCTCTTTCCCCAGGAAAGAGACTTTCTCATTTCCCGGCAGACCTCGTCCACCCTCTCTCGGGGGAGTCAGTCATACTTCGACTTTGATTAGCAAGCAATGTTTGTAAGCAACCTTTCAATTTTGGTCCCATTAGCCCTTAGATTTGGAAGACGGTTGTTAATATCCACTTCTCATGAATAAGCAAATGAAACGATTAAGCCCCAGCTGTTGAGGCGCAGAGACAGGCCTGGAACCGTGTCTCCTATTCGGAGTATTTCCCCATTGCACAGGCTGCACCTGAGACGTGCCCTGGAGGTAGGACGACGCAGAATTCGGGAGGAGGAACAGCAGGAAGACAGAACCTGGTACCAACTGCATTCCGTGGTGGGAGATGCTCTTTGAGAAGCTCTCCTAAGACCCAGAGGCGTCTTGCCGGTGAAACTAGAAGTTTATTTGAAATATTGAAATGAGAAACTGTCTTGTGGAGAACCTGAGTTCTACAGACGGATGATCCAAGGATTAAGCATCGGGTTTGCAGACGATCATGGAAGACGGAGAAAGGGAAGGTGTATCTCAGTTCACAGGCAGAGAAAGTCACCAGCAAGGGAGGGACCCCTGTGTTCGTTCTGCTGATAACTCACTGCAGAGACAGGGATCTGGCTGCAGGGACGTTCCAATGACTTCACAGGCGCTGAAAACTTAAGCATCCCTCACGTGTTTCACCCCGTGGGTCGTAGAGACCTGGCTTAGTTCCCGACTATACGCCAGTAAGTGCAGGTTCCTGTTTCCAATTAGTCACGGGATGGATCTTACATGGACTTCCTCAGGAGCCGCCGCTCACAAAAATCCACAGTTAATGCTGTGTTAATGTGTGTCAAGGCACGTGTGGCCGTTTGTAGAGTGGAGCAACAGCTGGGTTAGTCTTTGTGGTGTGTGATCTCCGGAGCCAAAGGATGTGGGAGACTTGGTTTTAGCCCTCAGCTGTCCACAGTCTGCCCTTGACTTTTAGAAGGTCACTCCATCTCCCTGGGTCTCCCTTTGGCACCCGAAGGATGAGGTAACAAGGCCCTTCAGTCAATTTCAAGGCCCCAAAAGAGGACAGATGAAAAAGCAAACACTTGGGCACTGTTAGTTCAGCACGTAATGGCATCACTGCTGTGCAAAGCAACATGGAGCCTCCTTTGAAAATGAAAAATAGATCTGCCGTGTGATTCAACCATCCTCTTTCTCTGAGGGTTTATCCCAAAAAATGGAAGACAGGATCACAAAGAGCGACTTACACTCACGGTCGTAGCAGTGTCACTCACAGTGACGGAGAGATGGAAGCAAAGCATGGACAAAGAGAATGCGGTCCCTCCGTACAGTGGAATACTCTTCAGCCTCAGAACATGAAAGGAATGCTGATTATGCTCCAGTATGGAGAAACCTGGAGGACATCTTACACGCTTAGTGAAATAAGTCAATCACAGGACAGTTTGTATAGGAATCTAAAACAGGCAAACTGGTTGAATTAGAAAATAGAATGGCAGTTGTCGGGGACTTTGAAAGGGAAAATGAAGGTTCCATGGGTATAAAGCTTCACTTAGCAAGTTGAGTACGTTTTCTGTTTTAAACTTTTTCTTGCCCAAGTTGCACAGCATGCAGGATCTTATGTCCCCAATCAGGTATCAAGCCTGCATCCAGTGTAGTAGAAGCACGCAGTCTTAGCCACTGGACTGCCAGGGAAGCCCCTAATTTTAATTTTCTATTGATGTATAATTGATTCACAACTTTGTGTTTGTTTCAGGAATACAGCGAAGTGCTTCAGTTATACAAATATATATATTTCAAATTCTTTTCCCTTATAGGTTATTACAGAATATTAAGTGTAGTTCCCTGTTTTCTATGCAGTAGGTCCTTGTTGGTTCTCTATTGTGGGCCTATTTTATTTTAAATTTTATTATTTTTATTGAAGTATATAGTTGATTTACAGTGCTGTGCCGATCTCTGCTATACAGCAGAGCGACTCAGCTATACATATACCTACGTTCTTTTCCATTTAGTTTCCCATCGTGGTTTATCACAGAATATTGACTATAGTTCCCTGTGCTGTTCAATAGGACCTTGTTGTTTATCCCTGCGTGGTGAATACATTTTAGAAGTCTGTCCTACACTGCTATGCTTATAGCTAACAAATTGTACTGAGCACTTGAAGTTGTGCTGAGGGTAGCTCTTAAGTTTTCTGCTTTTACCATAGTAAAAACATTTAAAGCGCCATCCCAGATGTCCCTAAGAGGCAACCTTCCTCCCCACCGACCCCGTCATCCCACCGTGCTCCCCACGTGGCTCAGCACCCTCTGGGGCTTTTCTCGGCTCACCATCCTAGGAGAGGTCTACAGCCTGTGGGGCTGTCTGTGGGTGGGGTTGTCATTCAAAGCCACATCAGGAATGAGGGCCAGGCACTGTCACCATTGTGACCATCGCCTATGTGAATGGTCCATCACGCAAAACTAGGATGTCCTGAGTGTTGTTCAACGTCTGGCTTTTAGCCCATGTTTCCTGCTCTCTGTTATTCACTGTTATTGTTGCTGTTCAATCAGTAGTGTCCAGCTCTGCAAAGCCATGGTCTGCAGCACGCCAGGCTTCCCTGTCCTTCACTGTCTCCCAGAGTTTGCTCAAACTCATGTCCATTGAGTTGATGATGCCATCCAACCATCTCATCCCCTGTTGTCCTCTTCTCCTCCTGCCCTCAATCTCTCCCACCATCGGGGTCTTTTCTAATGAGTCATCTCTTCGCATCACGCGGCCAAAGTATTGGAGCTTCAACATCAGTCCTTCCAATGAATATTCAGGGTTGATTTCCTTTAGGATTAACTGGCTGATCTCCTTGCTGTCCAAGGGACTCTCAAGAGTCTCACTCATTGTAGCTACAATATTTAACCTGCTTAGAAATTTCAGGAAGACAATAAGTGGATGAGAAATCAATAAGAATGAACAATGTCCCATTCAGAAATATCACTAGGGATTCTTTTTCCTTATCCCATTAGTAACAGCAAATTTAAAAGATATTATTATAAACTCAATACCCAAGCTTAATAGAATTAATAATCAAATGGGATCTTCAGATCAATAATTCTCAAATTGTTCTGTGTAGTCCAGTAATTCCCAGTGAATCCTTCAGACTGAATCTGACAGTCTTATTTTAAAAAAACAAGTTGGAGTAACTTTTACGCCTAGGAAAGATACCAAGTCGAGAGTTTTAAAAAATTGATAGTTTAAACCCTGACTGAAGAGGCAATGTACAAGCCTTCGGAGTGGATTCTTTTTCTGCATTTCACAGGGGTCCTCAACACACCAACCACACTGAAGTGCATATTTATGTAATTTCCACTACAAAGACATGTAAAAAGGTGCTGTGTCCTCCACTTAAGTCAGGGATCAAAGGAGAAGTCACAGCTTCTGTTTCAAATAAGCCATTCCTTTATGTTGATAGTTAAATGGCAGAGACGTCTCCTTGGTGTAAACAGTGCCAGAAGATAGTTCAGCAGGTTGAAAAAAGAGGTGGAAATTTGAAGAGGATCCATTTCCCTTAATTTTAAGACCCTCAGATATCGTCCTTGGTTCACAAGGGGCTGGAGCAAGTAGGACTTGACCCTGATGGTATCGCAAGCTTGTGGAGATCTCGAAACAAGACTGTGCATGTGACAAGACTCCATCAAATTCTTCACCCGCTTAGGTCCCTGTTAACTGTAACTTTGTAATATCATGGGTGGGTCTCCGAGGGTGGGTTCTTGGTGCTCTGAAGCGCATAACAGGCAGGACAGAGTTCGTTAATGAATTAATTAACATTAAATATTGTACACGTAAGGGTTTGCTGTGGACAGGGAGACCTGGCAGGCTTAAGTCCAGAGGGTCGCACAGCGTCACTCAGGACTGACTGAGGCAGCTAAGCATGCCTGCATGTGTTGCAGGAAGGGGGACCCCCTTCCAGGGCCCAAAACTGGGCTCTTGTCTAACACTCGGAAATGCACTGTCCGAGGAGACACATGTGCTGACAAAGCCAGAGATTTTATTAGGAAGGGCACCCGGGTGGCGAGCAGGAGGGTGAGGGAACCCAGGAGAGCTGCCCTGCCGCCTGGCTCGCCGTCTCGGGTTTTATGGTGATGGGATTTGTTTCCGGATGGTCTTTGGTCAATCATTCTGACTCAGAGTCTTTCCTGGTGGTCCACACATCACTCAGCCAAGACGGATGCCAGCAAGAGGGATTCTGGGAAGTGGACGGACCCGCAGGGTCTCCTTTTGACCTTTCCCGAACTCTTCCGAACTCTTCCGGTGGTGGCTTATTAGCTCTGTATTCCTTACCAAGATCTCCCGTCATAAAACAACTCATGCGAATGGTTACTAAAGGGCCTGACCAGGTGGGTGGTTTCAGTCAGTGTGCTTCCCCTAACACATGCATATAAAGAAGGTTCCTTTTCCTTACACTACCAAGTTACATCTGTTAGCCTTCCTGTAACAGCTGGTCATGGAGGGTTTTCTCCACAGTCGGTGGACAGTGTTCAGTGAGAGTTGGGAGGAAGAGAGTGCTTCCAGATCACTCTGGATCATTCAGATTTGCTGGGTCGTCTCTGACCACCCAGCCTCATGCCGCCCTGCCAGCATCCCAAGTGGAACGAAACTTTTCTTTAACAAACATTCACTGAAAACCTTCTCTGCACAGAGCCCTTCCTGTGTGCTATTGCCTTCAGCCTCACAGTACACCTGCAGGATACCCATTTTACAGATGAGGAAACTGAGGCTCAGGGGAAACGCCTAAGTTCATAGCACCAGGAGGGGAAGGATGCAGAGACCTCCAGGGTCCAGTGGTTCTCCTGAGCTACTTCCCCTTTCTTCTCACTGGGCCCTCCCGCCCATCCCTATACTCATGAGAGGAATGGCTCTATAACCTCAAGAAGCCCCTTCCCCTCCCACTACCCACTGACCCCTTTCTGCATGGAGCCTCCCCCAAGACAGAGGGCTTGCTCTCTGTGTTCCAGAAGTATTGTCACTGTGGTGAATAAGTGACCTGAGGGAAAGTTCATGCTTTGTCTTGCATTAATAGACAATGAGATTTTACAGTGACTTTCCCGGATGTTTCATGTAGTAGTTACTTTGCTTTGGCTTCTGTAGTGTTTGAACTTAGGCCTCTAGGAGTATAGGCCATGCCGTGAACCGAAAAAGTCTGCAGGAGCCACTCATGACCTTGAAAGAGGTGACTTCAGCCTCCATGCAAAGAGCAAGAACCAGCTTTAGGAAGGAGGTGGGCTGAGATCTGCTGGGGGAGGGGCAGGGAACTGGGTGGACTCAGTCTGTGAATCCTTACAGCAGGGTGGGGGGGACAAGGCCGGATGCTGACGTGTGATAAGTGACTTTCCAAGAGGTCCATGCCAGTATCTTGACTCCTGCCTGTGACGTGATGAGTCCCAGCCCCCTACTCCGGGCTGACTGCCGGGTCCTCCCCCAGCCCACCTCTGCCCTGAGCCCCCTACTCCGGGCTGACTGCCGGGTCAGTAGCTTCTTTAGGAATTCTGAATATTGGAGCATACTCATGGCTGTAGAGGTCAGTGGACATCCTGGAAGATAGCCATCCTCCTGTTCTTCCCACCAGGAAGGAACATGGCAGAGACCAATGTCTTGATTTCCATTTTTCTTACAAAGATAGATGAATCCACAGGCTTGTTTCATAGTAAGGATTACCTAAACACTGTGGTCTTTCAGAATATAGCGTCCCAGGGCAAGCCCTTACCTCAGGACCAGTGGAAATGATGGGGAGCTGGGAGGGACCCGACAGGTAGGATAGGATGATGCGGTGGACAGGGTCAAGTGAATTGAGGTGGGGCAGGTACTGAAATTAACTCTTCAGGAAGGGTGCTTTTCATTGGGTCAGAATATATCCAGTCAAGGGCATGCAGAAATCCAGCTATCAAGGGTTGTTGTTGTTGTGTTAAGGCGCTTCTGTCATGTCCAACTTTTTGTGACCCTATGTAGCCCACCAGGCTCCTCTGTCCATGGGGTTCTCCAGGCAAGAACACTGGAGCGGAGTGATGCCCTCCTCCAGGGGATCATCCCGACTCAGGGATCAAACCCACGTTTCTTATATCTCCTGCTTTGGCAGGTGGGTTCTTTACCACAAGCACCACCTGGGAAGCCCAGCAATCCCGGGTAACTGGCAAAAATGCCAGAGCCCGAAATGCAGAATCTGAGGCTGACACACCTGGGCGTTCAGGCAGGTTGTGTCCTGATGTGGATTACCCACCGACAGCAAAGCCCCAGGCACGCAGCAGGGGTTTGGGGCCGGGGTCCCAGTCCCTGGGACGAAGATGAACAGCAGCAGGACTGGCTCGTCATGTCCAGGTTGGACCAGTGTTAATGGGGACTCCATAATCCTCACTGCTTTGGTTCTTTCATATTTAGTAGAAATCCTTTTGTCCAGTCATGTAACAGTCTTCTCTGGGTGTCCCTACCCAGCTCAGATCGGGGCATTTATATCTGTTTCTCCAACTCTATCTGTATTTGTATCTTGATCTGCCAAGAGTAGGGCAGGCAGGGGGAAGCCAGAAGTCAGCAGAAAACAGCTGAGGCGGATCAGAAACAACGCAGGGGGAATGCAGATGGAAATAGATGGCATAAAGGTTTGAGAGGCGAGAGCCCACGAAGTGCTAAAATTTGGAGGAATGCTGTCCCACTCGTCCCACTGTTTATGTTACAGATTACCAAGTTGCCTGCGGGTGCAAAAATAAGTCACTGCCGCTTTGTGTGTTCCAAAGAAAGAAACGTGGTTAAAATGGCTTCACGTAGACGCCTGATAACGAAACTGTTGAATACAGGGAGCGAATCTGTCTAGAGAATGGATCTTACCTGTGTGAACTGGAATACTCTCTCAGAGCTTGAATTCAGGAACTATTTCCTGGAGAAAACCTGGGCTAAAGAGGGAAACCGTTTTGCTGGCAAGCATACCAGTGGGATGTAGTTATGAATTATAGGTAGTTGGGGAGAGGAGGCTTCTGCTGGCTTCAGTTTGTTGATTCAATGATAATTTATTCGTCACGGCGGTGATACAAAATATTTAGATAAGTCAGTACCTGTGTGGCTAAGGAGCTTCTGTGCTAATGAAACGTTTAGCATTCTTGTTGAATGGTTGAACTGTGTCCACTGAAAATTCGTAGGTTGGAGTCCTAAGCCCCCAGTGTTTGAGTTTGGCCTTATTTGAGAAGAGGGTCATTGCAGACATACTTAGTTAAGATGAGATCACCCTGGAGGACATGCGGGCTCCTGATCCTATAGGACTTTTACATTGCTGACTGAAAAAAAAAAAAAAAATACACAACCTAAAAAGTTGTGAGTTATGTTTTATTCGGCAGACTTCCCGCAGATTTCAAGTGCAGGACATAGCATCTCAGATGACGCTGAGAAAACTGTTCAGAAGAGGCAAGGGAGAAGTCAGGATATAAAGGAGTTTTTGCAACAAAAGACCCAGTAGTTGGAACATCAAACGGTTACTGTTAATAAAAGAAAACCAGACACCTCAAGTTAGGGAATTCAGGGCTTTTCTGTGTACGGGACGACACGGGGTCTGGGCTCACTGAAATCCTCCCTTTGATGCGCGCCTCGGCTCTCTGGGGCCGGCATTCTGTGCTTCTGACCTCGAGTGACCTCGGGGGGTCCCTGGGGTGGGGGGCTGAGGGCTGGATGGGCTTGACAGTGGGCAGCCCTCGGCCTCCATCCTTGGGGCTCAGCGTTGATTGGCTACAATGTGACGGCTTGATGACTACCACCTCCTTTGTTTACTGAGATGGCAGCAACCTTCTAGTTTCTCAGCCTTATAAAAAGGGGAAGAAATTCGAGCCCCCAAACATGCAGGGAGGCCATCACCACGTGAAGATGAAGGCAGAGACCAGAGTGATGAATTGAGGAGCCAAGGATGTGCTAAACACAGCCAGAGAACCACCCAACCCCCGAAGGGAGGCCTGAGCCTGCCTCCAGCCTCAGAAGGGCCCACATCTGCTGACTCCTTGATTAGGGACTTCCCATCTCCAGAACTAAGAAAATCACTTCCTGTTGTTTAAAGTGCCCAGTTTGTGGTCCTTTGTTACAACAGATCTAAAAAATCTAAGTCAGTGCTTGAGAAAAACTGAAAAAAGCAACGCAAAGCAGAAATTGTGTAGAGAACAAATGGTACAATATTCATAAATCTATAGAGTGAGGAAGGTGGTGGCTTGGGAATACTCTGAAAAGCCTCCTAGAAAAATTGAACTGAATTTTTAAGGACGTGTGGGACAGGTCTGGGAGGATTAAAGCAAGAAAAAGGGAGAGATTCTTTCAGCACTTATTAGTTACGCATATGCGTGTGCGTGCTCAGTCGTGTCCGACTCTTTGTGACCCTGCGGACTGTAGCCCGACAGGCTCTGTCCAGGCAAGAGCACTGGAGTGGGTTGCCATTTCCTCCTCCAGGGGATCTTCCCCACCCAGGGATCGAACCTGCCTCTCCTCCTTGGCAGGCAGATTTTTTATCACTGAGCCACCAGGGAAGCTACTTAGTCTCCATCAGAGCCTAGTTCAGGTGGGGGAGGTGCTGGTTCCCAGCCAGGCGATGGAACAGCGAATCAGGCTTGGACACGCAGAGCTGCAGCCTTTGAACATAAGAAGCTTTCAGACAGAGGGAACAGCATTCAGACTGAGGGAACAGCATTCAGATAGAGGTAACAGCACTCAGACAGAAGGAACATCAGAAACAAAGGTGAGGGTTTGGAAAGGAACCCCCCCACCCCCACCCCACATTCCAGGAAGGTCACCTGGGTGCTCCAGCCACTTGCTAGATGGGGCTTCCTGGGCAGCCTCCTCCTGCAGAATTTGCTGTGGGAGGGAGTTAGATCTCAGTGTTGGTGAAATTGCTATCATGTGAAAAAAAAGAAAAGTTCCACGCTGAGCTGGGTGCTTCACAGGAAGTGCCCCGACCGTGTTGACCTGTAGCATCTTCCTGTGTTTTAACTCTCGGTGCACTTGCTCTGGAACAGCCAGGCCAGCGTTTCCTTCTGGTCCAGCAGCCAGGCCATCTCTCAGGACCTTTCTTCCTGACCCCACCTCTGGGCGTACTCTTGAGGGGCTCAAATGATATTACTTACATGGACAAATCTTCAGTTCCACCCCCATCTCTCTGCCCCATGCAAAAGGTCAGTTCTCTGAAGAGCTTTCCTTCCCTGGGAGCAGTTAAAGGCAGCATCACCTTTCCTCCTTCATTTTCTGGAAGATGAAATTATAAACAGTTTATTGAGAGGATCATTTCAGGAGCCTGCTAGAGTCAAACTAAATGACATGCTTAAGCCTAGAGAACCAGTCATTTGGAACCTCACAGCACTCTGGAGAATATCTAATCCATCTCTTTGTTTTACAGACAAGGAGGCTGAGGTCCCTGTGGGCTGGTTGACCTTCCCTAAGGCGGCAGAGGGGTCCCCTCAAGGCCCCTGATATATTTCAATGTACTATAAATCCAAATAGCTATTTGGATTACAAGGAAATAAACAATCGCCCTCATAATTTCATGCAGAACAGTTGAGATTTGTACCAATGACTTCTAGGCAATTTCAATTCCTAGAATAATTTCTTCATCTTCAATAAAAGACTCACTTTCTTCTTTTAAAAGATCAGAGGAGTCTGGGGGGAGTTACAGCCTTTTTTCTCAGTAAGCCATTAATCTGACTGGGGAGGGGTTCCACGGTTGGCCTGCTTGTCTGGCTGACTCATCCTCACGAGGATTCAGGAGGACCTCAGCGTCCCCCAGAAGGAGAGAGTTGTGCGGCCAGCTGCGTCTCCCTGATGCCTGCACCGGTGGGCACTCTCGGTGCGATTGGCATCACTGATGTTTGTGCCTCTTCTTGTGGTCACATTCTTTCACTCACATGAAGGCCCTCAGGCGGGGAAGATGGAAGGACCTCCGGCTGGCAAGCAGGAAGCCAGTACAGGACCACATCCTTCCCTGGAGACCTCCTTGCATCCAGCCCAGTATGTGGTCTCTGCTGCATCGCAGAGCTCCCAGCCCTGCAGGTCTCATCCGCTTTCCTCTCCTTCCAGCCTGTACTAGCAGATCCCCAGATTCACTCCCACTGACGTTCAAATGACTGCTGATGTCTTAAAATATCACAGCTGGGAGGGAGGGCGGCAGGGCTCTATACCTCAGCTCAGAGCTACAGTTGATGCTGGTGGCAGATTTCAGACAGCAGCCAGGAGTAGGGAGGGGTTGGGTTTGGAGGCAGCATTTCCCTTGTCACTTTCCCTTTAAGCAGCTGACTATTAGGGTCCACACCTGGCTGTTTTCTAGGACATCTTAACTGCTTCATTGTAACCTAGTTTACAGGCTTCTCTTAAAGCTCAACATTCAGAAAACAAAGATCATGACATCCGGTCCCATCACTTCATGGCAAATAAATGGAGAAACAGTGGAAACAGTGGCAGACTTTATTTTGGGGGGCTCCAAAATCACTGCAGATGGTGACTGCAACCATGAAATTAAAATACGCTTGCTCCTTGGAAGAGAAGTTATGACCAACGTAGACAGCATATTAAAAAGCAGAGACATTACTTTGCCAACAAAGGTCCGTCTAGTCAAGGCTAGGGTTTTTCCAGTGGTCATGTATGGATGTGAGAGTTGGACCATAGAGAAAGCTGAGCACCGAAGAATTGATGCTTTTGAACTGTGGTGTTGGAGAAGGCTCTTGAAAGTCCCTTGGACCCCCAGGAGATCCAACCAGTCCATCCTAAAGGAAATCAATCCTGAATATTTATTGGAAGGACTGATGCTGAAGCTGAAACTCCAATACTTTGACCATGTGATGTGAAGAGCCGACTCATTTGAAAAGACCCTGATGCTGGGAAAGAATGAAGACTGGAGGAGAAGGGGACGACAGAGGATGAGATGGTTGAATGGACAGACTCTATGGACTTGACTTTGAGCAAACTCCGGGAGTTGGTGATGGACAGGGAGGCCTGGCGTTCTGCAGTCCATGGGGTCGCAAAGAGTTGGACACGACTGAGCGACTGAACGATGACAGCAGCATCCTGGTTTTCGTGGTGTAACACAAGCACGTTCGTCGGAGAGTGGAGTGCAGGGGACAGTTAACCAAACCTCTTCAAGGTACATGGTTGACAGCTTTTAGTGGCCAATTCAACCCTGGATAAAAAAGGCCCTTGAAATGAAGTTCCAAATGTAGGGAATGGGGTCCTCTCCCCCTCGTGTCTGTCTCCCAAGTGTCACATGTGTGTGCTGCGGGCTGCCCCCCAGGCGCCCCCAGGCTTGGGAAGCCCCGTATGGGTGACAGAGGTGTCCGGCCACCCTCTGGCCTCACCCGGACCCCCTTTGCTGCCGTATCTGGGCTCTGTGGCCTCTGCTGCTCCGTGGTCACAGGGAGTCGGCACTCCTGACACCCCCGTTTTCATCCTTCTCTGCTTAGTTCTTTCTTCTGGACACTGAGTGCTCCAGACAAACCTCTCCTCTACAACAGGGGTCAGTGTGCTCCTGACCCAGCTCAAGGCTCTGAGCTCCCAAGGAGGAATCTCAAGAGAGATAAAAGCACTGAGTCGGTGGCCGAGGACCCTCCGCAGGCCCTGGAAGAGTGCTTCGCAGCAGAGGGTGCCCCGTCCAGGCTCAGAAAGGCGGGGAAGCTGGTCAGAGACGGAGCTGCAGCAGCAGAGAAGGGGCTTGTCTCCGGTCCTCTAATGGGGGGACAGGGACCGAAGGCCCAGGGGCCACCGCCCCTTGAGAAGCTCCTGTCTGAGGATCCCAGGGCCCTCGTGAGGGCCTTTCCCCCTCAAAGCAGGAGAGCAGACCTCACAGGGTCCCTTTTGCAGTCTAAGGCAGCTTTTCCTCACTGAAGAGATGTGCGAGTTGGTCATTTTTAATAGCACCATCTGTCACCGAGCGGGAAGCTCTAGTTGCGGAATTGATCTTGTCACTTCGGGAAACAGGCTGATATTTAGGATTATAAATAACATTTTCATTTGCTGTGTTATCGCGTTCAGGTTGTGTTTGATGGCAGAGCCCGGGAATATCATTTCTTATCAAATATGACGATGTGTACTTCTCTTGAAGTCTGAAGCCTAAAATACTATTGATGTGTGTTAGAGGGAGTGATTTACTAGGAAACCTTAACAATTCAAACATAACGTCAAGTTTTTCTTTTTGAATTTAGTTCAGTTCAGTCACTCAGTCGTGTCCGACTCTTTGCAACCCTATCCAATGTAGCACACTAGACTTCCCTGTCCATCACCAACTCCCAGAGCTAACCCAAACTCATCCATTGAGTTGGTGATGCCATCCAACCATCTCATCCTCTGTCGTCCCCTTCTCCTCCTGCCTTCAATCTTTCCCAGCATCGGGGTCTTTTCCAAGGAGTCAGTTCTTCCCATCAGGTGGCCAAAGTATTGGAGCTTCAACCTCAGCATCAGTCCTTCCAATAAATATTAAGGACTGATTTCCTTTAGGATGGACTGGTTGGATCTCCTTGCAGTCCAAGGGACTCTCAAGAGTCTTCTCCAACACCACAGTTCAAAAGCATCATTTCTTTGGCACTCAGCCTTCTTTATGGTCTAACTCTCACATCCACACATGACTGCTGGAAAAACCATAGCTTTGACTAGATGGACCTTTGTCAGTAAAGTAATGTCTCTGCTTTTTAATATGCTGTCTAGCTTTGCCATAGCTTTTCTTCTGAGGAGCAAGCGTCTTTTAATTTCATGGCTGCAGTCACCATCTGCAGTTATTTTGGAGTCCAAGAAAATAAAGTCTGTCACTCTTTCCACTGTTTCTCCATCTATTTGCCATGAAGTGATGGGATATATCATGATCTTAGTTTTTTTAACATTGAGTTTTAAGACAGTTTTTCACTTTCCTCTTTCACTTTCATCTAAAGGTTCTTCAATTTTTCTTTGCTTTCTGCCATAAGGGTGGTGTCATCTGCATATTAAACAGAATAATTTTTAAATTAAATTCTTCTTGAATTAGAGAAAACTATGAGTTGACCATAGCAACACTGGCTGACATTTATCCCTGGTGGCTCAGACGGTAAAGAATCGGCCTGCAGTGCAGAGACCCAGTTCAGTGCCTGGGTCAGGAAGATAACCTGGAGAAGGGAATGGCTACCTACTTCAGTATTCTTGCCTGGAGAATTCCGTGGACAGAGGAGCCTGGTGGGCTATAGTCCATGGGGTCACAAAGAGTTGGACATGACTGAGCGACTAACACTTTCTTTGACTTCACATTTGAGCAGGGGCTTCCCAGTGGCTCAGTGGTTAAAAAAAGATCTGCCTGCCAATGCAGGAGACTCGGGAGACTCGGGTTCAGTCCCGGAAGGAAGAAAAATGGCAAAGCACTCTACAGCCTGGAGTCTGTGAATAGACACTTTTATTATTATGCTTTCAGTGTCTCCAGCATTTCACACGTTGGCTTTTATTCTCTTCCCCTTGATTTTTACAAAAACCCCTTGACATGCACAGAACAAATATTATCTCCATCTTGCAAGTTAAAAACCTGAGACCCAGAGATAGTCAAGGATTTCGCCAATGCCATCTTGTAGTTAACAGCGAATTAACTCACTCAAACTGCTGTGTCTCTGTGATTTGAGCAATGCAGAATTATTACCATTGTCTGGTTACGATTAGAAGATAAGATAAGCTGTGCGTTTCTCTTGGTGACGGGACTGGTGAAGGGCAGACGTGCCGGACATCTAGCCAGGTCCCTGTTACAGGTTCTGGATGGATGTTCCAGTTGAATTTCTTAGCGGGAGGAGGAGTGTGGGGAGGACTCACTGGAACCCATTTCTCTACCTGTTTCCAAGAAGGATGCTCAGACATCCTCTCATGGCATTGAGTTTGAGCTCTGTTTCCAAAGAGCAATTCTATCCCCCTAGAGAGTATCTGATGCCTCAAATGGAACAGGGGCTCTGTATTTTCAAGAGAAATGACAAAGCTACCCCCACTCCAGCATTTCTAATGTTATAGCTCTTAATTTCCTAGTTATATATGGAATATGTATAACTAGGAATATAGTTAGTCCTATATGGAATATATATATAACCTAGTTATATATGGAATATATATAATTAGGACTATTTATATCTAACTGGAATATAGCTATGTCTTCTGCTATAGAGAAAAATATTCCAGAACTCCATTTAGTATTAATTTATTTCATAGATTTTAAAAGAAGAAAGATAACTGTGATGTTTTCATCTCTATATTTAGCTGAGTTTATGGCCAGTGATGTAATTCTAGTAATATTTTAAGACACCCCGTGCGTAGATTCTCATTAGTATCACTGAATACACTTTTTAGAAGGCCATTATTCCATACATCAAGGACCTAGGGTGAGATAACCGGCGCTTCCTTTAATTGGGCAGACCTGCTGATGCCGCGTGCTGATTTCATCTGCATACAATCCTCAGGCATCTGCCTTTGGGTGAACTTTCCTTCTCTACTGAGAACAGGAATAGGAAATGACGGGTAAGCAGTCCTGTGTCCATTCCATGCTCCCCCAAGGCAAGATGGCAGAGAAGGAAATACACTCTAGAGTATTAGAAGCTTCTGTCTCCTATAAAAAAGAAAAAAAAAAGGAGAATGTAAGTTCTCCACCAGTTAGAGGTGTTCAGATCCTGTGTTCTCTCCGGACTATTGGTTGATGTAGTTCCCTGTGAATATTCCCTCTTTGTTCCAAGATTCATGCTATGGCTGCATGGGCAAGGCGCCTGACCTTACATTCATGTTCAATTTTCCACCTGATTTCTTGAGGGACTAACTATTTCATCAAGTGCTTCTAATTTGGCTAATGATTATTCCAATATTTTCTTATTAGCAAATCAACAGTGACAGTTGTTTAATTGCTGCCAATGGATTTTATGCATGATGGACAGTGTTTCAAACATTCAATTTACTTGATTCAATTTATTTTTTATTGAAGTGTAGTTAATTTTCAATATTGTGCTAATTTATGCCATACAACAAAATGACTCAAGTTATACACACACACACACACATTCTATTTCTATATTCTTTTGCATTATGGTTAATCCTAGGAGATTGGATACAGTTCCCTGAGCTCTGCAGTAGGACCTTATTGTTTATCCGTCCTGCACATAATCATTTGCATCTGCTAATCCCAAGCTCCCACTCCACCCTTTGCGCCCCCCGCCAGCAACCACAAGTCTCTTCTCTATGTCTGTGAGTCTGTTTCTGTTTTGTAGATAAGTTTATTTTTTTTGCCATATTTTAGGTTCCACATATAAGTTATATCATATGATATTCATTTGTGTTTGTCTTTTTGACTTACTTCATTTAGTATGATCATCTCTAGATGCATCCATGTTGCTGAAATGGCATTATTTTGTTCTTTTTCATTACTGAGTAGTATTCCATTGCGTGTATGTATGTGTGTTGCATATATATGCCACATCTTCTTTATCCATTCATTTGTCAGTGAACACTTAGTTTGTTTCCATGTCTTGACTGTTGTAAATAGTACTGCTGTGAACATAGAGGTCCATGTATCTTTTTGAATTGTAGTTTTGTCTGAGAATAACCAAGGAGTGGGACTTCTGGGTCATATGGAACTCTCTTTTCAGTTTTCTTAGGAACCTTCATACTGTTTTCCATTGTGGATGTACCAACTTACATTTCCACTGACAGTGTAGGAGGGTTCCCTTTTCTCCACACCCTCTCCAGCTTTTGTTATTTGTAGACTTTTTAATGATGGCTGTTTTGACTGGTGTGATGTGATAACCTTATTGTAGTTTTGATTTGCATTTCTCTAATTCTAATAGTTAGTGATGTTGGGCTTCTTTTCATGTGCCTAGTGGCCATCTGTATGTCTTCTTTGGAGAAGTGTCTGTTTAGGTCTTCTGCCCATTTTTTGACGGGGTTATTCATTTGGTTAATTTGAAATGGGCCATATTTCCATTTGAAAAGATGTCATCTATTTGGTATTTCCATGTTGTATTTGGCCTGGACCAATACACCTTTGGGTAAAAAGCTGTGAATTTAGCCAATTCAACCTCAGACCAAAAGGTCATCTCATTTTCAGGCCACTCCTTTATTTATTGGTAGAATACTAGGAAGTTTCATTGATAAAGATATGGGTTAATTTTTCTTTTTATACTTACTGCTCTTGCTGTTTTGCACCATTGGTGTGGCACAGAGAAAACGTGTTACAAAATAGCAAGTGATTCAGTGAGCATGCGTGTGTGTGTGTGTGTGTGTGTGTACACATCGTCCATGGCAGAAACAAACATGTTTCCTTTACAATGTATTCAATAAGTGCCTTCTTTCCTTTCCCTATTTTATCCAAAGCATGCATATTTTTAAATATCCACGTCCACTCGCATCTACACCAAAAAGCCTTCCTCAGTCATCCTTAGATCCAATAATTCCCTCCTCAACATTCTATTACTTTTGATTCAGTATCATAGTCCTGGCCCTTGATTATCATATCTTCTACTTGATTTTCCCCCAAAGAAAGCATTATGTTTAACCTGCCTCATTCTAAGTTTTTTAAATATCTGATGGTTAAAAAAAGTCTATTTCAGAACCAAAGAAAGGAGCCATTTGTCCCATTTTGCTGTAACACAGCAGTGGTCAATCTCCTGGCTGCCCCACCCTGCCACACACACACACATTCTACTCTACTTATCTTCCAGAACTTACAGAGAACTGAGTTTCTGATAGATACTAATTAAATTCTTTGTGCTCGATCCCTTAGCTTTTTATCTTGAAAAGAGTTAGGCAATCCTTGAACAAAGGAAAGAGCTACTTAGAAACTTGACTTTTCGGAATCTATGTTTCATCCCTTAGCACCTGCTACCATCTCCCTCTTGGAGAAGTTCTTGGCATCAACAAAGGGGTCTGTCCTTTCTGCGTCTCCTCACACTGAAACCTTTGAAATAGCATCCAGTCTTGCCACCTCCTCTTTCTGACTAGTGTGACATCCGCACGTAAGCACCCTGGAGCAGGCATCTTGATTTCACGCGGGCTTTGTGAAGTTCTGTGTGCCTCCATGGTGCTCCATAAATAACTAATGGTGTGAAGCAGAGACCAAGTTGACTGCCGACTTTGTAGTTCTCAAGCTCTGATGACACTGGCTTTGAGAAGCATGTGTGCCTTTGCATGTTTTCTTGGGCTATTGCATAAAAGCAACCAGTGAACTTTACTTCTAGCTATGATGGAGTAACTCGTGCCGAACAGTCTTTCCTGGCACAAGTAACTTTCAGACTCAGGAAATGTGTAGGGCAACTGTTCTGAGGAATTGAACACAGCATCACCGAGTCACAACCCTTGAGAGAAAGGATCTGTGGGGAGACCGACGGCTGCCTGAGCTGTCTGTCTGTGCCACTTTCTGTGCCAACCGCCAGGGGTTGCCAGGTGGTAGGGACTGACTACAGGCCCTTGGCTGCAGCTGGTATGCATATGCACATGACCCGGCAGGAATTAGCTGCTGCAGGATGACAGGGAGCGTGAGCGAAGGTGGAAGAGGTCACACACTGCTGGGGATGTTGGACCTGCAGCCCAGCCTCAGCAAGGAGCCCTCACTGAGCATCTCAGACTTCAGCTGAAGCTGCAGGAAGTCTATGACTTAAAAGTCAAAGTTATACCTTATAGAATAAAGGCCTTTCCATGGACGAGGTTCATGTCTAACAAAGATTAATAAAGCTGATACGACCAAAATAGTTCAGTTCAGTTCAGTCGCTCAGTTGTGTCCAACCCTTTGTGACCCCATCCACTGCAGCACGCCAGGCCTCCCTGTCCATCTCCAACTCCTGGAGTTTACTCAAACTTATGTCTATTGAGTCGGTAATGCCATCCAACCATCTCATCCTCTGTCGTCCCCTTCTCCTGCCTTCAGTCTTTCCCAGCATCAGGGTCTTTTCCAGTGAGTCATTTCTTCGCATCAGGTGGCCAGAGTATTGGAGCTTCAGCTTCAGCATCAGGCCTTCCAATGAATATTCAAAACTCATTTCCTTTAGGATTGACTGGTTTGATCTCCTTGCAGTCCAAGGGACATTCAAGAGTCTTTTCCAACACCATAGTTCAAAAGTCTCAATTCTTCAGCACTCAGCTTTCTTTATGGTCCAGGTCTTACATCCATACATGACTATTGGAAAAACCATAGCTTTGACTAGATGGACCTTTGTTGGCATAGTAATGTCTCTGATTTTCTTTTTTTATGTCTCTGATTTTTAATATGCTATCTAGATTGGTGATAGCTTTTCTTCCAAGGAGCAAGCATCTTTTCATTTCATGGCTGCAGTCACCATCCGCAGTGATTGGTAATTTTTCAGCTGTCAAAAGAAAACTCAACAAACTATAATTTAAGGAGACACTATCTAGAATTCCTGAAATACCATCTGTAGTGTCTAGTGTAAAACATTTTTTTAAATTTATATATTTTTAATGGAAGGAAATTGCTTTACAGTATTGCATTGGTTTCTGCCGTATGTCAACCTGGGTCAGTCATAGGTACACATATGTCCCCTCCCTCTAGAACCTCCCTCCAGCCTCCCACCCCTTCCCACACACCTAGGTTGGTACGGAGCCCTGGTTTGAGTTCCCTGAGTCATAGCGCAAATTTCCATGACTTTCTATTTTATGTGTGGTAGGGTATATGTTTCCATGCTACTGTCTCCGTTTGTCCCACTCTCTCCTTCCTCAGCACCTCCCATGTCTGTTTTCTATGTCTGTGTCTCCATTGCTGCCCTGCAAATAGTGTAAAAAATTTTAAACAATTATTAGGTTTGTAGAGAAATACAAAGAGGTGACCCATGATCAAGGATAATAGAAGTCAATGGAAATGAACCCTGAGATGACCTTGATGTTGCATTTTTCAGACAAGGACTTTATAACAGGTATCGTAAATATGGTCAAGAAATTAGAGGAAAACATGGTCTTAACGAGGGAACAAAAGGAGAATTGCAACATAGAAAATAAAAGTAGAAAAACATTTCTAGAACTGAAAATATAGTACGTGAAATACAATTTCATTGGGCAGATTTAATAATGCGTTGAGAACAACAGAGGAGCTAATCAGTTTGAAGGTAGTTCAACAGTGTTATCCAACTTGAAGAAGAGATATAGACATGGGAAAGTATAATAAGATATTTCTCAGTGATAAGTAGGACAACATCCAAGCAGTCATGAACACATGTAATCTGAGTCTCAAAAATACATAAAAGAAAAAAAGATTTAAAAATAATGACTTAAATTTGCCAATATTTTGTGGAAACAAATGAAAACAAGTATTTAAGAGGTTCAAGAAATCCCAAGTGAGATTAAAAACCTAAGTTACAGGACTAAGTTAATAAATACTTTAAGCTAAATGGCAATAAAAACATACATATAGAAGCTTGTGGTATGTATCTAAATAGTGCTTGGTAGGAAATTTGTAGCTTTAAAGGTTTATATTAGGAAAAAAGAAAATAAAAATCAATAATCTGAATCATAAAAAATGAAAATGAACCTCAAGGAAAAGTTGGAAATTATACAGGAAAAAATAATAAAATAGAAAACTGACAGATAATAGAGACAAGTTACATAAATGAGAAGAATCAATAATATTAAATGTCAGTGATCCCAGATTGACCTATGGGTTTAATAAAAGCTCAATGAAAATTTCAAATAGATAGTAGAAATTGACAAGCATAAGAATTCGAAGGACTTAGAACAGCTGACATTCTAGGAATCAGTTCAGTCGCTAAATCACGTCCAATTCTTGCAACACTACACCAGGCTTCCTTGTCCTTTACTATCTCCCAAAGTTTGCTCAAATTCATATCCATTGAGTCAGTGATGCCATCCAACCATCTCATCCTCTGGCACCCCTTTCTCCTATTGCCTTCAATCTTTCCCAGCATCAGGGTCTTTTCCAGTGAGTCGGCTCTTTGCATCAGGCGGCCAAAGGATTGTAGCTTCAGCATTAGCATCAGTCTTTCCAATGAATATTCAGGGTTGATTTCCTTTAGAATTGACTGGTTTGATCTCCTTGCTGTCCAAGGGACTCTCAAGAGTCTTCACCAACACCACATTTCAAAAGCATTACTTCTCTGATGCTCAGCCTTCTTTATGGTTCAACTCTCACATCCATATTTGACTACTGGGAAAACCCTAAACTACTGGAAAAACCCTAAGCCTTCTTTATGGTTCAACTCTCACATCCATATTTGACTATATGGGCCTTTGTGGTACTAGTATTGGCATAAGGAAAGATGAATAATCAATGGAACTTATCTGTGAAGAATCCAGAATTAGACACTCACATACACAACCAATAAATTTTTGATAAGGTGTAAAGATCTGGATGAAGTTATGGGGAGAGAGGAAATTTAAACCCTACCTCTCATCATAAGCAACAGTCAATTTTAGGTGGATCATAAGCCTAACCATAAAATCTAAAATGATGATGCATATAATAATAGTCATGAGAAATACCCTAACTCTGGAGTTAGTAAAGGCTTCGTGTTGTTGTTTAGTCTCCCAGTCGTGTCCAACTCTGCAATCCTATGGACTGTAGCCTGCCAGGCTCTTCTGTCCATGGGATTTCCAAGGCAGAAATATTGGAGTGGGTTGCCATTTCCTTCTCCAGGGAATCTTCCTTACCCAACGGTCAAACCTGTGTCTCCTGCTTGGCAGGCGGATTCTTTACCATTGAGCCACCTGACAAGCCCCTCAACACCTCATAGGTAGGGATAAAAAAATAATAATAACAGATCGATTAGTTGGATTTCACCAAAGTAAAAATTTCTGCTCAGCTAAAGATGATGTTAAGAAAATGAATAGTCCAGTCATAGATTGGGAAAATTATATTCAATTCCATATATCTGAAAAATGGACTTGTATCCCTAATATATAAAAATGCCTACACATCAATAATTTAAAATGGACAAGATATTTGAATAGGTGCTATACAAAAGAAGATGTACAAATGGTTGCACATGAAATGGTGTTCCATATTGTCAGAAATCAGGAACAGTCAAAACCGTGTTAAGATACCATTTCTCAACCCACTGACAACAACAAATGTTAACAGGAATGTGAAGTGACATGAATTCCTAACACTATTGATGACAGTGTACAGTACCTATGACCACTTTGGGGAACAATTTGAAAGTTTCTTATAAAACTAAATGTTTAACTCCCAGCTGAAATCTATTACACTCCTAGGTGTTTCTCCAACAGTAGTGAAAACATGAGTCCTTGAAAAAAACTTGTAATGTTCATAGCAAGTCTTATTCATAGTATACCCAAACTGGAAAAGACCCAAATATCCTTCAAGCAGATAATGGAAAAAGAAATTGTGCTGTATTCATGTAGTGAACTATTTCTGAGCAGCATTCAAAGCATACTGCTCTGAGGGTGAATCTCAACATGAACCTCATATCTGGCCTAGAGGAAGCCAGACAAAAAGATAACATGCTCATAATTCCATGTATAAAAAACTCAGGAACAGTGAAAGAAATCAAAACAGGGGTTGCCTGTAGGAGATTCTGGGTGGAATTGGAATGCCCTCTATCTTGAGTTGATCATATTCATTTGACTGTATATGCATTTGTCAAAACCAATGAAATGTATACTTTAGATCTGTGTGTATCTAAATTTTATCTCAAAAAAAAAAAAAAGAGCATGCCCTTTTTTTGGCCGCAAGGCTTACGGGAGATTAGTTCCCTGACCAGGATTCCAACCTTTGCCCCTTGCAGTGGAAGCACAGAGTCCTAACCACTGGACCACCAGGGAATTTTGAAGGAGACCTGTCTTTATAATATATTCCTCTGTTATTCAAGCACATCAGTGAGCAGACTGGGGTTCTCAGGTCCTAGGGCATAGCCACGTATAAGGTCACCCTGAGATTCATAGGATGCCCGTGGATGCTGAAGACCCATGGTCCTAGTGATCATTAGCTGTTGTTTGTTGCTATCTTTGGATTCTTACCTGTAGTGTTGGTGTTCAACTGGATCAGCACGTGAGTACCGATCCACAGCTTAATGAGAAAGGAGCCTTTCTTTCTTGAAACACATTAAAAGAGGCCGTTTTCTGATTTTGTGTGTCAGAGACAAGCATGCTGTTCATTTTGGAAACCACATCAGTCTTTCTTTAAGACAGCAGCATTCATTTGGATAGAGAATGGAAAATATCAATTAACCTATTAATTAACCCAGAGAAACTGTTAGCCAGGGAGATCATCAAATTGCATCTGAAAAGATTGCCTGACGCAGAGAAACCGCACAAATAATTCCTTCTGAAGGCATCTGGCGTGCCTCCATTCCCTCCGAGATATTTGGGAAATTTTAAACATCAGAGAACACTGATTCTTCCGAGTATTTCCTTCCTTATAGAAGACTGTGTGCCGGCAGTTCAAGGATTCTGTTGTGTGTTTGTCTTGGCCGTGGACGAGGGGAAGCGTCTGTGTGGTCCAAACGTTGGATCTCTGCTTCAGGGTCCCTCTGGGTCGCAGCTCCATGAAGGTCAAAGTGCTGGCCACTGTTAGGAGTTCACACATACACACAGACTTGGTGTGCTTTCAGAAGGGTCGTGGACCCCCATTAATGTATCTGGTATCCCGAGGGGTTTGCTCTGGTCTGGCGGAAGAGCCCTCATTCTCATTTCTTCCACAGTTGCCTCTAAGAAACCCTACCTCGCTGGCATCCGGGGTGAGGGTATCCGTTGTGGAGGGTGTGTGGGTGTGCGCCATGGCTCAGCGCCGGGCAGGCTCGCGGGGTTTGTCTGCAGAGGTTATCTCACCAGCCTTTGTAAAAAGCTCTCTTCAATCTCTGCCTGTGAATTCGAGCAGGAGACAAATGGCTTTCTCCCCTCGTTCTGAGCCCGTGTGGGAGCTAAAGAAAAACGGGTGTCTCCAGCTAGTTAGAAAGAAAGGCCTTTCCCAAAGATGAATTCAGACAGCTTTATTTAATGGAGAAAATGTCTGCCTCTAAGTGCAGTCTTCCCTGGTGGCTTCTACCTGGCGAAAAGAAAAATTAGTCTCTTGTCTGAAAGAGGTCTTTGTCAAGAGGGAGGAAGGAGAAGGTGGGGAAATATAGGGACAGGCAGCCTGCACCACAGGCGGTTTTTGCCTGGGGCTCCAACCTTCCAAACACGGATCCTGGGACTTTGAAGAACTTGCTCTTGGAATGTTCAGAGGCCATGTGGGAGAGGCGGAGACTCAAAAAGAGGAGACTCCCAAGCTGGGTGGATTCATGAATGCACACTAGCTGTCTGAGCCTCAGTTTCCCCATTTGTAGGTTAATTACACAAGGTGTTTTTTTTTTTAATTTCTCAGTGTTCTTTTTGAATTTTTCTTTATTCGTTTATGATTTTTAGCTGTGCTGGGTCTCTATTGCCGCCCGGGCTTTTCTCTAGCTGCAGAGACGAAGGGCTGGGCTGCTGTCTAGTTGGATGTACCGGCTCTCATTGCGGTGGTTCTCTGTAGAGCACGGGTTGTCGGCCGTGTGGGTTCAGCAGTTGTGGATTGGGGGTGAGCTGCTCTGCAGCGTGTGGGATCTCCCCAGACCAGGGATCGAACCCGTGTTCCCTGCACTGGCAGGCGGCTTCTTAACCAGGGAAGCCCTACACGGAATGTTTATCGGAGTAAAAGTGAAAATATTCCTGGGAGTCTACTTTCACAGTTGTCAAGTGGCTGTTACCCACACCCAAGGGCAGTGCACCTTTTATATGGAAGCAAAATGCAGTCTTATTGGTGGATAATGATATGTGTAACAATGCATTTTGTTACAGAGGATTATAGAAAGAACAGAAAAAATTAGTCTTCACCTTTTGTGGGATCTGTGATTATTCCCACTTAACAGCCACAAGTCTATTCTCTGTGTCTATAAGTTTATTTCTGTTCGGTAGGTAAGTTCATCTGACTGCAGAAAGCCTGCTACTTGTTAGTATCTCTCATGTTAAGATCAAGTTGAACCTCAGAAAGCCTCCTGGCCGCAGAGGAGAAAGACCCAGAGAAAAGATAGGTTTCTGCCCCAATTAGCGGATGGCTGTTCCAAAAGAGCTATGTATTTCACAGGGAAATCTGCAGGTGGTTGGAAGCCTTGGGAAAGGTGGAAGAGGAGGCAAGCGAGGGAAGAGCAAGGCCCAGGGCTTATGGACCTGATCACAGGTCAGGTGGGAGGTCTGCAGTTTTCCTGGTGTGGCCTGAATAGGAATAAGAATGCTTCTGAAGTCACATATTTATTGTCAAGGCTTGCAGCGTTCAGCCTGGCACGGGCCCATCACTACAGTGGTTCTCCAGAGGGATTTCTTCTTGGCTGAAAATGGAAATGTCAGCTAATAGGTTTTATTGGATCTATATCTATATTCATAACAGGGTGAGAAGATTTATCTACTTCAGTTAAATTGAAAATCAAGGCCCTTGTATTTCACATTCGTGTGTGTGTGTGTGTGTTGGAAATACAATAAGGATGTTTGAGATAAAATTCCTTCTGTTTAGGAGGAAAGCAGGGCTGAGGACAGAAAGGAGAAGAGTCCTCTGTCCAGGCAGGGAGGGGCGTCTGAGCCCTCACTCTGGTTTCTGATCTTATACAAATCCTACCAGCCCTTATTAGTCAGATCTTTTAAGCTTTAAATTCTCTAAAGACAATGCACTTTCTAAAACTTTTACTGTTGATTTGCAGCATCATGTTAATTTCTGCTATACAGTAACGTGATTCAGTTATACATACATGTTGTTGTTGTTTAGTCGCTAAGCCTCTGCAGCCCCGTGGACTGCAGCCCACCTGGCTCCTCTGTCCATGGGGTTTCCCAGGCTAGAGTACTGGAGTGGGTTGCCATGCCCTCCTCCAGGGGATCTTCCCGACCCAGGGGTCAAACCAGCATCTCCTGCGTCTCCTGCCTTGGCAGGTGGGTTCTTTACCACCGAGCCACCTGGAAGACCACCCCCGCTGGGATGACTGTTAGCTTCACAGTTGTCAAGTGGCCGTTATCCACACCCAAGGGCGGTGCACCTTTTATATGGAAGCAAAATTCAGTCTTATCGGTGGACAGTGATATGTGTAACAATGCATTTCGTTACAGAGGATTATAAAAAGAACAGAAAAAAACATTGTCTTCACCTTCTGTGGGCTCTGTGATTACAGCCACGGCTCTATCCTCTGTGTCTGTGAGCCTGTTTCTGTTTGGTGGGCAAGTTCACCTGCGGGCAGTGGGCGCTCTCACTTCCTGTGCCCGTCACACTGCTTCCTCCCAGAGCCCGTCCCACTGACCGCCCGGCACATGCTCACACGTGCTGTCTCTCTCTCTCACACACTCACACTCACACACACACACTCACACTCTCTCATACACACTGTCTCTCTCTCACACACACTCACACACTCACACACACTGTGTCTCTCTCTCTCACACACACACACATACACACACTCTCACACAGTCTCTCTCTCACATACACATGCACACGCTCACACACACCATCTCTCTCTCTCACACACTCTC
>CM035270.1:109130822-109192018 GCA_020226075.1 Hydropotes inermis
CACACACATTCTCATACACTCTCTCACACACACACACACTGTCTCTCTCTCACACACACATTCACACTGTCTCTCACACACTCACACACACACACTGTCTCACACATAGACACTCTCACACACACACTGTCTCTCTCTCACACACACATTCACACTCACACACACACTCACATACACACTCTCACACACTGTCTCTCACACACTCACACACACTGTCTCTCTCTCTCTCACACACTCACACACATATCACAGTTCTTGTGAATGGCATATGAGCAAATTTCACTGAAACTGTTCCTGACCAACTGTTGCTGTCTCATCAAAGCAGGATTAGTGTTGAGGGATTAGAAAAGATTTTAAAAAAAATTACATGAAAGAAAAACTTAGATGTATGCCCTGAGAATATCCAAACTAGTTGGAAAAGTCAGACTAACCCATCTGAAACCAGAGTGATCACTTTGCTGATTCCACTGATGGGTTGGGCGGAGTCAATGGCAACAACTGTCAAAGCTTCGCTTGAATCCTGTCTGCCCCCAGATGTAGTCATAAAACCTTGACTGCTGGGGAAAGGCCACTCAAAGCTCATTCAAAAGCTTTCCCTTTTGGTCAGATTTTAATCTTAATATGACAATAAAATAAACATTTAGAAAGTCTCTGGCAAGAAGCCAGATGAGCTAGTTGACTGTGAAGAGAAATGAAAGCAGAATATCAGGGTTTCCTTGGAGAAAGTGCCCTGGGGGTGGGTGGTGATTCATGAGCTCAGGCCTCTGCTCTGATAACCTTGTGGACCAAAATACACACAGGTGAGTGGAGATGGTGTAGATCAGCAGATGGGCACTTCCCACCTGCAGGGGAGAACAAGTGAGGAGAGATCAGAAAGCAAGAAGGTGATGTGAGTTGATTAAATAATGCTTAATGCTGTCTACATACAACCTACCCTGAAATGGTAGTTTGATTTAAATCTTGCCTTAGTATACTGTTTTAGGGCTCCCCTGGTAGCTCAGCTGGTAAAGAATCTGTCTGCAATGCGGGAGACCTGGGTTCCATCCCTGGGTTGGGAAGATCTTCTGGGAAAGGTACCCACTCCAGTATTCTGGCCTGGAGAATCCCATGGACTGTATAGTCCATATGGTCGCAAAGAGTCAGACACGACTGAGTGACTTTCACTTTCACACTGTTTTAAATTTAGAAATGATTTGATGTTTATCATCATTTGAAAAAATGATTTGATGTCTATCATTGTTTGAAAAAAATATTGTTTATATGAGTAAAATAGACACTATGAGCCTTATTGATAATAAAGGTGATGATGACAACAGTGATGATGATGCTGTCTTTGTAAAGAGGAGCAGTGTTCCAGGTATTTTAATTTATCATCTAATTTATTCCTTGCAGCAGTGCTTCATGGAAGCTGTTATCATCCTCCTTCTCTGGTTTAGAGAGGTTGAGGAAGTGGCCCGAGAGGACAATGATCTTACCCTGAGCTCAGCCCAGTCCAACCCATGTGCCCTCTTGGCCATATCTGTTCCCTGACCTCTCCTGAAGTTGAAGATTTCTTTGAAATTTGTGTTTGCTTTTTGGCTGTCACAGACCCAAATCTAGAGAATCTCAGCATAGCTATCTGTTTTGTAGATATGACTGAAGGTGGGTTTATTTTGTGTGTTTATTTATAGGTTTAGTTTACAAGTTAAAATTTGTGAAGTGATGGCAGCTGTCACAGCCCATCATGAATTTTGCTGGAATAAACCACGGCTACACTGAGGTTCGGGCGTCCTTGGTAGCTCCACAAGTAAAGAATCCACCTGCAATGCAGGAGACCCTGGTTCGAGTCCTGGGTTGGGAATATCCACTGGAGAAGGGATAGGCTACCCACTCCAGTACTCCTGGGCTTCCCTGGTGGCTTAGCTGGTAAAGAATCTGCCTGCAATGCAGGAGACCTGGGTTCAATAGCTGGGTCAAGAAGATCCCCTGGAGCAGGGCATGGCAACCCACTCCAGGATTCTTGCCTGGAGAATCCCCGTGGACAGCCTGGTGGGCTACAGTCCATGGGGTCACAAAGAGTCGGACATGACTGAGCGACTAAGCTCAGCACAGCACACTGAGGTTCTAAGAAAAACCCGGGAGGGAGGCATGAGTCCTGTGGGTGCAGATGCACTGTCTTAACGCAGATGCTGCTCCCTTGGCCATGGGTGTGAGGGTGGGGGCACACTGCAAGTTTAATGAACGAGTCCAAGGACGGACACAGGGCTTGCCTTGATGGATGCTAGTACTGAGGGTGTGACTAGGAGATCTAAGAACAATGGGGAGGAGGGGAATAGTCGTCATGTTTTCACTGGGTAGGAATTAAAACACAACTATTGCACCTAAAATACCAAATGTTTGAGCCACTGCAGAAGAATGTAACTCTTCTGTGAAGGGAGTGAAAGCCGAAAGTGAAATTGCTCAGTCATATCCGTCCATGGGATTTTCAAGGCAAGAGTACTGGAGTGGGCTGCCATTTCCTTCTCCAGGGGATCTTCCCGACCCAGGGATTGAACCCAGGTCTCCCACACTGTAGGCAGACACTTTTACCATCTGAGCCACCAGGGAAGTCATGAAGGGAATGGGAGGACCTATTTGTTATTGGAATAAAGGTTAGAGATAAGCCATGAAAATAAAGGAAAAATACATGCTCCAAACACACGCACACACACAACTAAAGTTTTGAGGAATGAAAGCACATAAATCACACGTTTTATTTTATTATTTATTTTCGTTTCTTTTTTTTTTTAAAAAAAAGCTTTATTTCATACTGGAGTATAGCCTATTAGCAATGGTGTGACAGTTTCCGGTTGTCAGCAAAGGCACTCAGCCATACATGCACATGTCCATCCCCGCCCCCCACTCACACACTAAACTCTCCTCCCATCTAGGATGCCACATAACACTGAGCAGAGTTCCCTGTGCAAATCACATCTTTTTTTGAGTGTGAGGGCTAGAGAGGGTCTGAGGTTGTACAAAAAGATTCAAAGGTAGGAAAATGAGCGTGTTGCATGGTAATGGGAGAGGGATATGTGTGGGAGGAATGCATTAAGAGTGACTCAGAAAGCCATATGAACCCCAGATGGAAGGGTGTATGAAAATTCCTAATGAAGTAAAGGGTATATGAAATTCCAGTGAAGATCTAATCACGCCATTTGCCCAGGGCAACCGGTCTGTTCTGAGCAAGAGTGAGAAGAGACTGGAGATCAGGGCAGGAAGACCTGAGTTGCAGCCGGGGCCCAGATGACCTCCTGTCTCCACATCAGACAGGAGGAGCTGAAGGTGACAGACCAGAAATGAAATCCATTTTCTGGGGGTGGGGGAGGGGCGGGCATGTGAAATGCTGAAAGGTCTTGTAATTATTCCAGAGCAGATAGACAATTAGCAATGTTTGAAGCTTGACCAGTCTGCAGGCTTAGATGAATTCTGTCCCAGATATGAGGAGAGAAAGAGGCAGTGAAATGTAAAATTGAAAGGTGGAGCCACTCCCCAGCAGAAGACGGGGCAGATCGGGTGCTGGGGACAGTCCTGCACCCCGACTCAGGTAGGCATGGGGGCTCCTTCAGGGCCTCATCACCTACTTTCTCGTGTCTTTCAGGGAGAACACTGGCCCACTCACCCTTCCTTTCTTTTCATCTTTTGCCTGCCCTCCCTGGCTAGAGCATACTTGTTCAGTCCCATCATAGTCTCCAGAACAGAAACTAGATGTTTCCAGAATTTTTCCAGTAGAGTGCTTGAAAACTATTGGTTTAACAATGTGTTCCCACTTAACACTTAAAATGAACACTTAAAGTAATACAGCAAAAGTATTGTCCCATGAATTATAACAACTGGTTTCTATACCTGATGGAAGCTTGCAGTATTATTTTATTCCCCTTAATTTATCCATGTTTGTTTTACCACCTTCAAAATCACAAATACCAATCTACAAAATCAGAACAGTATTATCTGCTCTCTTTATCAGTTTCCCTAAGGCACAGTGAGATAAATACATGAAAATATATTATGAAAAGCATGAAATGCTTTATAACCTGTGGTGTTATTTTCATAAGGCTCAAGCAAAACCATAATTGTGTCTGAGATCTACAGATTGATAAAGAAAAGATGTATTCTGTGGTGGACTCTGACATCATATAATTAAAATCTGTCTAGGAGAAGAGAAACCACTTCCTGATGAATTTCGAGACCCAATTTATGGAATAAATTATTGGACTAGTTTTTTTAACAAGTCCAATAATGGTAATCACTTATCTTGATTAACCTAAAGTTTTCAGAAACTATAGCATGCAAAACACTGATCTGCTCCCTATAGGCCCCAGGCTGGCTGCTCAACACAAGCCAAGCATCCTTCATTCTGCAGAGAGTGGCTCCTCTGCCTAATGTGTTACATAACAGTCTTGGGGTGAATGGGAGATGGGTGTTATGATGGAAGATGATCAGTCTGCAGGACATGGTGCAGGGAAGTGAAGTATGACATTTGAAGACATGTTTCCTCCCAAGATCTCAAAAGCCTCTTGAACCAGAGTCACCCACATACCTAAACCTTCCAGATTGCAGAGCCAGTCAGTACAGGGTTGGGGTTTGGTCCCCGGGGACTTTGCCTCTTCTTGCTCTTGCATTTACTTTTCTATAAGTTCAGTGAAAGTGTTAGTTGCTCAGTCATGTCTGACTCTTTGCAACCCCATAGACTGCAGCCCTCCAGGCTCCTTTGTCCATGGGATTTCTCCAGGCAAGGATACCGGAGGGGGTTGCCATTCCCTTCTCCAGGGGATCTTCCCAACCCAGGGATTGAACCTGGGTCTCCTGCATTGCAGGCAGATTCTGTACTGCCTGAGCTATCAGTTCAGGCCATTTCCAATTAACAGCAAGGCAGCTGAGTCTATTGCACGGTGGTAAGACCACTGTTGGTGTCATCACTGTGGAAAGAAAAGAAAATTCTAATCTAGGTTCTCATTGGATTACCCTTGATTAGCACCTGCTTACCCCCAATCAATGCTTTCATGTCACAAGGTCTTGTGGGGTTCTGGTGGGAGGTTAGGAAGGGTACCAGCCTAGAATTGTCACCGTATTTCCTTCTCGGCCTCACTTTAGGGAGGGCAAGTGTTTTTAGACGATACCAGGCTTCAGAGTGAGTGTGAAGTGTTCCACTTATTTCTTTGACTGAGGATACCTGAAGATATTCTCAGCCTCACTCTTGCATCTTCTTTACTGGTGTTTGGCAGGATCACCCTCTCCAGCCACAGTTTCCCCAGCAGCCCTTTTTCATCGGTCCAGGTTACCTGCCTGTTCTGGCTTGCACTCACTGTGTCCTCAGAAGGCAGATCACCCATACAGAATGCTCAAGTTCAACACTCAGCACAAGTGGGGAAGACGTCAAATCAGGTGCAAGGTCGTAATTTCTATGCTTCGAGTAAGGGAGTCAGGCATGGGTGAATGGCTTGTGTCATTTAAAGGAACGAATGGCAAAGCTATAATGACCTTGTTTGGCTGCCCTTCGTGAGAAGAGACGTTTGACATCAACCCAATCCATTTGTTTTCTTGAATCTTAGCTTTTTTCTCGCCTTTGTTCCCCAGAACAAATACTAAAGGGCAAACCGCTTGACAGCATGTCTGGCTGTCATTTCCTAATGTAGCCGTTTTAAAGGCTGAGAAGCCAAAACATCACTGGAAATTACACACATTATTGGACAGAAATGGAACTTAGAACAAGAACAGTTTGGAAAGAGGTAAAGAGCAAGGGTAAATTGTGGTCAAGAACTGCCTCACTCCTGGCATCTATCCAGATGACTTCTCCAGCTTTGAAGTAAACTCTGATTGTGTTGTCGGGAAATGAAACAGTAAATTAGATGGTAAATCGTTTATTATATATCTGGTTTTACTTTACTTTACTTGTCTAACAACGCGGTTTCTGTTTTATTATTCCCATGAGAGAACAAGAGACTGAGCAAGATTTATGCTGCCCATGAAAAATCACTGAAAAAACTTGAGTCATCATAGAACTTGAATGGTAATTGAGGTCCAGCAGAAAGAGAGCTGATAAGGGAGGTTTGGTTAGAGGACTAGGTGCACTTTGCCTATTACCTCAGATTTCACTGTATCATGCTTTAGAAATATATGCCATCGGGCAATGCAAATGAATAGAAGTATCAAGTGTATGCTTTCCAGTTTCTTTCTTTTAAATGTATTTAATTGAAATAGAGTTGATCTACAGTGTTGTGCTAGTTTCTGTTTTGCAGCAGAGTGATTTAGTCATGCATGTATCCATAGTCCTTTTCACATTCTTTCCCATGATGGTTTATCCCAGGATATTGAATACAGTTCCCTGTGCTCTGTAGTAGGACCCTGTCGTTTACCCGTCTCATATAAGAGTCAGCATCTGCTGATCCCGGCTCCCAGTCCGTCCCTCCCCTGCCTGCCTCCCGCTTGGCAACCTCAAACCTGTTTCTGTGTCTGTGAGTTTGTTTCTCTTTCATTTGTGTCAAATGTGCAATAAGTGTTTGGTGATGCCTGTTCTCTCAAAGTACATAGAATGTGCAAATGTTTTGCTGTAGCAAATAATTATGTTGTTGTTCATTCGCTAATCATGTCCAACTCTTTGTTACCCCGTGGCTTGCAGCACACCAGGCTTCCCTGTCTTTCGCTGTCTCCTGGAGCTTGCTCACACTCATGTCCATGAAGTCGGTGATGCCATCCAACCATCTCATCCTCTGTCGCCCCCTACTCCTCCTGCCTTCAATGTTTTCCTACATTAGGGTCTTTTCCAATGAGTTGGCTCTTCACATCAGATGGCCAAAGTGGTGGAGCTTCAGCTTCATCATCAGTCCTTCCAATGTATAATCAGGACTGATTTCCTTTAGGATGGACTAGTTTGATCTCCTTGCTGTCCAAGGAGCTCTCAAGGTCTTCTCTAGCAATGATCCTTAGAAATCAGTGCCTTATGCAAAATCACACCGTAAAAGCCACAGGGTTTATGGGGGAAATGGGGTTGTGGACCAAACATTGAAATATTCTGCCAGTAACATATTAAGAAGAGACAGGAACCTAGTAAAAGTGGGAGCACAGTTTTACACATGTTAAATGGTTAAGGAGGACATGCAAACTGTAGTCTACATGGTATTTGACCTTGAGAAAGACCAGGAGCTTGTTTGAGGAAGTGGCACTGGAAGAGGGTAGCCCAGGAGTCACGGTGGTGATGGGAGGGGATTATCTGAAATCCGAGGGAAAGCGTGACACAGGTCACGGTGGGTGTGGCTCCGCCAGGCGGCCGTCTGGGGCGAGCACTGTTTGGAAGTGTGCATGCATTCTGTGTATTGCTGCGGCCTGGATTCAGTGTTCTACATTCACCTAGTGTCTCTCAAAAATGAAGGACACATATGCAAGCATGAAATTAGCCTTATCCACAGGTTGTTCCCTTAATATTTCAAGTGCGTTGAAACAAAGTCACGTTTTCAAAATGAACATTTTAGCAGAATCGATTGCACGTAGGTCCTCCCTCTGAGGATTTTATGATCCTGTTCAGAATAAAATGTGGATAAAGAAAAAAGACTGATTTACAAAGTGCCAAGCTCAATAGCACAGGTGTCTCAGCCAGGGAGGGACCAGGGAAGGGTCTGTCTGGGGTGGGGGGGGGTTTCTTGCGGGCGTCTGTCCTTGAATAAATGCTCTGAGCGGCCATAGGAATAGAGATAAATGCGGTGGGGAAGAGTGAGGGTCAGAAGAGAGACCTGCTGGGGACAAACTGGAAATGAGGTCAGATGGGTAGATTTGGGCGGAGCTGGCGTGGCCACGGTGACCTGGAGGAAGTAAGACAAAGGAGGTAGGTTTAAGGATGTGGGCATGCGTGGAGTCTGCTGCCAGACTGAGGGCGCACGTATTTTGCAGGATTCATGCCATCATTCTGTCTCTTCCAGCCCATCTTGTTCATTTCTCATTCAACAATATTTGGTGGGTTCCTGCTAAGTGCCAGACACTGTTCAGAGGTGAGGACACGGTTGTGAACATGGAATGCAAAACACCTGCCCTAAGGAGCTTAGATGCTGGTGGAGGAGAAAAGCAACACAAAGCAAGGAAATAAACAAATAACGTCCAGTAGAAAAAAGGGTTTGTGAGTCAGGGAAGCTGAGTAAGGCAAGGAGGAATGATGGTTTGCACGTGCAGGTGACTATTTCAGAGTGGATGGCCAGAGACCTCTTCTCTAAGGAATAGACATTTGAATAGTGATGTGGCCCATGTAGAGAGGGGAACAGGTCTGGACACATTGGTGGGGCAGAGGAAACCTCGGAAGTAAGGATCCTGAGATACTGGAGGCAGACAGTGGAGCAGGGTGGGGGATGGGGTCAGAAACAGGGTGAGAGATTGTTGGACCAGTAGCGGTCACGCCCTGGAGGGGACCGAAGTTCATGGGAAGAAGTTAAGGTTCATTCTAAGTTTCATGGATCCTTTTAAGTGGGAGTTGGTCAGAATCAGATTCATATTTTTGAAAGGCCATTTTGTTGTATGTGGAGAATAGTCTCCAGGGGGTAAAACTGGAATTGCAAGGAGCAAGTAGGGGCAAGGTGATGGGACCAGGAAGGTAGATATAAGTGAGGCTAAGGAGGGAGCAGGGATGGACAGAAGTAGAGTTGAAATCAGGGGATGTTTTGAAATCAAAGCCTTCAGAATATACTCGTTTCCCAGATGGTGCTAGTGGTAAAAAGAAAAACCCACCTCCAGTGCAGGAGGTGTAAGAGATGCAGGTTTGATCCCTGGATAGGGAAGATCCCCTGGAGAAGGCAATGGCTTCACACTCCAGTATTCTTTCCTGGAGCGTCCCACGGACAGAGGAGCCTGGCGGGCTACAGTCCATGGGGTCTCAAAGAGTCAGGCATGACTGAAGCGACTTAGCATGCACACAGAGTGTACTCACAGACCGAATGTGGAATATGAAAGAAAGTGTAAATCGAGGATCGCTTAAACTCCCTCTCCCTCCAGCGACTAAGTGCATGGAGTCGGGTTTCCTTCCACGTGGGTGACTGTGAGAGAAAGAGCGTTACAGGCTCGGCTGTGTCCCCTCGGAACAGAAGCCCGAACCCCACTGCCTCAGAATGTGACTGTATTTGCAGATAGAGCCTTTGATGAGGTGGTCCAGGTAACTAGGGCTTCCCCGGTGGCTCAGTGGTAAAGAATCTGCCTGCAGTGTAGTAGACGCAGAAGCAGTTTTGATTCCTGGGCTGGGAAGATCCCCTGGAGAAGGCAATGGCAACCCACTCCAGTATTCTTGCCTGGGACATCCCACCGACAGAGGAGCCTGGTGGGCTACAGTCCATGGGTTTGCAGAGAGACACGACTGAAGTGACTAAGCACTCAGGTAAAATAAGGCCACTGATGTGGGCCATAATCCAATGAGAATGATGGTCTTATACAGAGAAGAAATTATACACACACTGAGCCCCCAGGAATGCACACGTACAGAGAAAAGACCATGGGAAGGCCAGTGAGGAGGTAGCTGCCTGCAAGGTGGGGAGAGGAGCTTCAGGAGAACCAGACCTGCCGGTGCTTTGGTCTTGGACTTCCACCTCCAATAGCCATGGCAAAATAAATTTATTTTGCTTCAGCCAGCCAGTCTGAGGTAGGTTTCCATAGCAGCCTGAGCAAAGTAATAGTGCTTTGGGAACAAGAAGAGGGAAATTCAGGGCTCTGTTTTAAATATGTTAAAAGAGTAACAAGAGAAGTGAAAAGAAAAAAATAAACTATAGGTAAAGCTGTTGTTCATTATGGTTCAGTTGATAAGTTGTGTCCAGTTCTTCCAGACCCCATGGACTGTATGTAGCCTTCCAGGCTCTTCCATCCATGGGATTCTCTGGACAACAATACTGGGGTGAGTTGGCATTTCCTTCTCCAGGGGATCTTTCCAACCCAGAGATCGAACCCATATCTACTGCATTGGCAAGCGGATTCTTGACCACTGAGCCATCAGGAAATTAAGCTGACATGAGACATAATCAGAGCAAGTCATTTTATTGGGGCTCAAAAGTCATATTTGTAGACAAGAATGCAGTTCCTCTGATTTGAGGCTAAATATGTTCAGTTATTTTCTTGGAGCCCTGCTTAACTTCTCAGTCTATCCTTGTGGCTTAACTGTGTGTTTCACCTGTTGACCCAGGCCAAGGTCAGCGTAGCAAAAGCAAAGTAGTGACTTAGGAAAGTTTCTGTCTTGTTTGGTTACAACAATGGGGCAGATTCACCCTTGAAGAGTCTGGTCCAAGAACCTGCTTCCTCAGCAAGAAAGCACAGCTGGAAAGTATAATCTTGTTGACTCCACTGCATGTCCATTCTGCAAGGACTCCTTCGGGAAGGAGTCCGGAAAACTTAGAAACCGTTTAAGGAAAAGAGTCCCGATGTTGATGACCAGTGGAGAGTCTAGGATAAGAACCCCACTCCTCTGCTTTCCGTCAGTTATTGTCTGTTACAGGAGAAAGGTAACTGAAGAAGAACCAGGACTGGGAGAACAAGAGGAAGAGGACCCATAGACACAGTCATGAGACCCAGAGGGGGTCAACTCCAGGGAATGAAGCAGGTCAACTCGGGGGTCAGTCAGCATGGCTCCTCTTACCAGGAGCAAGGCTACACCTTCAAGACCAGATTAGGAAGCTGGCAGAACAGATTCCGTTCTTCTTACACATGAGTAATTTTTAATTCCATAGCTGTTTGGGGAAAGAATTTGAGTAATTGTCAACTAATGATAGAAGCTAGGTCAATTTCCTTCCACAAGCCTGCAGCTTTGGAAGGTGATCTGGAAGGAAACGGACCCTGCGATGTGAGGTCATCTGACACTTGGACTGCAGGTTTCCACTGCAAGTGTGAGCCTCATTAATTCCTGTCTACTCATGTGTCTCTGCGCCTTCTCCTACCGTGCCTCCCCTGTGCTGGCCTCAGAGCAGGTACTTAGGGCTTTCCAAACCATCCTTGTTATGTCCTGTTCCTGGAGGTCTGTGGGGACTGAGTGCTATAAAAATAAAGAGAATAACTTGCGTGACGGACTAGAGCTCCCAGGAGGCCCTCCTCTTTGTCACAGTTAAGGCTCCCTGAGGTTGTGTCGTGCTGAAAAGTGGCCTCTTCAAGGACTGTGAGATGTGCGTACATCTCAGAGATACTGCGGGGTTGGTTCCAGACCACCCCAGTGAAGAATATCACAAAAAACTAGTCACATGAATTTTTGTTGTTGGTGTTGTTTCTCAGTGCATATAAAAATTATGTTTACAGTACCTTGTAAGTCTGGTAAGTGTAAAATAGCATTATGTCTGAAAATGCAATATACATACCTTAATTTAAATTATTAATACGTAGTGTTGAAAAATGCTAACCATCATCTGAGCCTTCAGTGAGTCATAACAGTAACATCAAAAAAGATCACTGATCACAGATCCCCATAATAGGTATAATAGTAATTAAAAAGTTTGAAATATTGCAAGAATGACCAAAATGTGACACAGAAATATGAAGTGAGGAAATGTTGGGGAAAATAGCACTGATAGACTTGCTCGACACAGGTTGCTACAAATCTTTAATTTGTGGGGGGAAAAATGCAGTATCTGTGAAATGCAAGAAAGCAAAACACAAGAAAATGCAGTCTGCCTGTACATGTATTTGCATGGAGTACCGGTATCCCCAAGTCTCATTATGCATAATGTATTTACTAATGCAGAGGTCAAAACAGGCCATGCATAAAAATTTATAACAAAGATTTCAAACTCTGAAATCTTATTTTGTGGTTAGGCAGAGAAGCACCCTTTAAGTCAGAACACAGAGTTCTTTGGTGTTATGTGGTGGTTTAGAAGATCACCCTCAAAGTCATGAAAATCTGGGTTTAATTCTCATCCAACCTCTCATTAGCTGTTCCTTTGGACATGTTACCTATCTCCCTATTTTCATTTGAAAACTGGAAAATAACCAGATTTGTCTAGTAGGATTATTGTGAAGATGCAAGCTGTATTATGAAAAGCTCAGCATGCTTCCCAGCACAGAGTGGAGAGGCTCCAAATTGGTTTCTATGATGCTGGTGGTGATGCTGGTGGTCATGATGAAAGGTGATGATGGTGGAGGTTATGGGTGGTGGTGATAATGAGAAAAATTCTGTGAGGATGGTGATGTGGATTGTGGTGATCTGATGGTGCTGATCTGATTAGGGTTGTGATGCTGGTGGTGATGAAGTAATGTGATGATGGTGGTTATGTGGATGATAATGTAATGATGACACAAGAACAGTGATAGTAATGAGATAAGGATGGCATTGATGATGATGTGAGATTGATGAAGATGATCATGGTGATGATCATGGTGATGATGATAAACATGCTGTGATGAGACTGATGATGTTGAAGGTTATGGGTGGTGGTGATAATGGTGGAAATAATAACAATATGATGATGTGATGTTAATTATGATGACATGATGTTGACAACTATGATGATGGTTATGATGATGATCGTGACAATGATGAAGTTGATGAAGATGGTGTTGATAATGGTGCTTATGATCAGTTCAGTTCAGTCACTCAGTCGTGTCTGACTCTGCGACCCCATGGACCGCAGCACGCCAGGCCTCCCTGTCCATCGCCAACTCCTGGAGCTTACTCAAACTCATGTCCATTGAGTCGGTGATGCCATCCAACCATCTCATCCTCTGTCATCCCCTTCTCCTCCTGCCCTCAGTCTTTCCCAGCATCAGGGTCTTTTCTAATGAGTCAGTTCTTCACATCAGGTGGCCAAAGTATTGGAGCTTCAGCTTCAGCAGCCTATGAGCATGTTTAACTTTAACGAAGTTTCTCTGAAATGA
The DNA here is from genome assembly GCA_020226075.1 of Hydropotes inermis. Classification (NCBI taxonomy): domain Eukaryota; kingdom Metazoa; phylum Chordata; class Mammalia; order Artiodactyla; family Cervidae; genus Hydropotes; species Hydropotes inermis. The sequence continues at coordinate 109,143,654 of CM035270.1, forward strand.
AATATACCTGCCTTATAATATCATTGGGCAAATAGAAGTCCCTCTTAGGACATGCCCCTGCTGTGGCTTGTTCTTGGTTTGTGTTTTAATAAGAAAGAGAAATTACTTAAATTCATTTTACAGAAATGTACCATCTCATATTCTTTTACATAAGGCCAAGAAATTGAGATGAAGACAATTGTGTTGTAACTTTTAGTAAATGTGTTCAATCATAATATTCATTACTACTGTACCATAGACTGTATTAGCAAGATCAACAAAACCTTAAGCAATAATGTAGCCCACTTACAGAAAATAAAATTAGTGCTTTGCCCAGGAGACTTTCTTGGATCAGAAAAGGAAGATAAGAAAAATATTCAATTCTATTACAGTGTATTCCTTAGAGTTTTTTTTCCTTGTGTATGTGTATTTCTTTATAAAAATATATTCAAATGAATATTCTCCCAAGGCTAAAATTTTTTCACTCAGACTTCTCATCATGACTGTGTTTGGTCTTCGTTTGGTCCTATGTTTAACAAGAGATGAGGAAAGATAAAGGGCAAAAACAAAGACTGTTCCCTAAAAGGGCAGTGTACCCAGTGGCGTGGTCTGGAGCTAACCTGGGTGACCACATGTGAGGTATGTCTTTGTCAATGGCCAGCCCATGAAGAGGAGCCACAGACGTGTGCCCCCTGCCCGCCCCATGCCTGCGGGGAGCTGGCTGGGCTGAGGTTGTAGGAGAGATGATGACCGTGGTCCTCCTTGGGCATCCGTGAGGGATGCATGAAGCAGGCCTGACCTGGAGCTCAGTGCAGGCTGCTTGCAGGAATGGAGGTTGTGAAAAGAACCACAGAAAGGCACGGGAGTGCCTTCAGATCCTTCACACGGATCTGTGCTTTGAAGGAGCCTGAACCAGTCAAGGCCTTGTTCCTCAAGGCCCAGGCTCTGAAAGGAGTAGCATGGAACATTCTTTGTCCTTTCTGTCCTCCTGGCCAGCATTGTCTCTGTGCAGGACCATTGGCTATTCAACAGTACTTACTAGCTTTTATATTCAGAATTAAGGCACCCTGAGGGTCTGCAGAAGTCATTCAGGATGTCTGAATGATTTCACATATGTTGAATGAGTGAATTCAGCCAAAAGTCCTCAAAGTGTTCCTCAGGACCCTGTGGGCACCCCTGACCTTTTTAAGGAGGTCTGGAATGCCAAATATTCTTTTGTAATAATACCAAGATTTTGTTTGACTTTTACACTTTCATTCTTTCATGCGTATGAAAAATCCACCAATTTAGTTTTTGAGTCAACATTGCAAATAATGTTGTCAAATTTTGATGTAGTATCAAAGAAAAGTGTCTGAAATTATTGAAAAAGGCAGTTAAAATATGGTTCATGTTTCTAACTATGTATATATTCATGAAGCCAGATTACCTTCATATGCCTAAACCAAAATAATACATTATAACAAATTGAAGCCAAAAGCAGGTGTCAGAATCCAGCCCGTTTTTTTAAATAAAGGCAGATATTAAGTTTTGCAAAAGTTTAAAACAATACCATTCTACTATTTTTTTTGTCTTGGAAGGTGCAGTTATCTTTCATAAAATATTTAAATTATATTAACACATAATAGGTTTTCATTTTAAATAAAGATAATTTAATTTTTAAATTTAATATGTATATAATTGTTTTAGTCACTAAGTCATGTCTGATTCCTTTGCAACCCATGGACAGTAGCCCACCAGGCTCTGCTGTCCATGAGATTTCCCAGGCAAGAATAGTGAAATGGGTTGCCATTTCCTTCTCCAGGGGATCTTCCCGACCCAGGGATTGAACCCACATCTTATTTCCTACATTGGCAGGTGTATTCTTTACCACTGAGCCACCAGGGAAGCCCATTTATATATATACATATATATATTGTATGTGTGTGTATATATATATTACATATATAATGTATATATACATGTGTATATATATATTATATATAATAGTTATAATATAATTGCATATGTAACATAATAATATACACACATGTATGTAGAGAGAATATATGTATAAATAGAATATAAACACATAAACTAAAGCTCTTTGAGGTTCTTAGTATACTTCTAAAAGTGTGAAAAGGTTCTGAGAAGAAAATTTTTTGAAAACCATTGGATTAGATTATTAACTCTATAATCCTTTTCCAGCTTGAAAGGTTTTGATTTATTTTTAAATATAAGTTCTATTTTATATTGGGGTGTACCTGATTTGCAATGTTGTGTTCGTGTCAGTTGTCCAGCACAGTGATTCAGTTATACTCATATATGTCCATTCTTTTTCAGATTCTTTCCCCATATAAGTTGTATTGAGTAGAGTTCCCTGTTCTATACAGTAGGTCCTTGTTGGTTATTTTGTAATAGTAATGGGTATATGTCATGTGTGGATGTGAGAGTTGGACTGTAAAGAAAGCTGAGCACCAAAGAATTGATGCTTTTGAACTGTGGTGTTGGAAGACTCTTGAGAGTCCCTTGGGCTGCAAGGAGATCCAACCAGTCCATCCTAAAGGAGATCAGTCCTGGGTGTTCATTGGAGGGACTGATGCTGAAGCTGAAACTCCAATACTTTGGCTACCTGATGCAAAGAGCTGACTCACTGGAAAAGACCCTGATGCTGGGAAAGATTGAGGGCAGGAGGATAAGGGGACGACAGAGGATGAGATGGTTGGATGGCATCACTGACACAATCGACATGGGTTTGGGTGGACTCTGGGAGTTGGTGATGGACAGGGAGGCCTGGAATGCTGCAGTTCATGGGGTTGCAAAGAGTTGGACACAACTAGGTGACTGAACTGAACTGAACTGAAGTGTGTATATGTTAATCCCAAACTCCTAATTCATCCCTCCCTCCACCTTTATCTATAACCCTTTTCCAGCCTGAACGTTTTTGGTTCTAAAATATGCCCAGCCTGTCCTGTGGTCTATGAGGGGTGAAAGTACTGTCTCAGCCCTTGGTGTTGCCTTGCCACTGTTAGGGAGGTGCCTATCCACACAAAGGTGGACTGAGTCGTGTGGTTCAGACTAAGGGAACCACCAGCAGAGCCTGGGGAGAGTGGCTTCTCCCTTTATCTGAATGGTTCTCTCTGTGACGACACAGCATGCTCTCAGCTGTGTGTGCTCCACAGACTGCACCTGTATTTTATTAAAAGAGACTGTCTACTGATGGCAGTTCTTATTAATAATGTTATGTAGGGCATCGCTGGTGGCTCAGACAGTAAAGAATCTGCCTGCTGTGTGGGAGACCTAGGTTCGATCCCTGGGTTGGGAAGATCCCCCCCCCCCCCCCCCGGAGAAGGGAAAGGCTATCCACTCCAGTATTCTGGCCAGGAGGATTCCATGGACTGTATAGTCCATGGGGTTGCAAAGAGTTGGACATGACTGAGCGACTTTCAGTTTCAATCTTAGTAAATTCAAATGCTGGACCTGGTGACTTGAACCAGCTCTATTAGAACTTCTAAAATTGCCTTGTTTGTTGATCATTTTGACACAAGACTGGGTCAGAACACAAGATGAGGCAGATTAGCAGGTGAAAACGTGAGCCTTGGAGGCAGTCAGAACTGGGGTCACATCCGACTCAACCTCTTCTATCTACAGGTTTCTCAGCAAGTCTTCTATTCCATGAAGCTTTTTTAAAAAATCTGTAATTTGGGGATGATAACTGCCATTTTAAAATCCCCTGCAATATTCCTATTGCTCTAAAAGATACTTTGTGTGAGTTATTGATTTAATTCTCAAAAACACCCCACTAAGGCAACACTGTGACCCTCATCCTATAGATGGGGAATGTGAAGATTAGAGAACTAAGGTCTAAAACCGCACAATTGGTATGTGGACAGGCTCGCGTTTCAGTGTAAGCTCTTTGATCCTAAAACTTGTGATTTTCTTCCCTACATTGAACTCAATTCTAATGGTCACCTTTGAGAGCTCTTGGGATCATTGGATACAGCAAAGCTTGCAAAGAGCCCAATACAATGCCAAGCTCACAGTAGGTGTTACAGAACCTACCTTGGGTCCATTCGCCCACACACAGAAAGGCCAGTCTACTGAGAGAGAGTCGTGGTGAAGGAGAGTCCAGCATTTACTTTTCAGACACCAAGCAAGGAGAACAGGCAACTCACGCTCAGAAGACCAAAGCTCCCCGATGGCTGTCAGGGGACGGGCTTTAAGGGCAAGGAGAGGAGGGGCTGCTGGGGGCACAACCAGCTCTTGCAGAATCCTCAGATGCACTGGCATCAGGGTAACGTTTCAAGCATCTGTAACCTTCTGGGGTTTCAACCAGTCTAGGGTCTATGTTCTTGCCGTCAGCGGTTTTCACCTGGTGGGGCTCTGCTTCCTGTAAAAACAACCCAAGAATGTGTGTTGGTCCTTATTCCATGTATTTCGGGGAACTGTGAGTTCGGTGATTCTGCTCTGCGGCTGGTTATAGTCTGGTTGCCAGTTCTCCTGCCCAACAGCTATGCTTTGTCTCTACATTCCCACATTCTTCATTGTTTACTGAATCAGCCTTTTAAAATTCAGGAAGTCATGGAAGACTAAAGCAACAAGGTTTTCCTTCGAAGGACTGGGGCCCAGGGGCTTGTATATGGTTTTCAAGGTGCTCAGTCAGTCTTCGTTCCCCACGCCCTGCCCTTCTCCGGGGTCACACCGCTTTGTAGAATCACATGGTACCACTGAGTACGTGTACCACATAGATCCCAGGATATCAGGCTTGTGTGGATGCAGTGCGTTCTTGGCAGTGCTGCATGCATGTTTGCTGATGAAGCTGCAGCATCCTGTGGTCAGGTTGGGGACAACTTCCTTAATTTCTCTGGGCTTTGATTTTCTTTTCTTTATAAGTATGAATTTGAACAAGCTTACTTTAAGATCTATACAGATCTATACCATCTAGAGAAGTCTATATTGTACTATTGTGCAGTGTTTTTAAACCAACTTAGAAGTTCCCAGAAATAATGGTGTTTTAGTATTTGAATGCATTCTCCAAATCCCAGAGGTAAAATGAGAAACCTGTGTTGCAATTAAGTTAAGGTGATGTGTAAGAAAAGCAGTAAGATATATCTGCTCTTTCACAATTCCTGGCATTTGAGAGAAAAAAAAAACAACCGATGCTATAAAAATGACTTCCTTCTTTTTGTATCAAACCCTAAATAATGAGAAAAATGCAAAGGAAATATGTTTCCTATTAGTAAATAGGAAGAATGACTTTCCTAACAGCCTTTATTTGGGTATGTTTTCAACTCTGGGCTAACCACAAGTGCTTTTCATTTCATGCTTCTTTTCATGATTATCTAATTCTCATCTTCCCTTTGAATTAAAGAGGGAAGATTAAATTCTTGCTGAAAGAGGAACATGATTTTGCTCTTAACATTGCCTGTTTTCTGTATTCACCATGTTATGTAACCATTAAATGTGTTTCATCGTGTTGTTATTGAGTTAAGGACAAAGCGTTGTCATCCAGTTTTGCAGCCGGTGCTATTATTGTCAGTCTGCTCAGGCCAGGTTTAGTTCTGCTATGCAGAAATAATATTTTCCACCAACTTAGAAAATCTGATCATTATTGTTTTTGAACTGATAATACAGGAGAACCCTTTTGAATGGAGGGGGAAAAAATCACTTTCCTAAAGAAAAGGGAAACGCAATATAATAGGCAGTGAAGTAAGAAGTCAGAAGCATGGAATCCAGAAGCTTGGGGAGGCCTGAGAAGCATCCGCACATGTATTCCAAGGACCTGGAGGGGAAGGGGATGGCTGGTCGACCCCTGCCCTCCAACCCCCACCTCTCACAGGTTAAACCGAAATGTCCAGTGTGCTCAGGGTCAGAGGTTCATGAGGTTTCTCCTGGGAGAGGAAGAAACTGAGACCCAGCCTAGATGTAGCAGAGTTTACAGTAAGACACCCAAAGGGGAGTTGAGTCAAGGTGTGCTGAGGCTGGGAAAGGGGTGGTTTTTGTTGCTGTTGTTTAGTTGCTAAGTTGTGACGGACTCTTTTGCAACCCCATGGACTGTAGCCTGCCAAGCTCCTCTGTCCTTGGGATTCTTTGGACAAGAATACTAGAGTGGGTTGCCATTTCCTTCTCCAGGGAAACTTCCCCACCCAGGGATTGAACCTGGGTCTCCTGCATTAACAGGCGGATTCTCCACTGGTGAGTGACCAGGGAAGCCCGGGGGTGCTTTTGCCTCCATGGAAACAAGGGTGCTGGTATCGCTACTCTTGGTGCATCTGTTGAGTAATTCCACCCTGGCTCCAGAGCTCAGCCCCAGTCCTGGTGCACACAGCCCGGGAGAGTAGGGACCTTCACCGTGGGTTTCCTTTTTCAACCTCACTGCCCCACTTCTCTGGACCAACTTTCCTTTTATTGAAAACATACATTTCCAAAGGAAAGGGGTTTATTAAGTGGACAAGATATCAGTTCAGTTCAGTTCAGTTGCTCAATCGTGTCTGACTCTGTGACCCCATGGACTACAGCATGCCGGGCTTCCCTGTCCATTGCCAACTCCCAGAGCTTGCTCAAACTCATGTCCATCTAGTCAGTGGTGACATCCAACCATCTCATCCTCTGTTGTCTTATTTTTTAATATAAATTTATTTATTTTATTTATTTATTTTAATTGGAGGCTAATTACTTTACAATATTATAGTGGTTTTGCCATACACTGACATGAATCAGCCATGGGTGTACATGTGTTCCCCATCCTGAACCTCCGTTCCACCTCCCTCCCCATCCCGTCCCTCTGGGTCATCCCAGTGCACCAGCCCCGAGCACCCTGTCTCATGCATCGAACCTGGACTGGTGATCCTTTTCACATATGATAATATACATGTTTCAATGCCATTCTTCCAAATCATCCCACCCTCTCCCTCTCCCAGAGAATCCAAAAGACTGTTCTATACATCTGTGTCTCTTTTGGTGTCTCGCATATAGGGTTATTGTTACCATCTTTCTAAATTCCATATATATGTGTTAGTATACTGTATTGGTGTTTTTCTTTCTGGTTTACTTCACTCTGTATAATGGGATCCAGTTTCATCCACCTCATCAGAACTGATTCAAATGTATTCTTTTTAATGACTGAGTAATATTCCATTGTGTATATATACCATAACTTTCCTATCCATTCGTCTGCTGATGGACATCTAGGTTGCTTCCGTGTCCTGGCTATTGTAAACAGTGCTGTGATGAACATTGGGGTACATGTGTCTCTTTCAATTCTGGTTTCCTCGGTATGTATGCCCAGTAGTGGGATTGCTGGTCATATGCAGTTCTAATTCCAGTTTTTTAAGGAATCTCCAGACTGTTCTCTGTAGTGGCTGTACTAGTTTGCATTCCCACCAACAGTGTAAGAGGGTTCCCTTTTCTCCACACCCTCTCCCACATTTATTGTCTCTGCTTTTTAATACGCTGTCTAGTTTGGTCATATCTTTTCTTCCAAGGAGCAAGTGGCTTAATTTCATGCTGCAGTGATTTTGGAGCCCAAGAAAATAAAGTCTGTCACTGTTTCCACTGTTTCCCCATTTATTTGCCATGAAGTGATGAGACTGGATGCCATGATCTTAGTTTTCTGAATGTTGAGTTTTAAGCCAACTTTTTCACTCTCCTCTTTCATTTTCATCAAGAGGCTCTTTAGTTCTTCACATTCTGTCATAAGGGTGGTGTCACCTGCATATCTGAGGTGATTGATATTTCTCCCAGCAATCTTGATTCCAGCTTATGCTTCTTCCAGACCAGCTTTTCTCATGATGTACTCTGCATAGAAGTTAAATAAGCAGGGTGACAATACACAGCCTTGACATACTCCTTTTACTATTTGGAACCAGTCTGTTGTTCCATGTCCAGTTCTAACTGTTGCTTCCTGACCTGCATACAGGTTTCTCAGGAGGCAGGTCAGGTGGTCTGGTATTCCCATCTCTTGAAGAATCTTCCACCATTTGTTGTGATCCACACAGTCAAAGGCTTTGGCGTAGCCAATAAAGCCAAAGTAGACGTTTTTCTGGAACTCTCTTGCTTTTCCAATGATCCAACGGATGTTGGCAATTTGATCTCTGGTTCCTCTCCCTTTTCTAAATCCAGTGTGAACATCTGGAAGATCTCACTTTACATACTGTTGTAGCCTGGCTTGGAGACTTTTGAGCATTAATTTACTAGCGTGTGAAATGAGTGCAGTTGTGAGGCAGTTTGAGCAATCTTTGGCGTTGCCTTTCTTTGGGATTGGAATGAAAACTGTCCTTTTCCAGTCCTGTGGCCACTGCTGACTTTTCCAAATTTGCTGGCATATTGACTGAAGCACTTTAACAGCATCATCTTTTAGGATTTGAAATAGCTCACCTGGAATTCCATCACCTCCACTAGCTTTGTTCATAGTGATGCTTCCTAAGGTCCACTTGATTTTTGCATTCCAGGATGTCTGGCTCTAGGTGAGTGATCACACCAGCGTGATTATCTGGGTCATGATGATCTTTTTTGTATAGTTATTCTGTGTGTTGTTGCTACCTCTTCTTAATATCTTCTGTTTCTGTTAGGTCCAGACCATTTCTGTCCTTTATCGAACCCATCTTTGCATGAAATGTTCCCTTGGTATCTCTAATTTTCTTGAGATTTCTAGTCTTTCCCATTCTGTTGTTTTCCTCTATTTCTTTGCACTGATCACTGAGGAAGGCTTTCTTATCTCTCCTTGCTATTCTTTGGAACTCTGCATTCAGGTGGTCATATCTTTCCTCTTCACCTTTGCTTTTCTCTTCTTTTCTTTTCACAGCTATTTGTAAGGCCTCCTCAGCCATTTTGCTCTTTTGCATTTCTTTTTCTTGAGGATGGGCTTGCTCCCTGTCTCCTGTACAATGTCATGAACCTCCGTCCACAGTTCATCAGGAACTCTGTCTATCAGGCCTAGTCCCTTAAATCCATTTGTCACTTCCACTATATAATCATTAGGGATTTGATTTAGGTCATACCTGAATGGTCTAGTGGTTTTCCCTACTTTCTTCAATTTAAGTCTGTCAATAAGGAACTCATGATCTGAGCCACAGTTATCTCCCAGTCTTGTTTTTGCTAACTGTATAGAGCTTCTCCATCTTTGGCTGCAAAGAATATAATGAGTCTGATTTTGGTGTTGACCATCTGGTGATAGCCATGTGTAGAGTCTTCTCTTGTGTTTTTGGAAGAGGGTGTTTGCTATAACCAGTGCGTTCTCTTGGCAGAACTCTATTATCCTTTGCCCTGTTTCATTTTGTACTCCAAGGTCAAATTTGCCTGTTACTCTAGGTATCTCTTGACCTTCTACTTTTGCATTCCAGTCCCTTATGATGAAAAGGAAAAGGGCAAGGTATATTGTAGTAATAATGAATTGTGATTAAGGACTGGGTTCATGGTCAACCTTGTAAACACCTTCCTGGGAAGATTCTGGGCCCCAGGATGTCTGTTTCTGTTTCCAACTCAGAAGGTGTGTCTCTGCCCATCAGAGGGGAGCCATGGGACTCAAAGACTTAAGCATCAGTCTCTGTACTCTGGGGCCTCCCAGGGGGTCCAGTGGTAAAGAACATGTCTGCTAGTACAGTAGACACAAGAGACACGGGTTTGATCCCTGGGTTGGAAAGATCCCCTGGAGCGGGAAATGGCAACCTCTTGTCCATCTATTTTGTGCCTACTGAGTTTAAGAATTCAGTGCCACCCCGCTTATTTGTCAGTCCAGTGAGGGAGGTCCCGGGGCTGCCTTTTCCTGGGGTCACAGACTGGGAATGGCACTGCCGGTCAGGACAAGCAGGACATGTGGTGAAGCTGGAGTGGGCGGGGGTCGGTGTGGGGTTCCCTAGAGTCAGGATGCAGAGCAAGCTAGGAGCCTGAGAAGCAGGACCCAGGAGGCCAGCGAAGACCAGGCGGCCTCAAGAGGAGGCCCTGGTGGACAGGGGAACCGGCTCGTTTCCACAGTCCCGCTTCCTACACTCACTTGGGTGCTGGGGACCCATCAGACAGGCGCCCCTTTTTCAGGGGACATGCCGGCTCAGTGGGGCCAGCGAGTGGCGCAGCCACCCCCACAAAAGGGAACCTCCCTCCCTTGGCAATTGTAAGAGGGTCCCAGCGAAAGCCCGAGGGTCAGCACTGGGTGTCAATCTGCCATCCCATAAAATGACATGAAAATGGCTCAGACGTTGGACCTGAAAGCCAAGTCGGCCTCCCCTGTTAAGAGCAGAGTCAGCTGAAGGCGACAGTGTGCTTCGGTGGAGCCTGGGGACGCGTCTGTGTCCGGGATCCCTTCATAGACTTGATTCCCTGAAAGATGGGCATTGTGACCTGGGCGCAGGCTGGAAAAGAATTTCCAGATGTGAGGCAGAATGCGAAGAGGATAGAGTTTGTTAGAGCGGGAGATCTGTTAGGACAGCGGGCCAGCAAAGGAAGAGCTGACGTCTTTTGCGGACTTAGTGGCCTGGAGACAGAGAAAACTCCCCTGGAAGAGTGGCATTAGGTGACTGGTTAGGGTGCTATGGGGTGGGTATTTTTACCTAATATGTGGTTAGGGAGCTGGCCAGTTTAGGTTAGAGGGGCTCATGGCAATGGTTGCTATAGGGCTTGATCAGTCCTGGAGATGACCTTGGTACCTCTCCACATCTTTGGCCTTGGCACAAAGCTGTACATCTGTGACCTTGGTATTCAGTTCAGTTCAGTTCAGTCGCTCAGTCATGTCCGACTCTTTAAAACCCTATGAATCGCAGCATGCCAGGCCTCCCTGTCCATCACCAACTCCCGGAGTTTACTCAAACTCATGTCCATCGAGTCAGTGATGAGTCAGCCATCTCATCCTCTGTCTTCCCCTTCTCCTCCTGCCCCCAATCCCTCCCAGCATCAGGGTCTTTTCAAATGAGTCAGCTCTTTGCATCAGGTAGCCAAAGTATTGGAGTTTCAGCTTCAACATCAGTCCTTTCAATGAACACCCAGGACTGGTCTCCTTTAGGATGGACTGGTTGGATCTCCTTGCAGCCCAAGTGACTCTCAAGTCTCTTCTCCAACACCACAGTTCAAAAGCATCAATTCTTTGGTGCTCAGCTTTCTTCACAGTCCAACTCTTACATCCACACGTGACCACTGGAAAAACTACAGCCTTGAGGGACAGACCTTTGTTGGCAAAGTAATATCTCTGCTTTTTAACATGTTGTCTAGGTATAGGGCCGCACAAGCATGATGCTCTGCATAAGGTCTGTAGCCAAAGACCTTAGGTGATAGTGAAGGGCCACCTTCGATAGTGAGTTTCCTAGTTTGAGGAATCTTGAGAATCGGTCTTGAGAATCCCTCTACATCCAGCATCTTGATGTACTCGGTGTCTCTCTCCCTGGAGAGATGAGTAGCTTCTGGACAAGAAGAAGCTGACTGATTCACCTGTGGGTCCCCAACTGCACACAGAGGCCTTGGACTGAGCTAGAGCTCTACCCGAGTGTCCCCTCTCCTCTGCTGAAATAGGCCTGCATGGTCCATCCGTTTTCGACAGGCTCTCTCCTAATATTTACTTTTAATTAAATGGAATGTTCATCAAAGTGAAAAACATGCTTCCCTTAGTGCATTACCTTGGACCACAGAGGACACACCTCCGTTACGCCTTACGGCCCTTTTGGGACAGCTGGGGCTTTAGTTCCATATACTTTATTAACATAATTGAAATGGACATTAATCCAAGGGGAAGCATTTTGAATGCTGCCTGGGTAAAAACTCCGTGGAGGTGATCTGCCCAGCAGTGCGCTGGCTACTTTAATTCACCTAAAGAGTCATGGCTGCACACTCGGCCACATTTCCCTTATTTGGAGTTGGGTTTGAGAAATTTGGGGATCTCCAGAATTTTACTGAAGTTCATTTCAAAATTCCCACTGCATGTTTGCAGTGCAGGGGGAGGGGGGCATGGGGAGTGTTATGGAGGGGAAACACACAAAGGTGTTTAAAGTGCAGGGAGGGACTTCCTGATGGTCCAGTGGTTAAGACTCCTCCTTCCAATGCGGGTGGGAGGGGGCTTCCATGCCCCAGAGAACCCACATGCCTCCTGTAGGAAAAAAGAAAACATTAAACAGGAACAATATTGTAACAAATTCAATAAAGACTTTAAAAATGTTCACGCCAAAAAAAGAAAAGAAAAACTCTTTAGAAAAATAACAAGTGCTCAGGCAAGAGGGTGGGAGAAAGCCCTGTAGAGTGGTGAGAAGTGACCTTAAGAGTGACCTCCCCTGGACCCGTGCTGGTAAAGAATGAGGAACTAATGGGTGTTGCCGTGGCGTCCCGATCCTGCACCTGAGCTGTTCCCATCACAAGTCTCTGCTGGCCCCACGCCTGGTCCTGAGACCCACCTGCCTTCAGTTCGGTGGAGATTTCTGTCCCTGGAGCCCCCAGGACCTCTGCTTTGCAGGACCTCTCTCCTCAAACCTGAAGTGTCACATGCTCCCAAGAAAATGCACCCTTCTCTTCTTTTTGTGGAGGGCTATTCTTTAAAAAAAAAGAAAGAAAAGAAAAGAAAAGAAAGATTTTTTTTTAATTTTTAAAATTAAAAAATTTTTTTTTAATTTATTGGAGTATAGTTGATTTACAATCTTGTGTTAGTTCCTGGTGTACAACAAAGTGATTCAGTTATATATGTATTCATTCCTTTTTAGATCCTTTTCTCACATAGCTTATCATAGAATATTGAGTAGAGGTCCCGGTGCTATACTGTAAATAGGTCCTTTTTGGTTATCTGTTTTGCATATAGCAGTATGTATGTGTCAATCCCAAACTCTTTTTTTTCTGTGTGTGTGTAATAAAGTTTTATTAAAGTGTAAAGGAGATAGAGAAAGCTTCTGACATAGGCATCAGAAGGGGGCAAAAGAGTACCCCTTTGCTAGTATTAGCAATGGAGTTATATACTCTCCAATGAATCCAAAGAATGTCTGGAGGTTGTAAAGACCTCACCAGGCCTATGTATGTGTCAGTCCCAAACTCTTGATTTATCCTTCCCCACCACATTTCCCCTTTGGTAGCCATAAGTGTGTCTTCCATGTCTGTGAGTCTGTTTCTGTTTTGTAAATACGTTCATCTGTATCTCTTTCTTTAAATATAGATTCCACGCAGGAGTGATTTGTCATTGTATGAGTGATACACGTGATAGTTGTCTTTCTCTGTCTGACTTAACTCACTTAGTATGATAATGTCTAGGTCCATCCATGTTATGCAAATGGCACTATTTCATTCATTTTTACAGCTGAGTAATATTCTGTTGTGTATATATATGTCTACCACATCTTATTTATGTTTCTCGGGTGATGGACGCTTAGGTTGCTTCCATGCCATGGCTATTATACATAGCGCTGCTGTGACCAAAGGGATAACGGTTTTCTCTGGATATATGCCCAGAGGTGGGCTTGCAGGATCTTTGGTAAATCTGCTGTTAGTTTTTGAGGACTCTCCACGCTGCTCTCCATAGTGGCTGCACCAATTCACGTTCCCACCAATAGTGCAAGGGCCTTCCCTTTTCTCCACATCCTCTCCAGCATTTATAGTTTATGGTCTTTTCGATGATGGACATTCTGACCCCAGTGTGAGGTGATAAGCTCAACAAGCCCCTGCACCCTTTAGATAGTGCTCCCCCCTGAGGCTGTGTTACCAGTTCTCCCCCCGCCCCGAGGACCTTACATGCGTACAACCTCACTTTTCTCGGACATAGAGGAGTTCCACCGATCAGTGGACACAGCAGAGGTCTGGTGCTGTTTCTCTGTCTCATCCTTTGTCCCGAGGATCTTTTTGTCTGTACTGTTTTGAGTCACGGTGACTTGAAATTCCCAGGACTGGAGGGTCCTCCGTGTTCAGCTCCGCCTCTCTGCCACTAGCCGTGTGATGTTCAACAACAGAGTGAAGGACGCAGAGCAGAGAAAGGGGGCTCCGGACGTGTGGGGAACAGTTGCAGGAGGGGGACCCCGGCCAGCGGAGCCCCCCGTCGCCCACACGCCAGCAGCGGGTAATGACGGGATGCGGCTCGCGTCTCTGCCAGGCCGTGCGGCCGGGCAGGGCCCGCTCTGCCCCTTAGGATGCGCGTCAGTTCCATCCCTCAGTCATGGCCAGTTATTCTGTTACATGGACTGCAACCCACCAGGCTCCTCTGTCCATGGAATTTTATAGGCGAGAATAGTGGAGTGGGTTGCCATGTCCTCCTCCAGGGGATCTTCCCCACCCAGGGGTCAAACCAGCATCTCCTGAGTCTCCTGCCTTGGCAGGTGGATTCTTTACCACTGAACCACCTGGAAGACCACCCCCGCTGTGATGACCATTAACTTTACAATTGTCAAGTGGCCATTTATCCAGACCCAAGGGCAGTGCATCTTTTATATGGAAACAAAATACAGTCTAAGCGGTGGATAATGATCTGTATAAAAATGCATTTCATTACAGAAGATTATAAAAAGAACAGAGAAAAAATTATTATCTTCACCTTTCATGAGATCTGTGATTATACCCACTTTCATTGATGAGCAGTATGTTTTAAACTGCAATTTAAAAGTAAAATATAAACTCTGGGCTTTTTTATGTAGAAGAGACTGGAGGGAGAGGGAGGATTCTTCGGAAGGATTTCTCTCAAGATACAACCAGGACCGTAGAGTCAGGTTGTCACAAGTAGAAAGACATCGTTATAGCAGCACCAACGTTAGGAGAAACGGCACTCCCCATGGAACGATTCCAGGCGTTTGTCTATGAATGCCTCTCCCTGCCTTTATTCCTGCTATTTCAGAAAGTGAGGACACTGGATAACCAGAGGGTTTTTAGGGGTGAGCAGGGAGGCACATGATGTTGGAAAGCATCTCAGTCAAGGCGCTGGTTCCCTTCTGATGCCCCAAAGCCCTGAGAACTCAGGGTCCTAGCAGGCATAGCACAGGCTGCTTTATGATCTCCCAGGATCTCTCTAGCCACAGAATCCTGCATTCCTGGCCCTGGCCCTTCCCTCCATCCAAAGTCCTGTTTGTGAGAGGGAAGCCCCATTGCCAGGTTCCCAAGTTCTGATCAGCGTTTCCATGGGACTCTCCGGTTCCTCAGACGGGAACCCCTGTCCCAGTGCTGGCAGCACCAGTAAGATCACACCCAAGCAGGGCAGCCAGCTCTCCACGGCAGGAGCCGCGTCCAACCAGAGCCGGTCTCGCGTGTGGGCAGCTGCTCTGCGAGTGGAGATGCATCTGCCCAGCCCTTGACCATCTGCGCGGCCGCTGACAGCGCCAGCCTGCAGCCAAGCGAAGGCCTTGCCCTCTCGACGGCCAGAAGCATGGGGCCCTGAACTGCAGTGTGGGCTGAGCTGGGATTCTCCTGTTCACATAAGAAGATGGTCTAAGTCTCCAATGAGTCAGCTGCAGACATGCCAACTAAGCTTTTCTTTGCCTGCCCTCAGACGCTTGTTTCTAAAATCTGGGTCTGTCCGGACTTTTCATTTACCTTCATTGTAAAAGTGTCTCAGCGCCTACATGTACTTTAGATTCCAAGGCTGGCTCTGACAAACCATGACTCTAATTTTAAACCTAGCGAGTTCTGATGGAGAAGGAAATGGCAACCCTCTCCAGTATTCTTGCCTGGGAAGTCCCATGAACAGAGGAGCCTGGCGGGCTACAGTCCACGGAGTCACAAAGAGTTGGACACGACTTTGTGACTAAACAGCAACAACAAGCGAGTTCTAAAGTCACTGCCTTTCTTATATTTTTTGACAATTCATTTTGTTTTTTTAAAATGTTTGGGAGTATAGTTGTTCTGCAGAGTTGTGTGAGTTTCCACTGTATGGCAAAGTGAACACAGATCCACTCTTGTTTTAGATTTCCTTCCCATTTAGGTCACCACAGAGCATAGAGTTCCATGGGCTGTAGAGTAGGTTCTCATGCATCATCTATTTTATCCATAGTATCAACAGTATCAACGGTATATATATATATATATATATATATATATATATATATATGTATATATGTCAGTCCCAATCTCCCAATCCATCCCTTTTCCCCTTGGGTGTCCATTCATTTGTTCTCTACGTCTGCGTCGCTTATTTCTGCTTTATAAATAAGATCGTCTATACCATTTTTTCAGATTCCACATATGTGTGTTAATACATGATATTTGTTTTTCTCTTTGACTTACTTCACTCCAGATATGGTACATATACACGATGGACTATTGAGACGTGGATGGACCTAGAGACTGTCATAAAGAACTTTTTTTGTATTTTATTTTGAAATGTTAGGAGTAATTTTTTCGACAAAAAGTGACCTTTTCAAATACACGATACTCCATCTCCATCACTGTTATGTGCATTAGCATAGTCCCAGGCCACTGAGCCACATTTCTGGCAAACATGATCATCCGTGTGTGTGTGAAAGTGTCACTCACTCAGTCGAGTCTCCAGACAAGAATACTGCAGTGAGTTGCCATTCCCTTCTGCAGGGAATCTTCCCGACCCAGGCATCGAACCCAGGTCTCCCACACTGCAGGCAGATTCTTTACCATCTGAGCCACCAAGTTTGAGGTCAGAGACAGAGGTAGACACTGACCTCCCTCCTGCAGGTCTTCAGCTCCCTTGACCTTTCCCGGGAACATCTGCCCCAGCTGCATACTCATGGCCAAGGCTAGCAGCTCTGTCTCCAGATGTGGACATCTCAAAGGTCACATGCTTCTATGGTTCTCACGTGGGCGAGTCACTTGGTTTATTTTCTAGAAGGCCTGTTGATGTGGGCCTTTCTGTCCTAAATCAGTTGTTTGGGGACTCCCAAACAGGCGTTACACTGTAAGTTAACTTCTCGTTCATAGTAAATGTGAGAATTGTTCAGAATGGCCAAGCCACCTAGCTGCCCCCCTGCCTCTTGTGAAGGACTCAGTGTGTGATCATGGCCCTTCACCCTCACCATCTCCCCATCCCCATCCATGCTGTACACAACTAATGGCTCTGAATTCAAAGCTTGGTGTGAGAACGCCCAAGAATCCAGACCCTTCTCCTGTAGCTCTGATAGTTGAGATTTGTCAGACTCTGCTGGTGTCTAGGACGACTCTGTTTATCCCAGAATGGACTGATAGGAGCTTCCCTGCTGGCTCAGGTGGTAAAGAATCTGCCTGCAATGCAGGAGACACAGATTCAATCCCTAGGTGGGAAGATCACCTAGAAAAGGGCATGGCAACCCACTCCAGTATTCTTGCCTGGAGAATCCCATGGATAGAGGAGCCTGGCGGGATACCGTCCATGGGGTCACAAAGAGTTGGACATGACTGAGCACAGAGGGCTCCCCAGGTGGTGCTCGTGGTAAAGAACCCGCCTGCCAACGCAGGAGACATGGGAAACTCAAGTTCAATCCCCGGGTCAGGGAGAGCCCCTGGAGGAGGGCATGGCAACCCACTCCAGTATTCCTCCCTGGGGAGTCCCCATGGACAGAGGCGCCTGGCGGGCTGCAGTCCATGGGGATGCAAAGAGTGAGCAACTAACACACATGCAACACGTGTGGAGGTATAAGCTGACCACTTCCTGTTGATAACCTATTGTTGGTCATGTTTTTTCCCCAAACCTACAGGCATTATCTTAGAAACACAGACCAAAACCCTGTGGGCAGTTACTATTCCCACTTTGGAAACAAGACAGCTTTGACTCAGAACTGCGAACCGATTGTTTTCCTAGGGTCACTCAGATCCTTCCAGTTTGGTTCTCGCTGATGTCCCTGAAGCCTCTTGGAAATGACGTGTGCTTTAGAGTCACGGTGGGATGTGTAGGCTGGGTTGAGGAAAGAAGGAAATGTCCCTTCCCACAGCCAGCAAAGTACTGACTAGGAAATGGTGTGGACGAGGTCCACAATTAAGCTGGACGTAACGGTGTTCTGATCTTGGGGTAGAGATGGCTGGGGTGCAGGGGCACCCCCACTTGGCTTCAGGTGAAGAGGAAGACAGACCGCAGTACCCTGACGAGCCCTGGACACAGCCTCATCTCCTGTCCGTGGTGCTTCCGTCCCGTGAAGTCGCCAAGAGCATTGAACCCTGGCTCCTGGTGGAGGCACAGGGTTGGTTCCTGTGAACCTCAGGTCCCAACATCTTCATTAACTGGACGGTACACAGTCTTCTTACACGTATTGTTCAGTTGTGACTTCAGAGCGGTTGTGATAAAATGTATCATCCAATTTAGAAAGCTGGTAATGATGACCCTATATGCGAGACAGCAAAAGAGACACAGATGTAAAGAACAGACTTTTGGACTCTGTGGGAGAAGGCGAGGGTGGGATGATTTGGGAGAATGGTATTGAAACTTGTATATTACCATATGTGAAACAGATCACCAGTCCAGGTTCAATGCATGAGACAGGGTGCTCGGGGCTGGTGCACTGGGATGACCCAGAGGGACGGGATGGGGAGGGAGGTGGGAGGGGTGTTCAGGATGGGGGACACATGTACACCCACAGCTGATTCATGTCAGTGTATGGCAAAGCCACTACAGTATTGTAAAGTAATTAGCCTCCATTTAAGATAAATTAATTAATTTTTAAAAGACGTATCCATCCAGAGCAGCCCCTGTGAAGTCAGAGGCTCGTTCGATGAAGGGTGTTCTTGTTCCACACGTATCTGGAAGTGTTTGAACACCTTCACCACATTTTTTGAAAATGTGTGATGATGCCATTAAGTCATAGACATTTAGGGAAAGACGTGTGAGTGCCCCTGTGTGTGTGTGTCCAGCGTGTGTGTGTGTGGTGTGTGTGAGTGTGTATTTATGGTATATGTATGGTGCGTGTATCAAGAACATAATATGAGATTTGTGTGTATAGATCTAATCATGGAGTATGATTAGGCAAGTATGGAGAATACCATGGTTCATCAGTCTAGATACTTTTCAGTTCAGTTCAGTTCAGTCACTCAGTCGTGTCCGACTCTTTGCAACCCCGTGGACTGCAGCCCGCCAGGCCTCCCTGTCCATCACCAACTCCGGAAGTTTACTCAAACTCATGTCCATTGAGTCGGTGATGCCATCCAACCATCTCATCCTCTGTGGTCCCCTTCTCCTGCCTTCAGTTTTTCCCAGCATCAGGGTCTTTTTCAGTGAGTCAGTTCTTCACATCAGGTGTCCAAAGTACTAGAGTTTCAGCTTCAGTATCAGTCCTTCCAGTGAATATTCAGGACTGATTTCCCTTTAGGATGGACTGGTTGGATCTCCTTGCAGTCCAAGGGACTCTCAAGAGTCTCCTCCAATACCACAGTTCAAAAGTTTCTTTTACGTAGAGTTAAAAAAATGGTCATGAAATTTTGTGATTGGTTTTCATCTGTGGTCCCAGACTGCCCCTGGTCAGGATGTTCCCAGGTTACTGTCAGTGGCAGGGTCATGGTGATCAGACTGGCTTTCTGAGTTGGCAGCTTTGAAGGGCATTACTTATTGGGACAGATGTGTAAATACAGTAATATGTAGAGTAACGTGCCATGCCTGTGTGTGGATTAAAAAAAATATTGTGTTCACATGAGCCTTTTTTACTGTGGTACTGACGATAATTGTGTTTAGATTTCAGAGTCTCATTAGTCTGATTTTTTAATCTGATTAAGCTCTTAGAAAAGGATATTCATATATCCACTAAGGACTGTGAAGAGCTGAATGAAACAAAACATTTAATTACATTGGGGGTGAGACATGCGTTAGTCGCTCAGTTGAGTTGGATTCTTTGTGACCCCATGGACTGTAGCCCACCAGGCTTCTCTGTCCATGGGATTCTTCAGGCAAGAATACTGGAGTGCGTTGCCATGCCCTCCTCCAGGGGCTCTTCCCGACCCAGGGATGAGCCCAAGTCTCCTGCATTGCAGGCAGATTCTTTTCCTGCCTAGCCACTGGGAAGCCTGAAGCGGGGGTCAGATCGTCTACTTAAGGGTATTGTTTGTTGAAGAACGTGTTGGCTACTCCTAGGGTTTGGTTTGACTCTTAAGACCATTTGTCAGCAGATGGATCTAAATTTGGATTAAAAAGCCTCATGCACTCCCTGCACAGCAGATGATCCTTTTTTAAAACAAAACAAAACAAAACAGTTCTAAAGACCTCTGGGAGATACCCTGCTTTTTCCTAGTGAGATAATAAGCATATTAGGCCATTGTTTAGAATAATGATGCACAGGTCCTATTCAAAGCCTAGAACATTTTATAATTCCCAATAGATGTTGAGAATAACCAACAGGATATTTTGAAAGAAAGTTGCATTTAGCATAGAGAAAAGTAAAATAATTGTTTACTCCCCATCACTGCATGCCAGTGGGCAACAGTTCTGAAGTCATGGAAGTGTAGCTGGCCTGTCATTACTGGAAGCGACACAGTGGTACCTCCTATTGCTGTGGTTCAATTGCTCAGTCGTGTTCAACTCCCCATGGACCGCAGCACGCCAGGCATTCCTGTCCTTCACTATTTCCCGGAGCTGGCTCAAACTCACGTCCGTTGTGTCAGTGATTCCATCCAACCATCTCATCCTCTGTCGTCCCCTTCTCTCTGCTGTCAGTCTTTCCCAGCATCAGGGGCTTTGCCAGTGAGTCGGCTCTTTGCATCAGGTGACCAAAGTATTGGAGCTGCAGCTTCAGCCTTAGTCCTTTCATGAGTATTCAGGGTTGATCTCCTTTAGGATTGACTGGTTTGATCTCCTTGCAGTCCAAGGGACTTTCAAGAGTCTTCTCCAACACCACAGTTTGAAAGCACCAGTTCTTTAGCGCTCAGCCTTCTTAGTGGTCCAACTCTCAAATTCATACAGAATTACTGGAAAAACCATAGCTTTGACTATGGGGACCTTTGTTGGCAAAGTGTTCTCTGCTTTTTAATATGGTATCTAGGTTTGTCAAAGCTTTTCTTCCAAGGAGCAGATGTCTTTTAATTTCATAGCTGCAGTCACCATCCACAGTGATTTTTGAGCCCAAGAAAACTTTTACTTTCATATTAGTGGGTTTTTTTTAAAGTTTGCATTGTAGAGCTCATGAGGGTTAGACAAAACGCAAGTATGCATTGTAAGTGCATCCCTTTGAGCTTCGTGAACTTGAGCTAAGGCTTCATTAAGGGACTCTTTCTGGGGAAGCATCTCCAAAACCCACCCCAATTTGGAGGCACACCCACGCCTGTGGCATGAGTTCGGGAAGCCCCTGGCATTGGGGACAGCGGCCCCCGGTCTGGAGCCACCCTCCACTTACTCCTCTGTGACCATAGACACGGCACATCCGGGCCACATCTCAGTTCCTTTATCCAGGAAGCAGTGTCTCCACGGCAGAGTGCTGTGGGGGCTGACCACGATGTACCCAGCACAGGGCATGGACTCCTGGAGCTGCCCAGGAGACGATCACCATGGTTACACCTATTTGTCAGTGTCAGGTAGCTCCAAATTCAACTGATGTTGGGATTTAACTAATGACGGTAACCAGTGAGTTCATTATCACTCCAATAACCACATACAGGAAGTTCCCTACATATGAACCTTCAAGCTGTGGACTTTCAAAGCTGTGCATGTACATCCATCAGTGCCAGGTGTGAGAGACCCTGCAGCTGGCCCTCCGTCTGCCATCGCTGACCATCCTTCGGCTCCACCACCTCCCACCTTCCCTCCCCTCAGTCAGTCACTCTTCCTACCTGTTCACAGATGCCGGCCCCTGAGTGCCGTTGTGCTGGACTGCTGTGCTTTTCAAGGTACTGTCCTGTGAGATTAAAAATGCTTTATTTTTTCTGTTGTTTGTCTTTATGTATTATGTGAAAAGTATTGCAAACATATTACAATATAGCAGTATACATAGCCAAGTGTGTTAGTTGGGTGCCCAAGCTAACTTTGTTGGATTTATGAACAAATCAGACTTACAAATGCACTCTCAGAATGGAATGCATTTGTATGTGGGAGACTTACTATACGTGTAGGTTAAAAAATCATTCCTAGGAAAATCCCAGTGTTGACACTTTTCTATTTCCTTACATCTCTTTGTTCCGATAATGCAATGTAAGAGCCGACTTGAGTTGACCGTTCACTCTGCGTCCACCCCTGTTTTAGCCGCTTTGTACGTATTAATATATCATCCATCCGTGAGTTTGGGACAGTCACCTCTTCATTTTCACAGGGAGGAAGCTGAGGAAGGTAAGAAACTGGACTAAACACACACAGCCAGTCAGTGGGAGACAGGTAACTGTTATGTAATAAGAATGCAGTTTTAAATGCCAGAGTGCATACTCTAGATAAGATGCTGCATCTGGCACCACACTTGGCATGTGGCAGGCGCTCCTTCCCCAGGGAACTGTGTTCTGAATCATACGAGTCAGTCTTGGATCTCTGTCTTCACTGTCGTAACTGAGTGTTAGATCCAAACGGTATTATCTGACTTGACACAAGCATTGTTCATTGTAAATCACATAGCTTGTGATGAAATTTTTGAAAATCAAAGGAGTCACACAGTCCAAAGATGTACC
The DNA here is from genome assembly GCA_020226075.1 of Hydropotes inermis. Taxonomy (NCBI): domain Eukaryota; kingdom Metazoa; phylum Chordata; class Mammalia; order Artiodactyla; family Cervidae; genus Hydropotes; species Hydropotes inermis. The sequence goes on from CM035270.1 coordinate 109,166,052, forward strand.
ACATTGTGTATCCAGGAGATCTTAGGATTCAGGCTAAGTGGTATTTCAAATGCATTTTGTACCTGGGTGTAAGATATCTTGAGCTTCCCAGGTGGTGCTAGTGGTAAAAAACCTGCCTGCCAATACAGGAGACCATAAGAGATGTGGGTTTGATCCCTGGGTCAGGAGGATCCTCTGGAGGAGGGCGTGGCAACCCACTCCAGTATTCTTGCCTGGAGAATCCCTTGGACAGAGGAGCCTGGTGGGCTACAGTCCATGGGGTCACAAAGAGTAGGACACAACTGAGGTGACTTAGCAGGCATGCATGTAAGATCTTTGGAATAATCATGCAGTTCGGATAGGATCTGCTTTGCAACTGGCCACAGAGATGGATTTTAGTACCAGAAGGTGTCTATGTCAGTGGGCTCTTGTTTACAGTCATGCCGCATGTTGAGGAATTTGAGCTTTGATGCAGTGGTCTGCATTCTGTGAGTGCGAGCTAAGCCACCTCAATTGTGTCCAACTCTTTGCAACCCCATGGACTGTAGCCTGCTAGGCTCCTCTGTCCATGGGATTCTCTAGGCAAGAAAAATGGAGTGGTTTCCATGCCCTCCTGCAGGGGATCTTCCCGACCCAGGGACCAAACCCACGTCTCTATGTTCCCTGCTTGGCAGGCGGTTCTTTACCACAGCACCACCCGGGATGCCCAGTCTGCTCCCCGCTCCCTGAGAAACACCTGAGTCTCCCTCCTCCTCCTGCTGCTTAAAAAGTTTCCCATGATCCTCGGAGTCCAGTGCAGCAAAGGCAAAGGGGTGTGGGCTTTGGGGTCACAAGACGCAGTCTCTGCGACCTTATCTCAGTGGCGTAACCTCATGTCTCACTGTACTCACTGTCAAAGGAAGAGTCGGCCCCCCCATGCAAGTCCTCTCGAGAATTCTAGGTGATGGGAATGTCGGCAGGGCGCCTGGTGCGGGGTTTGGGGTGTGTCCTCGGCAAGCAAATGGCCTCCTTGTCCCTCTGAATCCCACTCTGCCTGTGACCCCCTCAGGCAGGCGTGGACCCCTCGCTTCCCTTGGCTGGTGGTGCTTTGCCGGGTGACCAGGTAACCTTTGCTCAGCCGTGCGATCCAGTGACTGCCTTGACTAAAGCTGTTCTTAAGGTCTACTCCCTGGCACAGGTCCATGCAGTGGTCCCCAAAGCCTTCTTCAAACAGCACAGGGAAACTTTCCTAGGGTTCCTCTGATTAAGACTCCCCGCTCCCATGGCAGGCGGCCCGGGGTTGACCCCCGATCGGGCACTGAAGGTCCTGCATGCTGCACGGCGAGGCAAAGTGATTTTCACACTGTCTTTGCCACTTGAGCTGTCCCTCCCCTCTGTTCCCCATACCCCAGGAGGAAGCTGCAGGCTGTGAAACGCGTCCCCCTGTGTGCCCCTGGCTTCAGACTCAAGGCTGGGACCCGAGTGAGTGGTCTGTGACAGAAGACTGTGCCACGGCCTCTCTTAGCGGCAGGTTCCCTGGAGTTGTTATCAAGAGGGATGCTTATGGGATAGAATTCACACATAACGGCTTGTGTATAATAACTTGGAATCGATATGAAGACCATTTGCGAGAAAACAAGAACTCTAATGCGTGCTGGGGCAGATAAATCTCCAGTGGTTTCTAAGGGGGCTGGAAGCACTCGTGACTGTTACTTACAGAGCATCAGTCGCTCAGTCGTCTCCGACTCTTTGTGACCCCGTGGACCGTGTCCTCCACACTCCTTTGTCCCTGGAATCCTCCAGGCGAGAACACTGGAGTGGGTGCCGTGCCTTTCTCCAACCAGGAATCGAACCTGGGGCTCCCACATTTCGGGCAGTTTCTTTACCTTCTGAGCCACCAGGGAAGCCCAGTATTTATATAACAGGCGATCAAATTAGAAGTGATGACTCTTACCCCCACTCCCCCTCAAATGCCAGAACCTGCCAGGACACCCTGATCAGGCCAGAGTCAGAACCACCTGAAATCTCTCTCTGGCCTCAGGGGCAATACCTGTACATACCTGAAGGTCAGGAGGCCCACATGCAGTCTCCAGCTCCCACCCCGTCAGAAAGCAGGCAGTGATGTTCACCATAGCCCTCTCTGGACTGGGACTGGACTCACTCCCACCTGGCCCATTGGCCTACTGGTGTGATCTGCTCACCCTCCTGCCTCCCCCTAGACCACTCATCTGGAAGGACATGGGAGTAGACGTTCCGTGCTTGAAATCTGCAAGAGATCCTGCTTTGAATCCCGGGCTGGACACAGTTGTGCCCGTCATCTGGAGTGAATGATTCCAACTTTCTCTGCCTAGGCTTACCATCTGTAAGATGAGGATGGAAATGATCTACTTCATCGGGTTCATTTAAGGATAATTGAGTTAATGCCCAGGAAATGTAAGAATGCTGGGGACTCGGTATTTGCTGGCAAGCATTAGACATTGTCATTGTCATCATCAACAACAATACTGCCATCATCACCAATGGGAACTTAATGAGGACTTATGGAGGCAAAGCAGCATGTGTGGGGAATACAGCAATGGGTTAGACATGACTCCTTTACTCAAGGAACTCAACTCTCCATTCCAGGCAGAGAGTAATAAAAATAACAGAAAACAGATAATCTCTGTTATGAAGCTCAGGGTACCATGGGAATTCCAAGAACACATGGGATGCCTGGGAGGCAGGCCTGTATATACAGACCTGGAGCATCCTTGATGATCCTGCTATCTCCCCAGATGGAAGGTCAGATGGTCCAGCAGGAAGGACTCAGAGGAAGCTCCAGGCAACCCCAGGTATATGCGGGCATGATGGGCGATATCAGATGTCTGCCGTCTATATGGGCTAAACGGGGCCTTGTGGGGTCCTGTGATATTTGTTGCTGGCTTGTGTGTGTGTGTTTGTGTACCCACACTTGTATTCATTTATAAGTAAATAAATAAAAATATATATACCCAATATATATATACCCAATATAAATATATATATATATATATATATATATATATATATATATATATACCCAATATATTTATACCCAACACGGCTGTGCTGGGTCTTCACTGCTGCTCAGGCTTTCTCTAGTTGTGGCGCTTGGGGGCTACTCTGTGGTTCCAGGATGCAGGCTTCTCTGTGTGTGGGCTTCCCTTGTGGTGCCCAGGCTCTGGGGCATGCGGGCTTCAGTCGTTGTGGCGCCTGGGCTCTAGAACACAGGCTCAATAGTTGTGGACCATGGGCTTAGTTGCTCTGTGGCATGGATCTTCCCAGATGGGAACCGTGTCTTCTGCACTGACAGGCAGATTCTTTACCACTGAGCCCCCAGGGAAGCCTGCTGGCTTGTTATTCTGACACCACGAAGACAAGGGAACAGGTGCTTCTGGACCCACATCATTTCAGTCCCCTTTGCAGATGCATGGAAACAGCTGTTTTCAAATTCAAAAATAACATATTGTGCTACATAGAGCTTTTCTGCATTTCAAAGGTTTCCTAAACATTGCCTCGTTTGGGCCTCATGACAATCACATTAGATACACAAGGCAAGTATTATTTGCCCTGTTTGACAAATGGGGACTGAGTCACGAGAAGACACCTAATCATGGTCACCGGAGAATGAGGGCTGCGTCCCAGAACCCCTTGAGGTCTATGGGGTTGAGAGGAACCTATTATAGGTGGGTCTTAGCTGACTTATAGACCAGTGGGGTATTGTTACTGAATTCTGGAAGAACTGTGAGGTGATTTGCAGGACATAAGAAGTGGATAACTCATGCAGATTTCAACCAATTAATTGTATTAGTTGAAATTAAATTAATTATATTTAATTGAAATTAAAGACAGTGGAAGTATCCCAAAGTGTTAAAAACAAGGCCTTGGGTACTGAGTGTGCCCTCATCATATAGTGAGTACAGTGTCCATTACAGCGGGACTCACAGGAGCCAAAAGCTGGAAGCAACTTGGGTGTCATCAGTTATTGAATGCATAAATAAAATATGGCCTGCACATGCAAAGGGATGCCACTCAGACATGAAAAACAGTGAGGTTCTGACACATCCTCCAACATGGATCAACTTGAAAAATTATACTTAGTGAAACAGGCCAGGCAAAAAGGACAGATACTCTATGATTCTGCTTATCTGAAATATCTAGAATAGGCAAATTCATTGAGAGAGGAAGTGTTAGAGGTTACCAGGGGCTGTCAGGAGAGAGAAGGGACTTGTTTAGTGGTTAGGGATTTTCATGTCGCAGTGATGAAAACCTTGAACACAGATGGTACTGATGGTTGTACAACCTTGTGAATGTACTCACTGCCACTGCTTAAGACTGGTTAAACTGGCAAACTTTGTATTTTGTATATAAGTATCTGTGTCTGTTCACACAGAGGCAGACTTCATTTTATTGTGCTTCACAGATATTGCATTTCTTTCTTTTTTTTTTTTTTTTAACAAATTGAAGGCTTGTAGCAATCCTTTATTGAGAGTCTATGGGCACATTTTTCTAACAGCCTTGGCTCACTTAGTTTTTCTGCATCACCTTTTGGTAAATCCCACAATATTTCAAACCCTCCACTAGCAAAAGGGTTTCAGCTCACTGAAGGCTCAGAGGATGGTTAGCCAAATCAGTAAAATCAGAAGTGAAAAAAGAAGTTACAGCAAGCACCACAAGTATACAAAAGATACTAAGAGACTCCTATGCACAACTGGCGCTAGTGGTAAAAAACCTGCCTGCCAGTGCAGGAGATATGAGAGACACAGGATCGAGCCCTGGATGGGGAAGATCCCCTGGAGGAGGGCATTGCAACCCTCTCCAGTATTCTTGCCTGGAAAATCCCATGGACAGGCTAGTCCATAGGGTCACACAGAGTCAGACATGACTGAAGCAACTTAGCACAGCACACATCAACAGCTATATGCCAATCAAATAGACACCCTAGAAGACATGGACAGATTCTTAGAAAAGGTACAATCTCCTGTGACTGAACCAGGAAGAGATAATATGAACAGGTCAATCACCAGTACCGAAATTGAATCAGTAATTTAGAAATTCCCAACAAACAAAAGTCCAGGATCAGATGGCTTCACAGGTGAATTCTATCAAATATTTAGAGAAGCATTAACACCTGTCCTTTTCAAACTATTCCAAGAAAGTTCAGAGGAAGGAACATATACTTTGAAACTCATTCTATGAGGCCAACATCACCTTGATACCAAAATCAGACAAAGATATCATAGAAAAAGAAAATTATAAGTCAGTATCACTGATGAACATAGACGCAAAAATCCTCAACAAAATATTAGCAAACTGAATCTGACAATACATTAAAAGGATCATACACCATGATCAAATAGGATTTATCCCAGGGATGCAAAGATGTTTTTCAGTATCCGTAAATTAATGTGATATGCCACATCAACAAATTGAAGAATACAAACCACAGAATCATTTCAACAGATGCAGAAAAAGCTTTTGACAAAATTCAACATCGTTTAAGATAAAACTCTCCAAAAGGTAGGCATAGAGGGAATATATCTCAACATAATAAAGGCCATGCATGACAGACCCACAGCTAACAACATGCTTAGTGGTGAAAAGCTGAAAGCATTTCCTCTAAGATCAGGAACAAGACGAGGATACTCAGTCTCCCCACTTTTGTTCAACTTAGTATTGGAAGTTCTAGCCACAACAATCAGACAAGAAAAATAAGTAAAAGGAATAAAAGTTAAAAAGTAAGTAAAATTCTCACTGTTTGCAGAAGACTTGATACTATACATAGACAATCCCAAAGACACCACCAGAAAATTAGCAATAAAGCACTTTAAAATTAAGGTATGTATGCTGTTTATTTAGACATAACGCTGTTGCACATGATGTGTGTGTGTGCTCAGTCGCTTAGCCATGTCCAGCTGTTTGTGACCCTGTGGACTGCAGCCCTCCAGGCTCCTCTGTCCATGGGATCCTCCAGGCAAGAATACTGGAGTGGGTTGCCATTTCCTTCTCCAGGGTATCTTCCTGACCCAGGGATCGAACCCACATCTTTTGTGTCTCCTGCACTAGCCTATGGATTCTTTACCACTGGGCCACCTGAGAAATGCTCTACTGCACACTTGCTAGACTACAGTAGAGTGTAAACAGAACTTTTATGTGTGCTGGGAAACCAGAAGTTTCATAGAGCTTGCTTTATTGCAATATTCACATTTTTGTGGTAGTCTGGTACGACACACAGTATCTCCAAGGTATGTCCATGTATGTGTGTGTCTGTGTGTTTAAAACACAGCTATAGTAACTCTTCGTGAGGAAGTGTTTTTAAAAAGTGAAGAGATGGCAGCACAGTGAAAATTATAATTTTTGAGAAGCCTCGTAAGTTCTTATATTTTTCATGAGAAAAAAGGCATTGGTATTACAATGCAGAGGTGCTCTTCATTTCACTTTAAGCCTGATTATGCCTGCCGTGTGTTTATGAAACATACCCAGAGCACTGGTGTGTTTAGAATATAGAAAAGGCAAAGTGTGTAAGGAGATAACAATTTAACTTTTTGCAAGAAAACTCTGGCGTGTTTTTCATTCTGACAGATTGGTGAGAAGAAAGATGCAGGCTCTACTTTCGTAAACCCATTTATCCTTCCATTCTCAAGAGCCATTTGCCACCAGTTATTCCCTGCCATACAGAAATATACCTCGAGGAAAATATAGCTAATTCCTCCATATGGTTTTCAAATATATCTGCTCTTGATCAGTGTGCTAAATATTTCATAGCTTGTATGCCGCAGGTTAGAAAAGAGTGCATTCAATTTTCCAAGACCGTGGAACTGAAAAGAGTTCTTACATTTTACAGAAAGGGCAGGACGAGTCACTGAGATGGGAGACAGCTTTGTTTAGTGATGAGGAAAAGAGGAAGTCATCCCCCGGCCCAGGTCCTCAGTCTGCCTCAACAGTCTGGGGCAATTTCATCCTTCATGCCTCAAAGCAGCCATGAGTAAAATGGTTTATGATGCTTAATCCCTTGGCTGCATATTCAGTGCAGAGACTGAGCCTCGGGGTCCTTGGGACCGTGCAGGTCATGCGTGCCTCAGACCAGTATGGAAGGTAGACCAATCGCTGCAATAGAGGTAGGCGGCAGATCATCTGATGGCCTTGCAAGGAGATGGTCTCTGTCTCTCAAGTGACTTGGAAAAGGGCATTCTCTTCCAGGCAAGGAAGTTACTGACAAGACCTGAATTTTAAGGCAAGGCTCCCCAAATATCCAGAGTCAGTGGCCAGGTGGCCTTCAAGCCCAGCCCTCTCATGGCACTGTCCCTCCCCTGAGGCCATCTGTGCCCTCCTGGCGGAAAGTTGCTGTGGCCTTGGGGACCATCCATCCACAGCGTTCAGAGGCAGCTCTCCTCTCCTGATGCCCCCTGGCCTCGCTGAGGCCGCTGTCTGGTCGCTCTCCCTGCTGGCTGGGTCTGTTGTCTCGTTGCGGTTCAGGTGCTCAGTTGTGTCCGACCCTTTGTGACGGCATGCACCGCCGCACGCCAGGCCTCCCTGTCCGTCACTATCTCCTGGACCCTGCTCAAACTCATGTCCACTGAGTCAGTGATGCCATCTAACCATCTCATCCCCTGTCGTCCCCTTCTCCTCCCTCCTTCAATCTTTCCCAACATCAGAGTCTTTTCCAGAGAGCCGGCTCTTCACCTTAGGTGGCCAGAGGATTGGAGCTTCAGCTTCAACATCCTTCCTTCCAATGAACATTCAGGGTTGATTTCCTTTTGGATGGACTGGTTTGATCCTCCTTAGTATAAAAGGCCTCCCGAGTTAATGGTTTATGTCATCTGTTTTAGGTCAATGTGATGTTGTTATGCCACTGGACACATATCATGGGGACCTGTCCTCAGCTGTCATCACTTATGTTCCAAGAATTCTGTCTGTGTGCAAGGGAAGAAAAAAGAATAAGCAGGGGACTGAGGAGGAGACGGGAGCTGGCAGGAGCAGAGGGACCCGGGGCATCATCTGCTTCCCCCAGGTCCATCTGTGTGGCTGGCTCAAACCAGCGGCCTGGCCTTGCTTCTGGAACCAGACTCCCTGAAGGGCTGGCAGAAGGGTCTCTTGTCACTTGCCGCCTTCCCTAATAAAACGGCAGCGTCTGGCAGAGCGGGGAAACCAAGATGCGTGGTGAACAGGAGAGGCGGGTCAGGCCCTGCATTCTCTCAGGAAGCTTGTCCAGAGCTGTTCCTGCTCTTTCTGTCTCCAAGAGAGCAAGAATATTACAGGTGAAGGTGTGGGATCCATCTCGAAGGAATCGGAATAGTTTTAGAGGATTTGGCGCCCGACCTAATAGAGACTTTCTCCTGTAGAAAATGAATCTGGTAAAATGGGCAAAGCCACGGTCATCCATAGGAACGTGATGGGTCTTCACTAGATGGCCTCGGCCACTGAGCATCTGAGAGGAGCTGGTCCTCCTCCTGGCCATGTGTCCCCCAGCCCCCAACAAGCTTGTGATCTTAGGAGCCTGGAGAAGTTTGCTGGATTCGGGAGACTGATCATGGGGTGTGGTACATCCATTGTTCTTATTCTGTAATCCGGCAACTGAGTTGCGCTGTGTGAACCTTCTGCCCAGAGGTGTAGGCTGGGGTGGCGGGCACAGGGGACAAGGCCTAGGAAGACATGACGTTCAGGGCAGGTAACTGGACGTGGGATTCGGTGCCGCTCTGCCCACTGGCTGGGTGGAGCCAGTGATTCTGCATCCCCCCGCCCCCAGGTGCACCAGCTGTGTTTCCACTGTAGGGATCACAGCCATGTGCAGAGGATTCAGAGCCACACAGGGGTGGCCGCGACCTCGCCGAGGGACCTGAGACCTGGCATGCCACCCCCCCCCAGGCACGTGCAGCCTTCAGCCGCTCTTCCTCTCGAGGGAGGAGACGGTTTATGCCTTGACCACTTCTTAAGGCAGGTTTGAGTGGTGATGAGATCCTGTGTAAAGGTATAAGTTGTTCTCTACATGGAAGGCATGAGTTGTCAAAAGCAATTTCATCTACGGGATGAATCCCTCCAAGTTTTACTCCCTGCAAATGGCAGGGAAAAAAAGCCTCTGCAACAATGAATGCTTCAACAGGTGTTCATTGAGCACCTACCACGTGGCAGACGCTGAAGCACTTGTAATGTGTTGGTGAATAAAGCAGATTTCAACTTAATGCCCTTTTGGAGTTGGCATTCTAATGGACACTTGACGAAATCTGGTTGCAGGTAGACTGAAATGACAGGGAGAGTTATGAAACATGAAAATCATGGGCCAGGGAGTGAAACAGATGCAAGTTTCAGGAAAGACTGATTTTTTAAATTAGCGCAGTGTTCCTGGGCTCTGCCTCTTGAGACTGACAAGCTCTTGTCTGTCTCTCTTTGTACTTGTGGAATTCAGTGAATACCCAGTGTCAGGAGTGCAGACCCATTTGAAGAGGGAGGCTTGTCGAGTGGCAGGGAAAAAGAAAAGCATTTCAGGGAAGATGATGCTAAGTGGAAGCTGACGGAAGGAGGACAACACACCACGTGGGAAAGCGGAGCCTGGTGACAGAGCAGCAGGGCGAGATGGGCTACAGTAAGAACATCCGGTGAAAAATAAAACGCTGTCATCAACCGAGCCTAGAAAATATTTCATAGACTTCATTAATCATCTACACACCGACTCCCAGCTCCCGGCTCCTGTGGGATGAAGCTCTCTATGCGGAACGTGTTGTAAATACAGGCGAAAGGTCCCCGAGCCGATGACGGAATCCTTCCTGTGGTCTGGGTTCCATCTGTGGACCAGTGGCCCGCAGGACGCCAACGATACCTGATTCACAGCGCAAGTCAGAGGCACTGCGCACCCTGAGCTGGTTCAAAGGCCGCGGCATAAATGCCAGGAGCGCCTGCCGAATGCTTGTACCAGGAATGGCAGTGAGCAAGGCGAGCAGTCCCCCGCGCCCAGGGCCCAGGCTGGGGTGATACGGCCGGAAGCGGGCAGTGATGCACCCAGGCACATACAGCTCTGTGGGTAGCAGGCTTTACGCCAACACCCGTGGGCACCACATTCCTACATCAGCGGCCCCCAACCTTTTTGGCCCCAGGGACCGATGTCATGGAAGGTAATTTTTCTATGGACTAGGGGTGGGGGGATGGTTTCAGGATGATTTAAGCACATTGCATTTATTGTCCACTTGAATCTAATGCCACTGGTGGTCTGACTGGTGGTACCATTCTGCAGCCTGAAAGTTGGGGACCCCTGTCTTATGTGACCCCAGAGAGCCTCCTTGACGTTGAGATTGTAGGTCTTTATTTTGCCCAGTAATCCCTGCTCATCCAGAGTTCATAGAACACAGGGTGAATTGTGTACTCAGTCCATTCAGACCGCTGTAACAAAAATACCATGTACTGGGTAGTGAATAAACAAGAGAAATGTACTTCTTGCAGTTCTGGAAACGGAAAGTCACCGATCAAGGCTCTGGCAGATTCTGTGTCTGGTGGGGGCCAGCTGCCTGGAGGTTCCTAGAGGGAGGTTTCTGTGTCCTCAGGTGAGGGAAGGGCCCTGGGAAGTCTTGTAAGAAGGGCTGATCCCACTCACGAGGCTCCACCCTCGTGACCTCATCACCCCCCAAAGGCGCCACCTCCAAATGCTAGCATGTCGGCCTTAGGGTGTTTTGTTTGTTTGTTTTTTATCCCTGATTTTTTTAATTGAAGGATAATTGCTTTACAGAATTTTGTTGCTCTCTGTCAAACCTCAACATGAATCAGCCATAGGTATACATATATCCCCGCCCTTTTGAACCTCCCTCCTATCCCCTCCCCATCCCACCTGTGTAGGTTGATACGGAGCCCCTGTTTGAGTTTCCTGAGCCAGACAGCAAATTCCCATTGGCTATCTATTTTACATGTGGTAATGTGAATTTCCCTGTCAGACTTAGGTTTTAACAATAATGAATTTGCGGGGGACACAAGTGTCCGTCCCATATGCATGAGCTTTTCTTGTTCCTGCAGCCACCCTGACCAGATTAATCAAAATAAGGGACCAAAGAGCCCTCAGGTTGAAATACAATGGTTGGGTAAAATACAGCGCTTGGTGGAATGACCAGATGGAGGGGATGTTGAAAAATAAATGAGGTGTGATCATTACGATTTATCCCCATCATTACAGACTTGCTTATTAGGAAGTTCCACGTGGGCACAGGGCAGCCAGGGAAAAGTACGAATAAGAGGTGAACATAAGTGGCAAGTGTTTCTCACGTGGACAATGCCTTGTGCTGGGCCTTGCAGAGGATTATTTGTGTTGCTGCATCTAAATTTATCCAAAGAAAATGGATTCACTCTTAATCCCTCAATGTGTTCTTTTGAGTTGACCCTGATATGCAATTTTAATTTTTCTTTTTTATCCATCCCACCGTTTTACTTCGGGCACTTCTTTCTCACGTGGACGACTCCAAAAACTTCCTAAACTGCTGTCCTAGTTCATTTTCCGCATGCTGAAGAGACCTTTCTAAATGGCAAATATGCTCATGACATTTTAATGCCTACATCTTTTGTTCAGTTGTCTGCAGGGGAGAGCTTGTCCCCTTAATAAACAGGATCCTCATAGTCCGAGCCTCACGCCCCTCCTCACCCACACCTCACCCCAGCGCTCTAGATTTCCTGCAGCCCCACAAAGAACCTTCTTGCTCATTGTCACCATTCAGCCCCGCCTGGTACCCCGCCTGGTACCCCGCCGCTCAGTCCTGTCTGCACTAGTCCACCTGGCCCCCTGTCATTCCTGCGGGATGTCCTACAAGAAAAGCCTTTGAGAACCACGGGTCCTTTGCTTTACCCCTGCACACACGTGCCTTCACGTGCATCTGGAGATACAGATTGTTTGTCTGCCCTCCCACCCGACGGGGTGACCTTCAAAGCCGAGGCTGTATTTTCTGTATCTGTGTTTCCCCAGTATCTCACTTTGTTGTTGTTGTTTAGTCGCTAAGTTGTGTCTGACTCTTTGCATCCCCATGGGCTGCGGCATGAACTCCCATAGGCTCCCCCGTCCTTCAGTATCTCCTGGAGTTTGCTCAAGCTCATACCCATTGAGTCAGTGATGCCACCCAACTGTCTCATCCTCTGTCGCCACCGGCTCCTCTTGCCTTTAATCTTGTCCGGCATCAGGATCTTTTCCAATGAGCCGGCTCTTCACATCAAGTGGCCAAAGTATTCTAATACTTCAGTTTCAGCATCAGTCCTTCCAGTGAATATTCAGGGTTGATTTCCTTTAGGATGGACTGGTTTGATCTCCTTGCAGTCCAGGGGACTCTCAAGAGTCTTCTCCAGCAATGTCTCTCACTAAGACCTGGTGTATAGTAGATACTCAATAAATATCTAGGACCTAAATGAGAGAGACAAAAAACGGTGACCAATCAGGATTTCCCAATGGTAATCTCTTGTGTGGAATGGAATAGAAACTCTCAGCAAGTTGAAAAATGATGTTGGACTTTGGGACCCTGAACCAGTTTGCAGTTGTCCGTCCTCTAAAAAGCATCCTGTGTGAATTCCATCTGAGCCCCAGGAGGGGAGGGTCCCTGGGGTGTTGACTAGCCTGGGGCATCCTTAGGTGTTAGTCTGTATGGGGAATCTTCGCCTTGCTTATCACTACCACCAAATGCTAAATTGGAAACCAACCTGAGCTTGAAAAGGAGGTGTCTGAGTTTGCATGAATCAAGTTCCTGAAAGGGAGAATCGGATTGGCTTGCCACATGTAACATGGGTTACATGGCTATAGATTGGTGTCGTTGGGTCAGGCCACAGACCCTGGTCCAGTCACCCGTGCCTTGGTACTCCTGTCTCATCCTAAGTGAGATGCTTAAAGGGGGATTTCTATACAGAATGAGCCCAATGATGGACATGGACACACAGGTATTTTCTATTAAACCATAAAACCCCAAGAGAAGGAAAGAATGCTCCATCCTTAATTCTCCCTGAATCAGGGAGCATGTTGGCTCCACTCCTTTTTAGAGGTATGGCAAGAATCTGTGCTCATCAGAAGCACTTATTTCATTTGAAGGATGAGGAGAGTTTCTGAAAGCTGATGAAAACAGTCAGGGAAGAAGGTAGCCTGAATCTAGAAGTGAACTTCCTGGGTTTCTTCAAGTTAGTAATTCTGAGCGGAGTAGGTCTGTTCATCTGATCCATTGACAGATTCTCAATTACAGTTGATATAGAGAAATGGAGTGTCTTTCATCTGTGTCAGCTGACTCTGTCATCAATAGGCTTACGAATGATAGCAACCTCAAAAGATAAAAGCATAGTTGTGATTCTGAAGTTTTGATGAGGAAAACACTTTAAAACTGGAGTCTTGCTGGTCTCTTATGAATGTTACTGTATCAGCTGAGCTATTTCCTACCTGTCATCCTACTCAGAACTGGCTGAGAAATCACTCATCGTTTGGTAGGTTTCAGTCTTCTGTCCTCTTTGAGATGTGGCTCAAACTCAGCTAGTTCCTGGTGTGCTACGTTCATCCCAAGGGGAATCTTTCTATACCAGAGTTCATCTGAGCATCTCAGATGTAGGAGACATCATTAATTCGTTTAGGCAAGCTTTTTCTCCATCGCATGCAGGCCCTTCAGTTGCTTTGGCATAGTGGCACATTTTATAAATGGATAGACTGAAGGAGGGAGGAGAAGGGGATGATAGAGGATGAGATGGTTGGATGGCATCACCACCTCGATGGACATGAATCTGAGCAAGCTCCTGGAGTTGGTGATGGACAGGGAGACGTGGCGTGCTACAGTCCATGGGGTCCCAAAGAATTGGACACGACTCCAAGACTGAACTGAACTGATGCTGAAAAGGGGAAGTTATTAGTATTGAAACCTGAACCTGCTTAAGGAGCTGACTCTGGTGTGCTCCTGAGAGCTTCCGGGAGAAGTTATGGGTTCGAGAATTCTCGGAAAGAGAGAGAAAGCTTTGAAATAAAAGGGAAAACAGGCCCATGCACAGGGACAGTTTCTCTTAGAGATCTTAGAAGAGTGGTTTCCTCACATTTCACCATTGACCCCATTTCACAAAATAATAGCTGTCCTAAGAACTGTGTCCACTTGTATTTTCTGTTTTATTGTAGTTTTTCTCTGAATGCTGGTTCACACAGTAAGTGACAGAATTAATTTCATCACACAAATCTTGCAGTTGTCTTCATGTGGCTGCTTCTGTGTTCCCCAACAAGTAGTCATCTTCGCTGTTTCCTGTGGGGGCTGGTGGAGAGTCAGACTCACATTCAGCAGATCTTATTATTATTTGATAGGCTGAGCTCCAGTTCTTAAGGACTTTACTTTTAATACTCAGCAAAAGAAACTTAAAAAGACATGATAAGGCACATGGAAGCTTTTACACTTGTCTGATGAATTGAGGAAACATATCTTCCTTCTGTGTTTTATCATTGATTTCTAAAATGTAAGATTTTTTTTTTCCTCTTTAGTAGTCACTGTTTTCCCCTTTTCATCTTTCTCCTTTACAAAGTGTTCATCTGCAGTGAGGGCCTTGGTGGATCCTGCATCTTAAGCCGGGGAGCCTTTGTTTCAATGAGACGCAGCTCCCGTCGTGGGGACAGGGTCCTGGCTGGATGCTGAAATGAGGGTAGGTGGGCTGGAGCCCCAAGTTCTCAGGAGGCCTTGGCTTCAACCCCATCACCTTGGCGTGGTCCCAACCTACGTCTCCTCCCATGGACGCTGCTCCACCCTCCTAGGGCTGCCCACATCCACGTCTCCATCTCTCAGTGATCCGCTCACCACGACCACACTAGCCGGTGAGGCTCCAGGAGGGGGTCTGTGTGTCCTGATTCTGTCTGAACATCTTTGCTGGTAACAAGTTGCCTGGAATGAATGATCAGGGTCCGGTCTCTCGTGGTGCTCGTGTGAAGAAAGACTCACGTTCTCTGAATTGCAGTGGCAGTGACACTCAAGTTTTCCTGAAGTCCTCTTCCTAAAACATCCACATTTCTGCTGTTTTCTGTGTGCTGAGCGCTGGGCATCCGAAGAAGCAGACGTGTCCTTAAGGTGACCTCAGTCCAGCAGAGGAGAGCCTCTGATGGAGCCCTCGCTCTGTCTGTTGGTTTAATAGTTGAGCCCACTTAGTCCTGGCCACGCGCTGTGAGCGGTCTACTATTCTGTGCATTTAACAGCTGAAACCTGGAATCAGTGGCTTACCTATGGCCAGCAAGTGAAACAGACCTGGGATTTGCACATAAGAAATTATTCTGACCTTAAAGCTCATTCCTCTAACTGATATGTAGCACTTCACTCTTCCTAGGGTTTGCCCTGGAGAAACCCCAACAGGGCAAGGAAACCAGATGTGGAAGTGGGCCATGATGCCATGATGAACAAGACTCCACATAAGCATGGGGCATAAAAGTTATGATGGGAGAACAGTCAGGCAAGAAGTGAAATCTAGGGGGGAGGTAGGAGGTGGCATTTAACTGGGCATTGAAGGATGAGTAGGAGCTCATCGGACTGGAGGGTTGGGGTAGATACTAGAGCTCCTTCTTCGGTAGACAACATGTTTTCTTTGACCTTCCTCTGTTCACGTCCTTGCTTCTGTATTAGCTTCCAAGAGGAGTTGCCAAGTGTCATTGCCATGGCTTATATGCATCTCCAGTGTGAAGTGACCCATTTGGGGGTCATTCACACCGCCATTTACACTCATCCCCAAAGTCAAGTCGAATGTGTTCTGCAAAGCTGGACAACAGTGGTTTCACAGACGGATCTTCCTCTGGGAATTGTCTGCAGGAAACTGTTGACTTATTTATTTGGTGTTGAAAACGAAGCAGAATCCAAAGGCTTGGAGGGACTTGTTATATAAGATGTATCTTCCTACGTGGGTATGAAAGCTCTTCCTGACCCTGATTCTGGTGCTAGATAACCACACCTGGGCCAGATGGCAGGGGGTGAGCAGAGGTCCTGGGAAACCAGAGAGGAGGTAATGCGCATGCCTGGAGGATGGCCCAGGGGCTCCTTTGAGGATGTCTGTCCAGAGGCACCAATGACCACATTGCAACAGCGGAAAGACCTGAGTCCCCCCTCCACGCCTGCTGTTACCCAACTAGCAGGAGAGCTCGTTCACAGCGGGCCTTGCAAACAGCCCTGGAAATTTCAACCTGGGCCATCAGAGACTGTCACCAAGACATCTGTTGGGCTGCTGTTGCCAAGGTCATCCTGGCAGCGTGAGGCGCCCGGGGAGAAGTGGGCAGTGCCCAGCTGTGACCAGCCAGCTCAGGTTGCCCACCTGCCTGGGCGCCAGGTTGCCCATGCTCTCTGGCCAGGCTGCAGGATACGAGATGGGTCAGGGGGAGACGCGAAAGACAGCAATTGGAGTGGAATTAGGCTACTTCGGCATGAAACATGCACATTTTTAATTTTCAAAATGCCACACAGTTTGTATTGCATCTGGTCCCCCTGATGGTTGAGATGAGGCTGCTATTGAACAGCCCAGGGTGTGACCAGGTGTAGGGGAGACAGTTTCAGACTTTTTGCACAGTGGCAATTTGCATACATTTGATTATCAACCTTGGAATATCTACCTGGACTCACCCAATAGAATTTCCCAGCTGGAAGGTATTCATACCAGGGGACACCTAATTCAGGGAGTGTGGTGGGTCTACACAGAGTGGAGAGTTGGACTTACATGGGGACCCACGGCAGGCCCATCCTTCAAATCATTGCCTGTGTGACCTCGGGCAAGTGATCTGGTCTCTCAGAGCCCCTTTTCCTTTATCTTTAAGTTGAGAATTAGTTATTTCCTAGGACTGTTGGGAGAGTTAATTAAGATGGTACAGTGACCACGCGGGGCTCCCAAGGGCTCTCAATACATGTCTTAAGCTTGTTTTTTTTTTTTTGAATATTTATTTATTTAGGGCTGCGCTGGGACTTGGTGCTGCTCTCAGGCTTTCTCTAGTTGCGGCGAGCAGGAGTCACTGTCTTGCTGCAGGGCACGGGCTCAGTAGCTGTGGCCCAGGGGCTGAGTTGCTCCGGGGCACGTGGGATCTTCCCGGACCAGGAATCAAATCCACATCTCCTGCACTGGCAGACGATTCTTACCCACTGGACTGCCAAGCAAATCCCTCTCCACTCATTTTATTTGGACTTTTCGCCACCCTACTTGCAGGAGGGGAAGCTGAGGTTTACAGAGGTTGAGCTGACATCACGTGATCACCCGTGGTCCAAGCAAAGCCCCCTCTGCCTTCCCCCTTCCGGTGCCCCACGCTGCCTCCTGCCTCTCTTCCTCCCTCCCTGTGTCTCCCTCCCAGCTCAGGCTCTGGCCCCCTTTCCCTCCCACCATCAGCAAACCTTATATCACATCCGCTGGGTAGCGTTCAATTTGTATTTTTGCAAAACACGTATCTTTGCACGAATGCATTTCTCATTTGTTAGAAGGTTTCTGGATGTATGCGTATGTGTTCTGTGTGCATTATTTGTGCAAATGTGTTCACACATGTCTGCATATGTGTGCGTGTGTCAGTGAGCGTTTCTGTCTCTGAGTTTTTGCTCTGAGCACTGTGTCTGTCATCCATCCCTGCTGCCCTGAACACACGTGGCCTTGCTGTTCATCGCTGCTTAGTGCTGACTGGCGTGCGTCCAGGGCGTTCTGCACGGCCCTCTGCGAGGACGGGCAGGCGGGCTGCCGCCAAACCCTCTCCCCACCTCCACCACCACCTCTTTCCCAGTGCTTCCTAAGAGAGAGAAAGCGAAAGTGTCCGTTGCTCAGTCATGTCTGATTTTTTTTGTGACCCCATGGACTGCAGCCCACCAGGCTCCTCTGTCTACGGAGTTCTCCTGGCAAGAGGACTGGAGTGGGGTGCGAGTCCCTTCTCCAGGGGATCTGCCCAACCCAGGGACTGAACCGGGTCTCCCGCACTGCAGGCTGACTTTTTATTGTCTGAGCCACCAGAGAGTGCTTCCTAAGGCAGGACCAAAAGACATTTATATGCTACAAGTTTGCATCTCCTATTCGACTCTGAGTCTGTGAGAACACATTTCCTGACTCACATAGAAAGCACTCAGCACACAGTAACATATCTGTGAGCACGGGGCCGGAGGCTCTCCCAACAGCTGGACGCACAGCCTCTGGCCAGGCGTCCTGTGGCCTCATCTCCAGGGACGGTGGGTAACAGTACCTTACCTCGTAAAGGTTTATGATCAGCGAGGGAAGCATCTTTTAGGGAAAGATGAAAATCATTCAAATGGAATTTGTCATTGAATTCCTTTGAATACACCATATTATTCATTTATCCAAACAAACAGTATCAAGCACTTACTCTAGGTGATGGAGGTATGGATTTTGCAAACCATTTGAATGCTTTCAGTATTCCCAGATCCACAGAAGATTCTGGCTTCCAGGGCAGTGAACTCCATTCCGTGGGTCTGCTGTGGCCTTTGGAGAGGACGCCATCAGAATGTACACATGGGAGGGTGTGTGGTGGATCACAGGTCAAGTCCCAGTCTCCCTACAAGAAATGAGATGCTCTGAAAACAGCGTGAGAGGGGAACTGTGTGGAAACATTTGTCTTCCTGTGAAGACAGGAGGCTGATGGCAAAAAACGGTTAGGATTTTTTTCCCATGGTCTTTCCTTTTAGGGAATCAGAGGAGTGGTCTACTTGGATATAAGTTTTTTTTTTTTCTATTGACTTTGTGATTCTGAGTGAGGGCACATAACTGTAATTGACAAGTAACAAGAGTCACTCTAGACCTGGGGTCTGCAAGCTTTTTCTGCAAAGCATCAGATAATAATGTTATGCCTTGCAGATCACATGGCCTTTGTCACAAGTTCAATTCTGCTACTACAGTGCAAAAGCATTCATTAGACGACGTGTGAGTGAACGGGCTCAGCTGTGTTCCAGTAAAACTTTATTTATAAAATAAGAAGTGGATCAGGTTTGACTCAGGGGGACCTGACTTAGAAGCTCACTTATTTGCTACATCTGGAAATCAACATACATTTCTCAGGTCTCTTAAGATGGATCAGAGACTTCCCTGGAAGCCCAGGGGTTAAGACTCTGTGCTTCCACTTCAGGGGATGTGGATTTGATCCCTGGTCAGGGAACTAAGATCCCACAAGCCACACAACATGGCCAAATAAATAAATAGATAAGATCAGCTCCTGTTTCTTCGTAATTGGCTGCAATTTTAGGGGGATACTCTTAGCAAAACAGTTAGGAGTAATAAAGAGAACACAGAAGAAGAATTTGTCCTGTGTTCATTTGAGCTCATCTTGGTTGTACATGACAGAAAACCCAAGTCATGGTGGCTTATATAAGAGAGAAGTTTCTTTCTGTCTTCTGTATAAAAAATGTGGAGGTAAGAAGCTCAGGAATCTGCTGCTGCTGCTGCTAAGTCATGTCATTCATGTCCAACTCTGTGCAACCCCATAGATGGCAGCCCACCAGGCTCCTCTGTCCCTGGGATCCTCCAGGCAAGAATACTGGAGCGAGTTGCCATTTCCTTCTCCAGTGTATGAAAGTGAAAAGTGAAAGTGAGATGGCTTGTCTGTTTTCTCCCATGAATGGTCTGGATTTCATGACTCAAAATTGTAGCAAACATTTCAGGTAGAAAGATGGGAAAAGGGGAGAGGAGAAGAGTATTAGTAAATTAAGAATATTCACCTCAGTGAATGCTTTACCAGTCACCTCTATTTATCGCCTGTCATGGTTGATTTTATGTGGCAGTGCAGCTGGCCCGTGGTACCAGCGTTTGGTCTCCTAGATGTTGCTGTGAAGGACTGGTGCTTTTTAACGTGATTAGCATTTAAGTCAGTAGCCTTCTGAGTAAAGCATAGTATCCTCTTTAGTGTGGGTGGGCTTTGTCTGATCAGTTGAAGGCTTTAAGAGAAAAGAGACCAACCTCCCCAAAGGAAGACAGAATTCTACCTCCAGAAGGCCTTTTCCCTGGGTTTCCAGCCTGCTGGCCTGCACAGTCCTACCCTGCAGATTTCATATTAGCAAGCCCCCACAATCAAATGAGCCAACTCCCTATATTCCTAAAAATAACCAACCTCAGGACTTCTCAGACTGTCCAGTAGTTAAAAATCTGCCTTCCAATGCAAGGGACATGGGTTCAATCCCTGGTCAGGGAACTAAGATCCCACATGCCATGGGGACAATTAAGCCTGCATGCCAAAGCTAAGACCTAACACAGCCAAATAAAAAAAAAAAGGAACCAACCTCTCTCTCTCTCCACATATGTATATGTATGTATATATGTGTATATGTATATGTACATGTATGTGTATATGTATGTGTATGTGTGTGTATGTGTATGTGTATATGTATACAAACGTTTGGATTCTGTCCCTGGTGGCTCAGATGATAACGCGTCTGCTACAATGCGGGAGACCCAGGTTCAATCCCTGGGTCCAGAAGATCCTCTGGAGAAGGCAATGGCAACCCATGCCAGAACTCTTGCCTGGAAAATCCCGTGGACAGAGGAGCCTGGTAGGCTGCAGTCTGTGGGGTTGAAAAGAGTCGGACATGACTGAGCGACTTCAGCTTCTTCTTTATGTGTACACACACACACACACACACACACACACACACACCCTATTGGTTCTGTTCCTCTGGAGAAATCCAGTCTTCAGGAAACTTACCCACATCTCCTCCCTAGTGATAATTTTCAGTATGTATCTCTATAAGCTCTTTTTCTAAACTTACTTCTTTGGATCCTGACGGGACTCTCCAGGGAATCTTACCTTGCTGCCCATATTCACTTTTATTTTCAGGGAACTGTAAGTTGGAATTGGTTTCTCTTGCCGATGGTTAATGCAAAAAAAATCAAGATCTTCAGGAGTCCTACTCTAAGGCCATTCTGATCCCTTAGAGCAGCAAGGCAGCTGCCGTGCCTGCTTCTTGTCGGTGGTGTTGCACATAGTAGGTGCTTGGTAGAGACGGGCCGATGGAGCCAGTCGTGAGGCAAAGCTGTTCGGGGCAAAGTGAGCGAGGCCAGTGGAGTGAGAACGGCGGGGGCGGCCGCAGGACCCCTGGCCGCACCTGCGCACGCAGGCCGGATCAGCGGAGCGGGTGCGGGCCGCCCGTCGGGCCCGCTGGACGGGAGAGGAGGCTGAAGGCGGCGTGGCGCCCGCGTGACCAAGCCTCCCGCTCGCTGCGCCTGCTCGGGGCGCGGGGCTCGGGGCCGCGCAGGGAGCCTGCCTGCGGGATCCGAGGCTTCTGGCAGCGCCGGGCGCCGGGGCCAGTGCAGAGGGAGGGTAACGCGGGGCGAGCCGCGGGCACGGCCCCCTTGGCCGGCGGGCTGCCGCGCTCTGCCGGGCTCCGCTGCCTGTGTCCAGCGAGCGCAGGAAGAGCCGGCGGTCGAGGAGCGGGCGCCGCCGTGGCCCCTGCCGAGTGCTGCGGGGGCGGGAAGGCGCTCACACCCGCTGCTCTCTGCCGCCGCGCCGCCGCCTCCCTCGGCACGGGGACCCTCCCCCGGGAAGGGCTGGTCTGTACCGCGCTGGATCCTCCCATCCTCCCGGGACCCCCGGCAGGGACTTAGCCAGAGTGGGCCATCGGGGCAGACCCTTGCTTCGCAGGTACCTGAGGGCTGGTCAGGCGCCTTACTCTTGTTTGCAGTATCTCTGCGGCTCATTACTGACTGTGTGGGTGTCGGAAAGACTGCGGAATCGTTTCAAGCCTCAGTTTCCTCATCAGTGAAATGGGCTCACAAAGAACATTAGGGGCTGAACTGTGTACCTCCTTATTTACACGATGAAGTTGCAACCGCAGGACCTCAGAATGGGACTGTGTCTGAAGACATGGATGGTCTTTAAAAGGCTGATTCACATACAGTGAGGTCACTGGGCGGGCCCCTCATCCCACGCCACTGGTGTCCTGTCTGAAGAGCAGGTCGGACACACGGAGGGACCACGCAGGACAGGGGCCCCAGAAGGCGCCAACGCTGTGACCCTGGGCTCCTCGTGACGCCCTGTCGCGGCTGCCCTAGCGACCTCATGCCATGTGTGTCTAAGAGGTTTCTAAGGATCAATTAAGACAGCGGCGGTGCAGTGTTCAGTGTCCTTCCTGGCACAAACTAGTTAAGTATCTTCCATCTTCTGCTCTGCAGGCATTTCGAGGCAGTGCAATACCGTAGCGCCAGGCCTGGCCTGCCCAAGTTTGGGTTGGGCGCTTCCTTGCTGGGTAACTATGGGTATAATATTTAAATTCTCAAAATTTAAATTCTCAAAATATTTAAATGTCTGAAAATTCTCAAAATGTTTCATAAAACAGGGCAATCGCAGGGCCTCACAGTCATGCTGGGCTTGAGTACCCAGCACAGGGCAGCCCCAGGTGGCCGCTGTCACTGCAGGTATTGTGAGGCAAGTAAGCCTTGACTTGGTCCCTTTGCTGAGGATGGATGCTAAAAACTTAATGCTCATTGAGGCAGACAATAAGGCCGGGAAAGAAGTGTGCAGGACACCCCTGAGCCTGAAGGATAAACTTGGGCCTGGTGCTTTTGTTGTAGAGGCATACTGATTAATTTTAAAACATGGATAAAATGCAGCCCTTTCTC
Source organism: Hydropotes inermis (assembly GCA_020226075.1). NCBI lineage: Eukaryota > Metazoa > Chordata > Mammalia > Artiodactyla > Cervidae > Hydropotes > Hydropotes inermis. The sequence goes on from CM035270.1 coordinate 109,188,543, forward strand.
TCTCTGTCAGAGATTTACCCTTTGAACAGACATTTTTTAGGTATATTTTTGTTGTTATCTTTTTAATTGGAATATAGTTGATTTTTTTTAAGTCAGAGGATAATTACTTTACAATATTGTGATGGTTTTTGCCATAACTTTTTTTTTAATATTTAGAGGATAATTAGTTTATAATATTGCAATATTGTGATGCTTTGGGGGAGTATAGTTGATTTTTGTTGTTGTTTAGTCACTAAGTCACATCTAACTCTCTGTGACCACACAGACTGTAGCCTGCCAGACTCCTCTGTCCATGAAATTTCCCAGGCAAGAATACTGGAGTGGGTAGCCCTTTCCTTCTCCAGGGGATCTTCCCAGCCCAGGGATCGAACCCGCATCTCCTGGTTGGCAGTTAGATTCTTCACCACTGAACCATCAGGGAAGCCCACGGTTGACTTACAATGTGTTAGTCTCAGGTGCGCAGCACTGTTTCAGTCATGCATACATCTGTATCTATTTTTCCAGTCTTTTCTGTTATCACTTCACTTCAGTTTAGTCACTCAGTCGTGTCCGACTCCTTGCGACCCCATGGACTGCAGCATGCCAGGCCTCCCTGTCCATTACCAACTCCCAGAGCTTGCTCAAACTCATGTCCATCGAGTCGGTGAAGCCATCCTTTCCCTTATAGATTATTACAAAAGACTGAGTAGAGTTCCCTGGGCTGTCCAGTAGGTCCTTGCTGGTTACATACTGTAAATATAGTGCTGTGTGTCTGTTAATCCCAGTAGATTTATTTTTACTGAGGTCCAATAACATGGGCTTCTAACATGGTATGTTTCATGTGGACACAACATGTTTGGGCTTCCGTGCCCCCTGCAGTGTACTCACCACCAGAAACTGTTCCATCTGTCCCCTCGATCCTCTTGCATCCATCTCGCCCCCGCCCCTTCCGGTCTGGTAACCACTTCTCTGCTCTTGGTCACTCCGTGTTTTTGTGTTGAATTATTTTTCTTTGTTTGCTGTCCTCCATGTATGACTGAAATGATACGGCACTTGTTTTTCTCTGATGTACTTTGGCTAACAGATTTGTCAGTATACGATGCATGGTTGTTAACTGGAAGCAGATGTTTACGGCAGCTCTAGGACCTTTTCATCTGGGAGAAGAGACGTTTCATAAACTTTGCACAGCCACTCCCTGCTTCTGCCACCCCCCACCCCCCCACCCCCTCGCAGAACCATTCCACTGTCTGCTCTGTGAATCTATTTTACATCCCTCTATGGCCGTGGAGTCAGGCAGTATTTGTCCTTCCGTGACTGGGTTACTTCACTCAGCGAGATGTCCTGCGGGCTCATCCGTGTCACCTGGCTCAGCTGGAAGTCCTGCCCTTTCTCTTTTAAAAGCTGTCCAAGTCAAGTATGCAGAAAACTTGGGCTCTGGGCACCTGGGGCCAGAAAAGCCCACAGAAAGGTTCCAAACGTCACCACTTGGCCTGTCCATCCACCAGCCATTTGCGAGCCTGTCCTTCGGATCAATGTCTCTTGAAGACAGAGCAGTTGCAGGATGGGTGCCTATGTGTGTTTGGGGCGGGGGGCGGAGCTCCAAGAGATCTGACGCTGCGGGGCCAGCAGGAGACTCCTTTGAAAGATCAGGTATAATCTTGCAAATGTGTGTGAACTTTGCAAGATATCCATATTCATTTTAGATATAAAATCACATTTACCGTCTTTACTGAGAAGTAAAATAGAAGTGCCCTGAGGGTTTCACTCCCTTCCCCAGCAGACACAGCTGAGCAGCTTGGGGTACCACCCACTCTGTTAGGCCCAGGGCCCTGGGAACCTTCTGCCTTCTCCCCCCCCCCAGCTCACGTCCTATCTTTGGACAGCGGTGCTGGGTGGCATTCACGGCCCCCGTGAGTCAGCAGTGGATGCTCTCAGAGACGTGAACTGATGGTGGTTTTAAGATGTGACCCACCCCAACCCAGGAGAACAGACCAGTTCTGAGATGCTCAGGGATGAACCATTTTGCCACAAGGGCTGCTGGTGTCGCCCGTCACCCGGGTGCCCATGCGGCCGCCAGGGTCCAGCTGTGTTAGGGGAGGGGGCGCTGCTCACCCCACTCCCCAGGCCTCCTTTCTGAGTCTTGGCTGCTGCAGCCTCGACGGCTGGTTTGCTTGAGGACTTCACACTACAGTGACCACCCCTTTCCCTCAGAGCGACCACCCCCCTGAGCGTCTGTGTGGCCTGGCATAGTGCCTGCAGCCCACACCGGCGATGCCCTGGGTTCCGGACCCCCTGGGTGTGGCCCACCGGAACACACCACTGCTGTTGCCACCTGGAAAGCCCCCTTCCTGCAGGGATGTCTGAATAAAAGACAAACACGACACGAGCCGAAGCCGGACTGTGCGACAAGGCTCTCACACAGGGCTTTTCCATTTCTGTACTCTCGGCCGAGCCAGCCAAGCTCCCAGCTGCCCATCCTGACCTTCTGGAACTGGTGCCAAGTAAACGCTTAGAGCCAAATTTCAGGCTGTGGTTGAGGGGGGCCCCTGCAACCCTGCGGAAGCAGGACTTGAGCGTCCACTCCAGGGAAGGACATGGGGCCTTGGGTCTCATTGGTGTGTGTTGCTTTAGAAGGATAGAGGTCGGGGGTCGGGGAGGAGCGGAACAAAGGAAGTCTTCTGTTAAAACCTGCAACTGGATACAGGTCTGCTCTGCCTTCTCTTTGCAAGACGCTGCACTGGCTTCACAGGGGCACAGGCAGGACCTCCTGGAGCCCAGAGGAAGCAATCCCTCAGGGCTGGGGGTGATGGTCTCGCTCCCCCAGGCCGGGGAGTGTCCGAGGTCTGAAGCCCTTTGGTCCCAGAGGCTCCCGACTGGGAGGCGGGCAGTCACACGGGGGCAGCAAAAACCTCTGGGCGCCGGCGTAGCCCAGGGTGCTGGAAAGCACAGGTGTCCCTACCTGCAGGCCATCGGCTCAGCAGGCTCCGAGTCCCCACTGGGCGCTTCTCCTCCACCAGCCACTCCGTCTGCCCAGGGGCAGCAGCCAGGGGGTGCCGAGTGCCCAGGGTCAGGACCACGCTCAAGGACGTGAGGCCAAGAGCGGGCCAGCCACCCCTGTCCCTGTCTCTCCTTGAGCTCAGGACAGAGCAGGGAGCCCTTGAGTTCCTATAAGGTCACCCACCGGCTTCTTTCCTTTTAACCATGAGACACCCTTGAGGTCCTGGTTGATTTTCACAGAGAAACAGACGATTCTCTGAGTTAAAAAGACAGACCGTAGTTAAGTTTTCTGAATTTTAAGGAAAATAAAGGCCAAGATTGCCATGCCTACTGTTCCTGGTGGGGGCGGCGGAATGGGGTGGGGGCGGGCGGGAAAAAAACCACCAGGCAAACAGAAAAGAAGCCATTCTTTGATGCCCGCGGGCATCTTTGCTCCTCAAGAGGCCCTGCTCCTGGCAGAGGGACAAGCAAAGCCCCTCGCCGCTTGGTCCCTTCGCGCG
>CM035270.1:109199527-109306715 GCA_020226075.1 Hydropotes inermis
ATATTGATTCTTCCCGCCCAAGAACATGGTGTATCTTTCTGTGTTAACGATATTGATTCTTCCCGCCCAAGAACATGGTGTATCTTTCTGTGTTAACGATATTGATTCTTCCTGTCCAAGAACATGGTATATCTTTCTGTGTCATCTTTGGTTTCTTTCATCAGTGTGCTGCAGTGTTGAGAGTACAGGTCTTTTCTTTCAAAACTTTCCTTCCTACCTGAGGAAGGAAAAGGAATTGTGCCATTCGTGATGCAATGATGAATGGGATTGTTTCCTCAATTTCTCTTTCTGAATTTTCATCATTATGGTATTGAAATGCAATGATAAATGGGATTGTATTAGTTTTGTACCCTGCAAACGTCACCAGAACTGATGATGAGCTCTAGTAGTATTCTGCTCACTTAATATACATGAAAACCCACACCGCCCCCCCCGATCGGCTGCATCCAGAGCCCACATTCAAAGCAGATGGGAACCAGCTGACTTTCCTTTCTAAAAAACACTTTCTCTGCCTGGAACGCAGCCCACTGTGTTATACTTTATCAGCAAGTGTCCCATTGAGCTTGGTCCTGTGCCTCCTCTTTCGTCGTGGAGTTGCCACAGAAAGCTTTGCCAGGACTTCCCAGTGTTCCACAGAGAAGCTAGGGGGCATAAAGGGTTGGATAAATGCTTTCTGTTCACCTTCACCGAAACATCTTCAGCTCCAGCGTGCCTGCCGAAATTGCAAAGATGCTCACCACTTACAGTGATGAAGAGTCACTATGTTTCTGGCTCATCAGGAATTGCAGCTTTATTATTTTTTATGGAAATGAGCTGTGCCTGTCTTTGGCATTAACTGATTCAGTTTTGTAATAGACATCTTTCACCCTCTTTCGTTGAGAAAGGCAAGACTGGATGAGTCCAATGATTGAGTCCTGAAAATTGAGGACAAGAATTTAACTGGGTGAAGAGGCAATTCTCTAAAAGATTTTAGAGGTCAGTGGTGGCTTGAAGTCCTTGCTTTAAAAATATCAGACAGGTGTAGGGTGTGTATTCTTGTTTCAGACATCCTTTGGAAACATGGAGTGGTTTTTAAAATTTGCATCTGGATGCCTGTGGCCTTAAAGCCACAGGGAGGAGATAACCATGTGTTTGGGTGAAATTTCAGCCTGAATCCTACTTGCTGTAATTCTTCATGAGGCTGACATTTCCTTCCTGACTTGGGCATCTTGTGTTCCTTAATGTGAGGAAATAAATGAAAGAGTGGGGGGTGGAAAGGATCTTTTTAAATAGCCCAAGGAAAGTGGTTAAGTCCAGGAAGTTTCTTCTCCATGCTGCTCCCCATCTGCCTTTTACTTTCCAGAACTCTTTACTGTCATGTCCCCGATAGGCCTTTAGTCACCCCTGGTACCTATAAAGGACCAGTATTTGTTCACAGTTCACTCTTATCAAACTTTTTTTATGTGCCATATTCCACCTGGCTTTGCTAAAAGATTGAAACAAAACCAATTACTGAAAAACATGTAAAATGTGTATAATGTGTCACCCTCTTTCAGAACATCCATAACTTTAGCAATAGCAGTGTGTACATTTAAAATAGATAACCAGCTAGGACCTACTGTATAGCACAGATAACGCTGTTCAGTAGTCTGTAATATCCTAAATGGGAAAAGAATCTGAAAGAGAATGGATACATGTACATGTGTGACCAAATCACTTTGCTCTACACCTGAAACTAACACAGTATTGTTCATCAGGTGTGTGTGCTAAACTAATTCAGTCATGTCAGTCTCTTTGCAACCCCATGGACTGTAGCCCGCCAGGCTCCTCTGTCCATGGGATTCTCCAGGCAAGAATACTGGAGTGGGTTGCCATGCCCTCCTCCAGGAGATCTTCCCGGCCCAGGGACTGAACCCATATCTCTTAGGTCTCCTGCATTGGCAGGTGGGTTCTTTACTGTTTGTGCCACCTGGGAAGCCATAATCAAGTATATGCCAACATAAAATAAAAATAAAACAAAAAACAAAAATTTAACAATAACTGTTGGTGAACAGACCAAATTGAATTATTAATGGTTGATATTTCTGGTACAAAGTTATGGCAGAGTTGATACAAGACGAAATATGGTCACAGCTAGTCACAGTCATTCGTGGAAGAATAGGGAGAGGTCACTGCGAGGCCTGTCTTGGCCCCCCTTCAACCACTGATGGGTTGTGTGTGTCTTAGCAGTTCTGTGAATCCTGTGTTTTCATTGGAGCAGGTGCTTTGTGAGTCAAGGACCAAATAGCAGATACCGTCGCTGGGTTCAGCTTCCGCTTCCAGGCTGAGCTTATGGCATTGGAGTCAAAGTTTGCTGTGAATCCCTTCTTGAGAAAAACGGCCCTGGCACAGACATTGAGTCACTGTCCTGGGCCGGCTTCCATGGTGGCGGCCGGCTACTTTTAGCACCGGTGGCTTGGATGCCTTGGGATCTGGAATGCAGCCTTCCACCAGCAACTTTACAGAACACACCAGTGATAGAATAGTCTTGATGATAGAATTTTCCATGGCAGTGTATATTTTATTTCCTTACTAGTGATGGTGGTGGTTTAGTTGCTAAGTCGTGACCGACTCTTGCAACCCCATGGACTGTAGCCCACCATGCTCCTCTGTCCATGGGATTCTCCAGGCGAGAATACTGGAGTGGGTTGCTATTTCCTTCTCCAGAGGATCTTCCCGATCAGGGAATCATATCTGATCAATTTTTAGAGATGTGTAGCTTCCCTTACTAGCATCTGATCAATGTCTAGAGAGCTTTAGCTTCTCCTACTCGATTTTGAGAAAAACTGCTTTCTTCTCAGAAACTGCACAAGATGCTGAGCATTTTCTCAAACTGCTAAGCCGTGACTATGGAACACAGGCTTTTCAAAAATTTGTGTCTGACACCCCATGGAGATGGAGATGGTGGACCAAAAGGCACCACCACGGTCTGGTGATGAATATGGGAAACCAAGGTGGGCAGGGAGTTCTTTCAGAACATTTTCCAAGGTCTTTCTTCTGACTAGCTCCTGTGATATTCCTCTTGACAACAGTGGGTGTCTATGTCCGTGGAAGGCTAGATTCCACTCCGTAAGTACTAGGTTTGCCCAGAGGAAGATGGTCATCAAACCACAAAATCTGAAATGTATGCCTGTTTTTGTCTCTTGGATATATACAATAGAGGTGTCCTTGAATGGTGGTAATGTAGGTGTTAAAATGAATGAAAGAACTTTCCTTCTTTATTTTGAGTACAAGATTTGTATTCTTCTTGTTGGAGGTTGGTACAGTGTTCCCACTGGAGATTCTAAAATTATGACACTAAATGTATCTTAAGTTGGATCCCTGGATAGGAGAGTCAAGTAAACATATTTTAAATTTTAATAGCTGCATAATACCCCATCCATTTATTAGACAGCTGTTGGATGGTAGGAAGGTTTTTATTTATTTTTTAATTTTTTTATTAAAGTATTCTTGCTTTACAACATTGTGTTAATTTCTGCTGTATAGCAAAGTGATTCAGTTATATACATTTTAAAAAGTATTCTTTTCTGTTATGGTTTACCACAGGATACTGGATATATGGCATATATCACTGTGTGATACAGTAGGACCTTGTTGTTTATCCATCCTATTTATACCAGTTTGCATCTGCTAATCCCAACCTCCCAATCCATCGTTCCCCTTGGGCAACCACAAGCCCACCCTCTTTGTCTGTGAGTCTCTTTCTGTTTCATAGATAAGTTCATTCATGTTGCATTTTATATTCCACATATAAGTGATACCATGGGGGTATTTGCCTATTTCTTTCTGACTTATTTCATTTAGTATGATCATCCCTACAGTCAGAGCCAAGAGGCAGAGAAGAGGAAAGGAGAGCTGGACATAGCAGCTAGAGGTCAGGAGACGAGAGGAATTCCCAGCTGGGGGGGTCTGCATTCTCAGCGGCAGGGTGGAGCGGTCCCCCTGGGGAGGTGGAATGTTTGTGGGGCTTGGAGGCAATCTGGGGAAACAGGACCTGCTTACATGTTGTTGTTCAGTCGCTAAGTCATGTCTGACTCTTTGCGACCCCATAGACTGCAGCACGCCAGGCTTTCCTGTCCTTCCCTATCTCCCAGCTTGCTCAAACTCATGTTCATTGAGTCGGTGATGCCATCCAACCATCTCATCCTCTGTCACCCGCTTCTCCTCCTGCCATCAGTCTTCCCCAGCATCAGGGTCTCTTCTAATGAGTCTGTTCTTCGCATCAGGTGACCAAAGTATTGGAGCTTCAGTTTCAGCATCAGTCCTTGCCATGAATATTCAGGACTGGTTTCCTTTAGGATGGACTGGTCTGATCTCCTTGCTGTTCAAGGGACTCTCAAGAGTCTTTTCCTGCACCACGGTTCAAAAGCATCAATTCTTCAGCGCCCACCTGAGAGGGTTCCAGTGCCGTGATGGCCTGGGAAGGATGGGAATCAGCAGAGCGTTAGTCTCCTTCTCAAAGAAAGAGAAGAAAACTGAACGTCACATAACAGAATCCTGCATAAAAGAACAGGATTTGAGGGGAATGTATGAAACTGGAAGAGCGACTTGGACATAGAATTACAGTCTGTGGGGGAATTATGTCATCTGGGTGTAACTTTGAGGGGCTGGAAAGGGCACTGTCGGATTCTCGTTTTCAGAGAGCTGAAAAGGAGTGTGTGATGTCCCAAATACAACTCAGGTTCACGAGCAACAGGGTGTTTTAAGGCCGTATGATATATACACACACATGAGTAGATAGATAGGAATGTAGATATATACACGTCCTATTTCTTGAAATAATCTGAAAAACATTTAAGACTTGGGATGATTAGAATTTCTGGCTCTGATTTTGAAAAAACAAATAAATCCTCCACTCTCCCAGTACCAAGTCACATGGTACACAGTCAGAGAATATGGCTCCCAGTGAGAGAGCTTTGGCAGGTGAAAGCTGCCGTGCCATTACAAATCAGTTCAATTCGGCTCAGTGGCTCAGTCGTGTCTGACTCTCTGCGACCTCATGGACTGCAGCACGCCAAGCCTCCCTGTCCATTGCCAGTTCCTGGAGCTTGCTCAAACTCATGTCCGTCAAGTCAGTGATGCCATCCAACCATCTCATATTCTGTTGTCCCCTTCTCCTCCCGCCTTCAATCTTTCCCAGCATCAGGGTCTTTTCAAATGAGTCAGTTCTTCACATCAGGTGGCCAAAGGATCAGAGTTTCAGCTTCAGCATCAGTGCTTCCAGTGAATTTTCAGGGTTGATTTCCTTTAGGATGAACTGGTTGGATCTCCTTGCAGTCCAAGGGATTCTCAAGAGTCTTCTCCAACACCACAGTTCAAAAGCATCAATTCTCTGACCATTACAAATCATAAAGCCTTAATACTTTGAAGCTCATGCCTTGAAGCCCCCTTGATGCATTTCATTAATTTTACCTGCTCATTACAAGGATGCTATAGGGGCCTGGGGGTGGCTGTTTCATCTTGCCAATAGCCCTCTTTGCTGGCAGTTGGGAGAACACATGGATGCTTCTGACTTCACATCCCAGCCCTTCCCCATCCTAGCTGAGCGATCTTGGGCAAATCTGGTTCAATTCCACATTTGGAGATAATGCCAGTCACACCATTGCTATGAGGAAAACATTTTTTAAGCAAAGAATACTGTTCTTAGAGTGAAGATTTCAATCTGCCGTTGAATGAGCCCTTACTGTCTGTGTTGTCATTAACGATGATATTTGAGTGGTTCTTCTGATTTTCAGCATTTGGTGAGGGTTTGTGTCCATTCCAAGAGGTGTTGTTCTAGGAAATCATAGAATTTTGACTTTTAGGGCATTTTATAGACCATTTTGCCCAGTGATTTTTGGACCCCTGTTTTAGTAACAGAAACCTATTTCACAAAGAAAATAAGACAAATCCAACATGTAAAAGAGATGAAAGCCCTAGTGACCCCGGGACAGGTCATCAGAGCCCCAGAGCAACAATCCAGACTCCTAATTCAGTAATAGGATTTTGTGCAGGAGGAAATAAGGCTCAGAGAGGTTAAGTAAATTACCAAAATCACACAGCCAGCATATTGCAGATTCAGGGCAATTTTTTTCATTTTTGCTTCAAACCAAGCAATCTGGGTGAGCCCTGATAAAAATAATATACTGAGAAGATTAAACCCAAAACTGACATTGACTGGAAACTGAAACGGAAATAAAAGAATTTAGTGTTATAGATGCAATAAAAGCCCCTGTCTGCAGATCAGCAGAGAAAGGGTATGTACTGAGGGCAGCTGGGGTTTCCTGCAGTGCCTTGGCTTCCTGTCTGTGGAGAGACAGAGATGTTTTCTTTTTACAGCACCATCCCTGGAGGCATTAGGGTTTTCAGAGCAACTTCTATTTAATTAGTTACTTAATGAGTTGCTTTTGAAACAAGGGGAAAAACGTGAGGCTATAACAAATGTTTTTCTCCCCAAATTTCAAAAGTAAGCAACAATTAATAAATTCTGCCTGCTTTGGAAGTAGGCAGTAGGTAATTTTCGATTTCCTCTTACACTTGAATAGCTTCAAAGGTAGTAGTTATATGACAGGTGTAGGAAGATCAGAGTCAGATATAGAGGATTCCCAGACAAACACCTGGACACCCTGGGTACTTGGCTCCGCAGGAAGGTCGATGTCGAAACGCTGAACTGTTTTCCGTTCATAAGCTTAAACTGAACTGATGGTGTGTTGATCCCTGCCCTGGGATTATAGATCCCTTCTGAGAGTCTGATAAAAGCTGTGGATCCGCCAACCAGAAAAAAAGTCTCCTATTGTGAAAATTTTGCACCTTTGTTTTATGTCCCTGGATATATTCCAGTGTCTCCTGGTTTGTAGTCTTTGGGAACTTGAATAGAATTTGTATCCTGATGTAGCATGAAAAATTGTTATAAATCTTAACTATGCTGAACTGGTTCATAGTGCTTTTCAGATATCCTATATCTGTCCATTTTTCCATCTGTTAATTCTATTAATTTTGGAGAGTTTGATATTGAAATGCCAACTAAAAACCTTAATCTACCTAAAAACATAATTGTAATATATAGTGGAGCTATATGTAACTTCGTTCTGTATTTTTCAAGTCTCCTGTAAATGTGTTATCATACTTTCATAATTAAAAAAAAACTTTTAAAACTGTAAAAATAAACAACAAAAAAGAAAAAGTCTCATAATCTGATTAGGTGAGGCTCACAGAAGCTCTCATGTCCATCAGTGGACTCCAGGTGGAGTATCTCTGTTCCCTTCTTGTGGTTTGTGTCCTGAATTTGTCACCTGTGTGACTTTGGTAATTTATGTCACCTCTAGGGCTTCTCCAGCTTGGCTCAGCTGGTAAAGAATCTGCCTGCAGTGCAGGAGACCTGGGTTTGATTCCTGAGTTGGGAAGATCTACTGCTATAAATAGTAGTAGAAGTGATAGGATTTTGATCTTTCGATTTCCTGGGTTACTCTGCAAGACAAAACTAGGGATCTGTGGACTTAGGGGTCTATGGATGCCTGGATGGCAGCGTTAGCTGAAGGTCAGCATATTCTCTGTAGGTCACGGCTGACTTGCTCACCGTCTTCTCATCACCAGGACAACAGGATGCCCATTGGCCTCCCATAGGGGCAAGTGTGACAAAGGACTTCTTCTACTTAAAAGTTCTCTAATGTGGAACATGTCTCCCCTTCCCTGACACACAGCTGTGAGCCTCTGATAGACACAGACAAGCCCTGTTCTTTCTGTATCTCCAGCAGCACGCACCGTGCCTGCCCATGAGTTTGTGTGCAGAAGAAATCAGTGAAGGGGTGAAGTGCATCATCCTCTCTAAAACACCTCCAGTGAGTGTCTCACAGAGCTCGGAGGTCTGTGGTTTGATTCACTCAGCAAATGGATTAAATTTCAGGAGGAAAATAAAATCCAGCCTCCCGAATCCTGGGCTTAGCTTGCTGTTTCTGATGCTTGACATATCACTGCCACTTTTCCTTTCCCTAAATCCCACCCCCACTGACTCGCCTGAAGCATTTCTCCACCATGGAAGGATCAACTCTTTGCCCCAGCCACAGGCCAGGCATAGCCATCCAGTCTTGCCATAATTCATGTCTGTAACATAGGTGAATGTTCTCTCATTTACCAACTCACAAACAAGAAAGCCAGGGGATGATAAAAGGTGGGAAAATGGACAGTGTGTGTTCCCAGAGCCCTTTTCTGTGGTTGCTGAAGCAGAAGCAACAAGTCTTTCTCCTCCACGGAAGTGATTCCCTGAAATGAAAAGATGGTGAGATCCAGATCGCACCACCTTCCCCTATGTGTAGAGAGAATTGACTTGGAGGACCAGTTGCTGGTCCTCTGAGACTCAGGTGGGAGGAGTGCTTTCAGAGAAAAAGGAAGAAGGTGGATCAAGATGGCAAGGATGAGGTGGTCTGGAATGTTAATCCTATTTGCTAGGTGGGATGGCCAACTTTCTTGGGCTTTGTCACAAGGCAGCGTAGGTACACGAGTGATCTCCAGTGTGGGTAACAGTATGCACGCTTTCTTAAGAAGAAAGACATGGAAAAAAAAGAAGAAAGAAATGAAACAGTGAGTGGGTGAGTGTTGTGTTCTCAGTCAGTCGTGTCTGACTCTTTGCGACCCCGTGGACTGTAGCCCGCCAGGCTCCTCTGTCCATGGGATCCTCCAGGCAAGAATACTGGAGTGGGTTGCCATTTCCTTCTCCAGAGGATCTTCCCCACCTGGGGATCGAACCCACATTTCCTATATCTCCTGCATTGGCAGGCGGATTCTTTAACACTTAGCCACCTGTAAAGCCCGAAACAGTGACGCTTTGGTTTCTAGAGCCGGGTGGTGGTGAGGTAGGGGGTTGTGTAGGGGAAGAAGTACCAGCTTTGGGTTCCAACAGGCCTGAGTTTAAATTCCAGTCCCATCACTTACCAACTTGGCAGTGCTGGACTCTGTGGATGACCTCAGTTTCTACACTGAGCTCAGTAGATAGTAGCTATAAATATTGTCAGCTCAGTGGTTCTGATATCTTGTAAATGAAAGAGCTAACGGTCAGGTCGGCCTTGGTAGGGAGGCCGGGGTCCCTGTGACTTTCATAAAGGAGTAGAAACATGATGACCTGATGTGAGTTGGGTCAAAGTGTTTACCGTCTGACAGTCTGCATGGCCCCAAACAGTCTGGCTATAGTACAAAGTTGCCATGGATGCATGTTTGTTGCATTGAATGAAGTCGTTTGCTTCCGCTTAACTGCTGCTGTGCTCAAAATTGCAGAGATAATAAGCTGCACTTGAAGCAATTAGTCTGCAGTTTTTGACTCAATTAAATTCACTTAGGCTTGTGGCTTGAATAATTATATTAGGGTACTTGAAGCTTAGTTGTAGTTTATTAGTTATCAGAAATGTATTTGCAGCTTAGTTGCTTATCCAACTTAGTTCAGTAGTGATACTGCCATGAACGTGGAGATGTAAGCATCTCTGGTATGCCGCTTTGAGTGCAAAGTAGACTCTATATTTTAAAGTTACTAAGATCTTACAAGATTACCGAGCTTGGTTTCCTGAAGAATTATGGTCTTTGTAACGCACAGATGTATGATTAGAATTTTCTATTAGTTTTTGTCCATGCTGTAATATCCCTGTTGAAAATTTTAGATTTATGTAATTGTGTTGTCGTTGCTTGAATGAGGGAACTGTAGTTAAAATAAGAAGGCAGTAATTGAATTCAAGCAAAACGCTAAAGAATATGAAGATCACTGTCACCAGAACGCTGGCCTGTGCCTTTTCTGAAGCTTGCAGAAACGTTCTCAAATGAATATGAAAGAAAAGAAACACTAAATTATGTCTGTTTTTTCACTTGGATCTTAATTTTGTAAAAGACACTTAGAATACCTTTTAATTCCGTAGGAGCTTCTGAGCTGATCCAGTGTCTGGAATTTCATGAGCACACAGAGAAAAGTCTTACGACTTTGCTTTTGCTGGAGGATCCTCAGTTTTGGCCTCAAATCACATATTTGTTGAATTTGAAAATATTCACAAAGGTGGTGTGTTACATCATTTTATTTGGAAACGTGTGAGGGGGTTTTTAATGATGCAAGACTCAATATTTATTTTCCTTTTGTATACTCTTTCCACATTTGGGAATGTCAGTTGTTTTCTTATATGATCCTGTAAAGAGGTATAGTGAATTTAAGGATAATGAGAGAGATTTGGGGGGAATTATTAAGCCCCAAATCAGTTACATACATATCAACCACGTGCTCTCCTATACTTCTTACACCCTTCCCAGCACACACGCGGCTCTGATTCCTGGACCGAAAACCTAGGGATCGCCTCACTGACGGCCCTCGTACGCTGACAAAACTTATTGGAAAGATAAATCCCTTAGTTGGTTTTTGTTGAGCAGGTTGAGGTGGCCCCAGGTGAAACCAACTGCAGCAAAAGCAGCAATCACTGGCAGAGAGGTGGTACCTGCACCTGAGGATGGAGACGTGTGTCTGTCTGTTCATTAGGAGGTATTATTTTGTTTCGTCTCGGACTGGTTAAGTAACAATCCAGCATCGATTGCAGCCACCGTAAGGGCATATATGTTAGAGAAAAAACTGATGGCTTGAGTGCAGTCGAAGGTTCCGGAGAGACATTCTCTCCCCTCTGTTGGCAGTTACAGCCCCTGATGTGGGAGCTGGGATTGTCTGCGTGTACGTCTGTCCTGGCGTCTGTCTGTCCTTCCCTTTTACTTGGTTGAAGTAGACTTTAGATGCTAGGATGTTATGACGCGGTGCTCGCGATGCTGTTTCTGGAGAGAAAAGCATTGGAGATGCAGAGAGCAGAACGGCTGGTTTTCCCCTCGGCGCTGCTGCTGCTTTGGGCAGAAGGAGCACAATCAGATAATATTTTGCGTTTCTAACCCACAGCCTCAGCGTCTCTGGCGCTTTAGCGATAAACTATGGAAGCAGAAAGGTCAGCGCCAGACGGAAGACCATCTTCACTTGTTCTGAAACATTGTACTTGCTTCATTCTGTCATGAAGAGTATCCTGCTTATTCATTCATTTCTCAGCTGCATTCGGCAACATGGAAGGTTGCAAGCAATGTGAACCCTGACCTCCACCTTCTGTTTTCTGTGGCAGGAAAATTAAAGTAGATTCAGGAAACCACAGTGTATAGGATAGAACAGAAGACTTCTTAGACTCCAGCAGACTTCTGAATTCCAGGTGTGCTCAGAAGATAGCAGCATTTATTGGGTATTTATTATGAAATATTCGGTATCAAATACTGAGAGGGATCTTCTTAGGCAATAAACATTAATACGGCCTTTGTAGTATTTCCATAGCAGTTATAAAATTTCCTTTTTAGCTGCTACCTATGAATGAGTAGTATTTAGATCTGAGCTAGTTAAGGTTTGAAATAGATAAAACCAACCTGAATTCGTTATAGCAAAAGTTTGATGGGTTTGCCATTAGTGAAGGCTGCTGAGAAGATATTTGAAATGTAAAACACACTCACATTAGCTAAATAGGCTTACTTCAGATGCCTGTACTTAGGTCACATTTCTGTGAAGTTATTAACCTGCTGTCTGTCAGATGCTGTGCAGAAATCAAACCAGGTAGTCTGTGTAAGGGTTCACACAGTGCAAACCACGATGGTGTTACTGTGATCGTACCTTCTGGTTTGTAGTTCTTTGTGGAAGCCAGCCTGCTTGCAGAAAAGAACGGCCCCATTGGCTCTGTTTGGGGAAAATAAATGGAATAATGAAGAAAATTCAAAGCCAAATAAAACGCCATTCCATACACATCCTGAAGAAGTTTATAAAGTAGTTTAAGCGTGGAGGGTTATTGTAAGCATGACAATAGACTTGAAGGCTATTGCTTCCTTTCCAAGATTCCATGTTTCCAAGATGGCTCGAACATTAAAGACCTCTCTTGGAGTTTATGTGCAGTTCTTTCAACTGGCACAGTTAGCCTCGAGCAAACTCTCTAGAGTTTGTCTTTGAAAGGAAAGGAAGGAAGCGCTTGTGCACAAAGCCTGTAGAAGTGAGGGCTCCCCGAGGACAGGGTTTGGTGGGACGAGTGCACGTGTGTGGGATCCAGCCGGCATTTGGCATTTGGCCCGTGTCTGGGACAAGCTCTGATTTGGGGGAAGGATGGTTTTGTCAAGCTCTACAACAGAAGGTCCGTGTCCATTTTCATCAGCAGCTAACTTCTCTCTGGCACCTGCTGCCCTTGGTCCCCCGACCGTGAAATTTTATTGACCCATTTGCCGTGTCTCGTGTGAGTGGATGGAATCATCTTTCTTTACGGGAGCGCGCCAGGAGTAACTGTGCACTTGTCCCCGAGTGTCTGAGCCTGCCGTTTTTACAGGTCTCAGCAGCCGCCTCCGCCTCCTGTTTCTGTGGACTTACCACATCAGCATGTGAGGCATGCTGTCTTCAGTTTTGGTAGTGTTTCCGTAACAGTTCTAAAATTTCCTTTTTTAGCTGCTGCCTATGAATGAACAGTATTTGGGTCTGAGCTAGTTAAGGTTTGAAATAGGTAAAACCAACTTGAATTCATTATAGCAGAAGTTTGATGAATTTGCCATCCGTGAAGGCTACTGAGAAGTAAAGTGAGATAGTTAAGCACAGGTGAAAAGCTTACAAAAACCCAAGTATAACAAGTGCGCATCGTATAAACACGTGTCCTCATGTTTGCCATTTACAGTTAAGAGGAAGATGGGGACAATAGGGAAAGCTGAGCACAATGGGCCATTTCTTCATTCAGGGCAGAGTCTTGAATGCAGGGTTAAATGGGCAGGGTTTCGTGAAAAAAACGGACATGTTCTTTCCTGTTTGGAGATGGCCTAGCGATTAATTAAGTTAAGCTTACTCTAATAACTCCTGTTGATTTCCCAGTCACAGTTACCTTCTGCTTTCCCAGGTTACTTAACCATTCCCATCCGAAACATTCCAGTCCTGTCTGGTTTCAGTTCAGTTCAGTCGCTCAGTTGTGTCTGACTCTTTGCGACTCCGTGAATCACAGCACGCCAGGCCTCCCTGTCCATCACCAACTCCTGGAGTTTTCTCAAACTCATGTCCATTGAGTCAGTGATGCCAACCAGCCATCTCATCCTCTGTCGTCCCCTTCTCCCACCTTCAATCTTTCCCAGCATCAGGGTCTTTTCAAATGAGTCAGCTCTTCACATCAGGTGGCCAAGTATTGGAGTTTCAGCTTCAACATCAGTCCTTCCAATGAACACCCAGGACTGATCTCCTTTAGGATGGACTGGTCGGATCTCCTTGCAGCTCAAGGGACTCTCAAAAGTCTTTTCCAACACCACAGTTCAAAAGCATCTTGTCTGGTTTAACTGTGTTTAAATACTTCATAAAAATTATGCTTGCTACAGTGTGTGTGTATATCTGTCTATCTCTGTGTATATATCCATGTTGCTGCAAATGGCATTATTTCATTCTTTTATATGGCTGAGTCATATTCCACGTATGTATGTTTCACGTCTTCTATATCCATTCATCTGTTGATGGACCCTTAGGTTGCGTCCCATATCTTTGGCTCTTGTAAATAGTGCTGCCATGAACGTAGGGGAGCGTGTCACTTTTCAAATTAGTGTTTTTGTCTTCTTCAGATTTATACCTAAGAGTAGAATTGCTGGATCACACAGCAGTTCTAGTTTAGTTTTTGGAAAGCCTCGCTACAGTTTTCCAAAGTGGCTATATCCATTTACATTCCCACTGATGGTGTATGACGGTTCTCTCTTCCCCACAACGTCTCCAACATTTGTTATTTGTGGTCTTTTTGATAAAAGTGACAGGTGTGAAGTGGTATCTCATTTTGGTTTTTCTTTTTTTCCAGCAATAATTATGATATTTATTTAAAGTAATACATTTACAGCCCAGACAGTTCTACATTGTACATTTCAGGTTTAACCAGCTTCATAAAAATACTTGAGAACAGCTGTACCCACAGATTTAGACTACTAAATTATTTCTTTGCCCATTCTCTCTCTTTTCTTTCCCGAATAACCTCTTTCAGATACGGTTCAAGGTAGAATTTATCCCCCTCATATTTTGTCCACTGCTCTTTAGGCGGGATCTGCTGCCTCATGCTGAGGTCGAGTGCTCTCTTAATGCGAAACACTCTGTCGTTATAAAGGTTCTCAGGAAGCCTTCTTATGGCTTCTTTTACATCGTCATTCTCATGTATTGTGTCATCTCGCACTAAGCCCAGTTTATTGAACCCAGCAGCGTTGTAATACCATTTTCGAATACCCTCCAGCCACCTGCTTGATGCTGAAACAGCTGGCTGGCCCGCCATGCTGATCTGACACCTTCATTTTGGTTTTGATTTGCCTTTCTCTGATGACTAGCAGTCTTGAGCATCTTTTCATGTCTGTTGACCATCTGTATGTCTTCTTTGGAAAAATGTCAGTTTAGGTTTTCTGCCCATTTTTAATAGAGCTGTTTGTCTTTTGATATTGACTTTAGGAGCTGTTTGAATATTTTGAATATTAATCCCTGTCACAGTCATATCATTTGCAAACATTTTCTCCCATTCAGTAGGTTATCTTTTCATTTTGTTTATGGTTTCCTTTGCTGTGCAGAAGTTTTCAAGTTTAATTAGGTTCCATTTCAAGTTTAATTAGGTTCCATTTCTTTGTTTTTGCTTTTGTTTCCTTGGCCTTAGGAGACAGATTCAAAAAAAAATTATTGCTGCAATTTATATCAAAGAGTGTTCTGCCTAAGTTTTTTTCTAAGAGTTTTATGATTTTTGGTTTTACATTGAGGTCTTTAATCCATTTTGAGTTAATTTTTGTATAGGGTCTAATAAAATATTTTTATTTCATGGAATACTACTTAGACATAAAAAGAATGATATTTTCCCATTTGTAATGACATAGATGGACCTGGTAGCTATTACTCCTTGTGAAATGTCAGACAGACAAAGACAGATACCATAAGTTATCAGTAATATGTAAAATCTGAAAAAAAAAAATTTGAATCAATGTAACAAAGCAGAAACAGACTCACAGATATAGAGAACAGGCTAGTAGTTATCAGTGGGGAGAAAAAAAGGTGGGGAGGGGCTAGCTGGGGTAGAGAATTAAGGCTGCAAACTACTGTGTATAAAATAAATAAGCTATGAGGATATACTGGACAGAATAGGTAATACAGTCAATATTTTATAATAACTTTAAATGGAGTATAACCTAAAAATTTTGAATGGCTGTTATACACCTGAAAATAATGTAACATTGTAAATGAGCTGTATTTCAATTTAAAAAAAAATTATGTTTGCTAATGAATTGTTCTGTCAGTTTTGCCTGTTCAGCTCAATACTGGCTGTATTTCCATTTGTCTTTTTCCTTTCCTTTTTTAAAACTTATTTTTATGCTGCTTGTTTGTTTATTTTTGGCTGTGCTGGGTCTTCACTGCTGTGTGGGCTCTGCCCTTGTTTCGGGGCACAGGCTCCAGGCGTGGGCCTCAGTAGCTCTGGCCTGTGGGCTTGGTCACCCTGCTGCCCGTGCAATCCTCCTGGGTGAACCCCTGCCCCCTGCATTGGCATGGGCAGGTGGATTCTTAACCTCGGACCACCAGGGAAGCCCCTCCGCTGCTTTTTTGCTGGCCCCCGTCGGAAGCAAGTTCAACTTTGTCCTTTCCCCGACCACAGGTATCCCAGAGTGCGGTCTTTCTTCAGGTTCTACCCAGGGGAGCTTGCTTGTCACCCTTCTTCCCATCTTAGTCACCCGCATGTCGTGATCGCTGCCCCAGGCCCCCCCCCCCTTCACATCAGCTTTGTGAATAGTTTCTGGCCCAAGAGCACTGTGTTTACCCAGGTGGTGGGTGGCATCAGGGTCTTTTCTGAGTGTTCTGAGTTTTAACAGAGGTAGACACTGCGCTGCTAAGTGACATCACGGGTCTTGACAGGCTGTTCCCCTCTCAAGGGCAGCTCTTGGGTTGGTCCTCCCAAGCTCTAGGGATGGGATCTGCTGTCCCCACTTGCCACACGAAGAGACGGAAACTCAGTGAAAACGTGCCTGATGCCACATGGCTGGTGCTCATGGAGGCGGTGCTCAGACTGGGCCCCTGGCTCCGTGTCCCGTCCGCTTAGGAGGGACGGACGGTCTGTCCAGCCGATAGCCTTTTCCAGGAAACCTTCCCGACCACAACAAAAAAATTCATGCCCGACTTGGATTGCCTTGAGCCTCCACAGCCCCACCTAAGTGTCTAGGACTACTTTCCAGCTTCATTTCAGATGCACACTGGGTTCTCATGATTCTCTGTTGATCTTGCTTGTTGCCCTCAGAATCACTTTTAATGTCGACGTGAGTTTAGCTGGAGTCTCTCTTCCGTGATGGGAACTCCATTCCCAAAGAAACAGAGCAATGTTTCTTAATTAGGTATCTGCTCTAATCATTCAGAAAGAGAGTCAGCTGGTCCCATTTGCTTTATATTCATTATAAATTAAAGATTTGGATGGTATTTTCATGATGTATTCAGAACTGTAGAGAGATTGTCAGAATTCAATAAATATTATTAATAATCAGAAGAAAGACACTTATATTTTCTGTCATACACACACCTCTAAATGTTTAGGCCAAAGGCACGTTTTTAATGGATTCAAATAACAAATATAAATTGTGCCTCTGTTACCTGAATATCTTACCTGTTTGGAGGTTTTATTGTCAGGAACTGCCAAATTACTTGCATGCATCATTTTAATTGAACCTTAGGTCTGACATTTTTATTGAAAAAAGTGGATTTCAAGTTGTTTCTCATGCATAAAGGCTGCTAAATCTATGCTTTATTGGTGAAATCTCTCTCAAATATGGATGACCTTACCTCTATGTTCCAAGGAAAAAATAAAACCTTGCTGTCTAATATCCTTGAGGTTTGGCAAAAATTGATCAATTAACTCTGCAGAAATCTATCATGAAAGGGCTGTAGGGAAGGAAAGAAACTGAACTGTGTCCAGTCCGGCTCATCAAAATATCATCTCTGGACCAGCGATGATCTGGGCATTCGAGACTTGGGTTCTGTTCACAGCGAGGCAACCCTTGTGTGGCTCTGGCCCCTGTTCAGAAGCATGATGTGGTCGTATCTCTGGTGGTTCGTAATTCATGGGAGGGGGGCTTCCCAGGAGGCTCAGTGGTAAAGAATCCACCTGCCAAGGCAGGAGATGCAGGAGATGCAGGTTTGATCCCTGGGTGGGGAAGATCCCCCTGGACAAGGAAATGGCAGCCTACTCCAGTATTCTTGCCTGGGAAATCCCATGGTCAGAGGAGCCAGGTGGGCTGCAGTCCATGGGGTTGCAAAAGAGTTGGACACAACTTAGCAACTACACAACAACAACAAACAACACATGGGAGACTGTGTGTGTGTGTGCTCATTCAGTTGTGTCCAGCTCTGTTATCCCTGGAGGATAAAAGGCAGGGCTTATAATCTGTATTTTGATGAAACAAGGATGCACATATAATTATGATAAACATTGAACCTATGACCCTAGAAACAGAATGTAAAAGGTCTGAAAACTCCACCTGATACCAGTGGATACGAGTGGCATCTCTTGTCATCCTAGTAGACTTTGTCCAGATCTAGAGTGGCTCATGTGTGCACAGTTTGACTTGTTTATGAAGAATAGATAATTCTGGCATTATATTCTATGGTTAATTTTAGCCTGAAAGTATAGAACTACTCTACAGCATTTGCTATAATCAGCACCATGTAATTTGTGTAGTTGCTGCATAGAAATAATATCACTCTGTTTTCCTATCTTGTTTTTCTTTGGAGGGCTAGTGGTTTAGCACTGATTTATAACTTTTCCTCGGAGAAGGCAGTGGTGCCCCACTGCAGTCCTCTTGCCTGGAAAAATCCCATGGACGGAGGAGCCTGGTGGGCTGCAATCCATGGGGTCGTTAAGAGTCGGACATGACTGAGCGACTTCACTTTCACTTTTCACTTCAATGCATTGGAGAAGGAAATGGCAACCCACTCCTGTGTTCTTGCCTGGAGAATCTCAGGGATGGGGGAGCCTGGTGGGCTGCCATCTATGGGGTCACACAGAGTCTGACATGACTGAAGCGACTTAGCAGCAGCAGCATATCTTTTCCTGGGATAGACGATGAATAAAATAATCTGACCTCCCATGAGGAAGGAGTGAAGAAAGGGAGGTGACTGGTCCTTGGTCTGCAGACAGTGTCCAGCGAGTCCTGGAAGGGCATGTAAAGCACTTGTGCCAGAGTTCCTGTTCTCAAGGAGTTCACAGTGTTTTTAGAGAGATAATAAGTCCCTGGATCCAGGTCACTGTTTGAGTATTAATATTTTGCTTGAGGTCTGGTTACCGCCTGTCATCATTGGAGTCTATATGAAGATAGTTGCTTCTGGAAAAAAATAATTTGGCCTCTAGGCAATGTTGAGAGAATTAAAGGCAGAAAGTTCGGATGATGAGAAAATAGAAGAATCAGTAGTTATTCGCATTATGAGGATAAAAAACAGTTTATGGGTTTAAAAAAGTGCTTTGCAGTTTTTAACATGTAAGGTGACCATGTCTCCCAGTGTGCTTAGGACAGTCCTGATTTATGCCAATGTCCCAGCTTGGGTTTTAAAGGTATTCCTTTTTATTCTCAGTGGTGTCCTTGTTTGGGCAATGTTACATGGGCAACATAGGTATTGATGAGGAATACATATTTCCTCATCAAATATTTTGTATTTGAAAATAGCAACAGATTAGAAATGAAGAGTTTGGTGAAACTGATTTTTGAGGTCTCCTTTTATTATACCCAGGTGACTCACTGCTAAAGAATCAGCCTGCCAATGCAGGAGATGCAAGAGATGAGGTTTGATCCCTGGATCAGGAAGATCCCCTGGAGTAGAAAATGGCAACCCTCTCCAGTGTACTTTCCTGGAAAATTCCATGGACAGAGAGCCTGGGGGGCTACAGTCCATGAGGTCTCAAAGAGTCAGACATGAGGGCGCGCACACACACACACTTTGCTGTACCACCATCTGATATTTATGTCAGCTTCTATTTTTACATGAGTACTGGTATTGACCATATTTCTTAGCAGAAAAGTGAAGATAAAAACAAAACAAAACTTTTCTCAGGGTGTTGCAAAATTATCTAAGTTGGGACTGGAATTCAGAACTTAGAAACTTCATCACCTGTATTAATTTCCACTCCATATGGTGGAAGCTCAGTCTCTCAGTCATGTCCAACTCTTTGCGACCCCATGGACTGCAGCATGCCAGGCCTCCTTGTCCATCACCAACTCCTGTGTCCATCACATTGGTGATGCCATCCAACCACCTCATCCTCTGTTGTCCCCTTCTCCTCCCGCCTTTAATCTTTCCCAGCATCAGGGTCTTTTCCAATGAGTCAGTTCTTCACATCAGGTGGCCAAAGTATTGGAGTTTCAGCTTCAGCATCAGTCCTCCAAATGAACACCCAGGACTGATCTCCTTTAGGATGGACTGGTTGTATCTCTTTGCAGTCCAAGGGACTCTCAAGAGTCTGCTCCAACACCACAGTTCAAAAGCATCAGTTCTTTTGCATTCAGTTTTCTTTATAGTCCAACTTTCACATCCAGACATGACCATTGGAAAAACCATAGCTTTGACTAGATGGACCTTTGTTGGCAAAGTAGTGTCTCTGCTTTTTAATATGCTGTCTAGTTTGGTTATAGCTTTTCTTCCAAGGAGCAAGCATCTTTTAATTTCCTGGCTCCAGTCACCATCTGCAATGATTTTGGAGCCCCCCAAAATAAAGTTTGTCACTCTTTCCATTGTTTCCCCATCTATTTGCCATGAAGTGATAGGATCAGATGCTATGATCTTCATCTTTTGAATGTTGAGGTTTCAGCCAACTTTTTCACTCTCCTCTTTCATTTTCATCAAGAGGCTCTTTAGTTCTTCTTTGCTTTCTTCTATGGGGGTGGTGTTATTTGTGTATCTGAGGTTATCGATATTTCTCCCGGCAATCTTGATTCCAGCTTGTGCTTCATCCAGCCCAGCATTTACATGATGTACTCTGCATGTAAGTTAAATAAGCAGGGTGACAATATACAGCCCTGATGTACTCCTTTTCCTATTTGGAACCAGTCTGTTGTTCCATGTCCAGTTCTAACTGTTGCATCCTGACTTGCATACAGATTTCTCAGGAGGCAGATCAGTTGGTCTGGTATTCCCATCTCTTTCAGAATTTTCCACAGTTTGTTGTGATTCACACAGTCAAAGGCTTTGGCAAAGTCAGTAAAGCAGAAATAGATGCTTTTCTGAAATGTTCTTGCTTTTTCAATGATCCAGGGGATGTTGGCAGTTTGATCTCTGGTTCCTCTGCCTTTTCTAAATCCAGCTTGAACATCTGGAAGTTCATGGTTCATGTACTGTTGAAGCCTGGCTTGGAGAATTTTGAACACTGCTTTGCTAGTGTGTGAGATGAGTTCTGTTGTGCAGTAATTTGAACATTCTTTCGCATTGCCTTTCTTTGGGATTAGAATGAAAACTGACATTTTTCAGTCCTGTGGCCACTGCTGAGTTTTCCAGATTTGCTGGCATATTGAGTGAGGGAAATGGAAAAAGGTAAAGAAGTATATTCTTTTGACTGTACCCCTTCACTGTCACCACTTACACTGGTTATGTGGTTTGGCTTTCCAGGACAGCGAAGAAAAAAACACAGATATTATAAGCCTTGTGATAATTTGCCCAAGAAATCTCATTTGCCTAGGCTATTGGGTTTCTGTTCCACCTTTGGTGGGAAGGTGCACTGCTGTGAGGAAGGCCCACCACTAATGCTTTTGAAACAGGACTGCTGTTTGTTTCCTGGGACCTCTGACGGAGGTGGTTATTATTTGTATTCAGTGGAACAGTCTTCATGAGATCCGTGAGCTCACGGAGCCATCAGCACCAGTCATCAGAGGCTGAAGCGAACAGATCATTTGCTCTGTCTCCACGTCCCTTTGCGCTCACTCAGAGCAGTAGATACACTCAAGGTCAGGAGGCGATCTGTAGGACCCGGCACTGCTTTCAGAGAACATGAGGTTTCAGAGAGATAGGCCGTGAGGGCTGATGCAGCTGAGTCAGATGATGAGAGGCAGGAACAGGGCAGGATAAGGCACTCAGAGAACTGGTACCCAAGGCGTCATGATGCTCCATCCCAAAGTAGCAGAAAGTCTCAGGGCAGTGCAGAGAATGGCAGAGGCGCCTGTTCAGCTAGGGACCATGCACTGAAGTGCTTTTCAAGATGGATTTAATTGATGAAGTCGAACGCAGGGAGAACAGAGATAGGAAACAATTAGCCTGATATGCATGTGGCCCTGGAAATTCTCTTTGCGGATCTGCCTGGTGTGGTCAAGACATCAGATAACCGTGAATTATGAAGGGAGCCTTGGAGACCATAATGTGCATTCTGAAGTGAGGAAAAGCCAAGCCTGCAGGTGGACAGATTTTCCGTAACTCCTGAGTGTATTTGCTCGTTAGTGGAAGGAGCCAGGGACCTTTGTCGGCAAAGTAGTGTCTCTATATTTTAATATGCTGTCTAGGTTGATTATAGCTTTTCTTGCAAGGAGCAAGCGTCTTTTAATTTCATGGGTGCAGTCACAGTCTGCAGTGATTTTGGAGTCCAAGAAAATAAAGTCTGTCTCTGTTTCCATTGTTTCCCCATCTGTTTGCCATGAAGTGATGGGACCAGATGCCATGATCTTCGTTTTCTGAATGTTGAGTTTTAAGCCAGCTTTTGTCAAGAGGCTCTTTAGTTCTCCTTCACTTTCTGCCATAAGGGTGATGTCATCTGCGTATCTGAGCTTATTGATATTTCGCTTGGCAGTCTTGATTCCAGCTTGTGCTTCATCCAGCCTGGCATTTCGCGTGATGTACTCTGCATGTAAGTTAAATAAGCAGGGTGATAGTATACAGCCTTGGCGTACTCTTTTCCCGATTTGGAACCAGTCTGTTGTTCCGTATCCGGTTCTAACTGTCACTTCTTAACCTGCATACCAGATTTCTCAGGAGGCAGGTAAGGTGGATATGTTTTAGGCAAGTGTGGATGGTAGAATGCTAATGGTTTATTTTCGAATTAGCTTCAATCTTGCCCATTGAAGCTTTGGCATACTCCTTTGTGGCTCAGCTGGTAAAGAATCCGTTTGCAATATGGGAGACCTGGGTTCGATCCCTGGGTTGGGAAGATCCCCTGGAGAAGGGAAAGGCTACCCACTCCAGTGTTCTGACGTGGAGAATTCCATGGACTGTATAGTCCACAGGGTCACAAAGAGTCGGACATGACTGAGCGACTTTCACTTTTGTTCTATTCCTGATGTCCACACGTCTTTCCTGGGCACCAGACACAGTATTTTCTAGAACAGCATGATTTGCGGAAACAGAATTGTTCTGTACCTGCCTTGTCGGATATGGTAGCCACTGGTGCATGTTGCGGCAGATTTCGCACAGTGTGGTTTCCATGACTGAGAAATCTTCATTTTAGTTCTAACTATATAAGGTGGAAATAGCTGCATGTGGCTAGCGGCTGCTGTGTTTCTGCACAGCGCACTTCTGGACATCACCGTCACTACCCTGACTGCAAGGCATTGGCAGCCCTGAGTGGTGGGGGAGGGGACAGAGGGGCAAACAGTCGTCCCAGAGAGGGGTCCGCGTTCTGGTACAGCGAGCCGAGAGAGGAGAGCCGCGCCTTCTTGCGGTGGGGACGTCAGGGAGATGGCAACAGAGGACTGGTGTTTGAATCATGATGGGCAAGCGGAGTCTACTCCAGACATCAGAGACTAATGAAAAGAGGAGGGGATTTTCAGCAATGGGGGAAATGGGTACAAGCTCATAGTGTACGGAGAAGCAGAGGGACCCAGAGTGAATCTTGTGATTCTGGACCCTTCTGCTCTGTCAGATGACTCTTAAATTGTGCACATTTCCCCATTACTGGAAATTCCTTGTGTCTCTGTTTCTTTCTGTCTCTGTCTCTTTCTCTCTCTCTCTCTATATATATATATATACACACATATGTATATATGGGATTTTCCAGCTGGCTCAGTGGTAAAGAATCTGACTGCCAGTGCAGGAGTCGCAAAAGACTTGGGTTTGATCCCTGGATTGGGAAAATCCCATGGAAGAGGAAATGGAACCCACTCCAGTATTTTTGCCTGGAAAATCCCTCGGACAGAGGAACCTGGCAGGCTACAGTCCATGGGGTCTCAAAAGAGTTGGACATAACTGAGCAACTGAACACGCACAGACACACACATATACGTGTATATTTCTCTCCCTCTGTGGGAAGGCAGCCTAGCACATGCTTCTGCTAAGACCCCAGCTACAGTCCTCTGCACTGTTAGGCCTTGTTCCAGTGAACTAGCACATGCTTCTGCTAAGACCCCAGCCTACTGTCTTCTGTGCTGTTAGCCCCTGCTCCACCATGACACGCAGCATGACCTCAGACAGACCGACTGCTGTGCGGACCTCAGACTCCTCTTACGGCGGAGGGGTCGGGACTCGGAGCTGGAGGCCCGATTAGCAGTTCGGTGCCTCCTCCCAGCTCCAGCAATCATTAGCTTCAGTATAATTTGCTCTCCCCTGTACCCACAAGCCCCAGTGATGGCCTTCCCTGGCGACCATGGAAACACCCAGGTGTCATCTGAAGCTGGGTGGTGTTTATTTAGCTCAGGAGATGCCTCAGAGTTGAACTCGCTGCCCCCGTAGTAGGCAATGGCTCATCTCTTCCAGCTCACATCGCATCGCATTTTGGTGCTTGGAGGGCGTGCTCTGTAGCTGCGTCGTTTCCTCCCCTTCCAGGTACTCTCAGCCCAGAGATGAGCGTGCCTTCTAGAGCCTGTGCAAAGACTACACGAGTGGTGTTTGGAGATGGCAGGCAGAGCCTTGATTTGGGGGCACGTTTGTCTGTCATTACCTCAGTTGGCAGTACGCAGTACACAGGGGCTGTCTGTGTGGCTTCTGAGAAGAATAGAACATTCACTATTTTTCCATGACCTACCTGCTGGTGAGGTACAAAAGACCTTTGCTAAGCCCCAAGGGAATCCCACTTGAGCTTCAGCTAATTGGCAGATGGATAACTGGTCGACCAAAAGCACGGGGGGGGGGGGATAAGAAGAGAGCTCCCTTTTGTAAATGAACCTCTCGGGCCTTTCATGAGGAGGCCCTTGAATTCTCTCTTCATCCATGATGGTTGTGCTGATCTGC
The DNA here is from genome assembly GCA_020226075.1 of Hydropotes inermis. NCBI lineage: Eukaryota > Metazoa > Chordata > Mammalia > Artiodactyla > Cervidae > Hydropotes > Hydropotes inermis. The sequence continues at coordinate 109,223,694 of CM035270.1, forward strand.
AGGGAAGAGGATTTGAAGCCGGATGGAGCAGGGGTGCATTGCTGGTGGGTGAGGAGGACCCAGCTTTAGAAGATGTCTGTGGGGGAGAATGCCCGTCAATTTTGCCATTCCAGCCCTCCCAATCAGCCGCACACCCAGAGCGTTCTGTACCTGTCATCTCAGAAGGTGGATGGAGTATCACACATGATGGGCTCATTCACTCAGCTGGGGTGGTTAAATATAGAGTTCTGGTGTGAAATTAGCAGCCTGCTGAAAATAGAGCCATGTCCTCGGAGTCCTTAAAAACACTCCCCAAGTTTCTGCCAATAGGGTCACTATACACGTGCCTAGTAAAGTCCAGAATCCTTTATGATGGTGTATGTACTAAGTACCCACACCTGCACGTATGCTTATCTGGAAATGGGCTAACCAATCTATACCTTTCCTGTTTTCACCTATGATGGGGTCTGTGGCCAAGGGTCACAGAAAGTAACCCATGAAGGGACCAAAAATGTCTTCACTGTGTGCTGCGACCCCAGGGACTGTAGCCCACCAGGCTCTTCTGTCCCTGGGATTTGCCAGGCAAGAGTTCTGCAGTGGGTTGTCCTTCTCCAGGGGATCTTCCTGACCCAGGGATCGAACTTGGGTCTCCCACATTATAGGCTGATTCTTTACCTTCTGAGCCACTAGGGTATTCTGCATTATGTCTTTTAAAATTTGCCTTATTATTTCTTAAATTTTTATTTTATCTTGGGGTGTAGTTCATTTACAATGTTGTGTTCGTTTCAGGTGAGCAGCAAAGTGACTCAGTTATATGTCAGCCTGTTGTTTTTCAGGCTGTTACAGGGCATTGGGTAGAATTCCCTGCGCTACAGAGCAGGTCCTTGTTGGTTATCTGTTTTACATACTATAGTGTATATCTGTTAATCCCAAACACCCAATTTATCCTTCTCCCATCTTTCCCTTTTGGTAACCATAGAATCTGTTTCTGTTTTGAAAATAAGTTCATCTCCTTTTTTTTTTTTAGATTCCACACGTAAGTTTTGCCATATGACGTTTGTCTTTCTCTTTCTGACTTACTTGACTTAGTTTGATGATCTTTAGGCCCATCCATATTGCTGCAAATGGCATGTGTTTTGTTCTTTTTTATGAGAGTGATATCCCATTGTACATATGTACCATGTCTTCTTTATCCATTCCTCTGTGGTCATTTAGACCATGCGTGATCATTTAGATTGCTTCCATGTCTTGGCTATTATCAGTAGTGCTGCCGTAAACATAGGGGTGCATGTATCTTTTTGAATTATAGTTTTCTCTGGATATTTGCTGGGGATATGTGGGATATTTGCTGTGGGATTGCTGGGTCACATGGCAGCTCTGTGTTTCCATTACGTCTTCACCTCTCAGACTCTCGTCTGCAAACAGATCTTCTGGAGATTCTATCACAACGCAGATTCTGATTCATTGGGTTTGGCACATGTCCTGAGAGTCTGCATAACTAGCAAAATCCCCGTGATGAGGTTGCTGCTGTCCTGTGGATAAGCCTTTGGGTCTTTGTATGTATGTCCGATTTTAGGTAGAAGCCTCTTAAGTCTTGCCTGGAGAATTCCATGGACAGAGGAGCCTGGCAGGCTACAGTCCATGGGGTCGCTAAGAGTCGGACACGACTGAAAGACTGTCACTCATCACTCAAGAGTTTGAAGCTCAAGGACCGGTGGAATCTGAGAAATAAGTCAGTTTAAATGTGGATCCAGGTCACGAGTGTGTGCACACATTTGGGCGTTCTGGGGTTCTCCCAAAGAAAAAGCCAGATGAAGCCTTCTGTTGTGAAGCTCTGAGTATCTGTTTACCTTGAATACATTTTTGAGAGTGCGTGTTTCATGCTTTCCCACTCAAGTTGCCCTCAATGCCCCGAGAGCACACTGGCAGCACCATAGTTGGAAACATAGGAAACTCTGGCCTTGGCAGTGAGATGCTTGTCTGGATCTCGGGCGCTGGAGAATTGCAGGAGCGGCTGGAGGCGGGCTGTGTGTCTCAGGAAATGCTGCTCTGTCCCTGCGGGAGGAAGTGCCTGTGGTGGGGAAGCCCGGGATGGATGCTTCTGCAGCCAGCCCCTGTCCCCTTAGAGAAGGGAGCCCTGTGCCTCGACAGGATGATTGCATATGATCCCTTTGGGCTGTTTTAATACCTCTGCTTCAGGCATATTTGTTTTCCCTTATTTTCTAGTATCTTTGAGAAAAATTCTATCTTATGCTGTATAACCCATTTGGAGAGAGATGACGGGTCTGATTCTATGATGAAATACACGTATTTCTCAGGGTTTTTTTTTTTTTTTTTTTTTTTGGAGACATTGATCTTTGCTGTAATGCAGGAGACTCAGGTTTGATCCCTGGGCCTGGAAGATCCCTTGGAGGAGGGCATAACAATCCACTCCAGAGTTCTTGCCTAGAGAATTTCCTCAACAGAGGAGTCCAGTGGATTACAGTCCATGGGGTTGCAAAGAGTCAGACACGACTGAGTGTCTAAAACTTTCATTTTCACTTTGATGTTTGATTTCTAGGCAGTCTTTAGTGTGAAAGACAAACATTTATTTTCTGCCAGTTCCTGGAGAACATTCCTGATTTTAAAGCCTCTAGGCTGTTTTGGCCTTGGCCAGCGCAGCCGTGTAGTTCCTCTTGTGTAATTCTCGTGCTTGAATCGTGAGCAGCTAGTGATATAGATTAATGCTTTATACACTTTCAGAACTGAGCTCCCATGCTGCAGTTAGGTGGTTGAAGCATTGATTTTTCTCTGACAGCTCTTAAGATATTCGACGCCCGAGCGGGGGAGGCAGGAACCCGAAGGCAAGCAGGAGCTGGGTGGGGACCATGGCCGGGATCACCACCATCGAGGCGGTGAAGCGCAAGATCCAGGTTCTGCAGCAGCAGGCCGATGATGCAGAGGAGAGGGCCAAGCGCCTCCAGCGGGAAGTGGAGGGGGAAAGGTGGGCCCGAGAACAGGCTGAGGCTGAGGTGGCCTCCTTGAACCGTAGGATCCAGCTGGTTGAAGAGGAGCTGGACCGAGCTCAAGAGCGCCTGGCCACTGCCCTGCAAAAGCTGGAGGAAGCTGAGAAAGCTGCTGATGAGAGTGAGAGAGGTATGAAGGTTATTGAAAACCGAGCCTTAAAAGATGAAGAAAAAATGGAACTCCAGGAAATCCAACTCAAAGAAGCTAAGCACATTGCAGAAGAGGCAGACCGGAAGTATGAAGAGGTGGCTCGTAAGTTGGTGATTATTGAGGGAGACCTGGAACGCACAGAGGAGCGGGCCGAGCTGGCAGAGTCCTGTTGCTGAGAGATGGATGAGCAAATCAGACTGATGGACCAGAACCTGAAGTGTCTGAGTGCTGCTGAAGAAAAGTACTCTCAAAAAGAAGACAAATATGAGAAAGAGATAAAGATTCTTACCGATAAACTCAAGGAGGCAGAGACACGTGCTGAGTTTGCTGAGAGATCGGTAGCCAAGCTGGAAAAGAAATTGATGATTTGGAAGATAAACTGAAATGCACCAAAGAGGAGCACCTCTGTACACAAAGGATGCTGGACCAGACTCTGCTTGACCTGAATGAGATGTAGAGCACCCCAGTCCCGCCCTGCCGCTGCTCCTCCCTCTCACCCCGACTCCGCTGAGGCCAGCCTGCCCGAAGCTGACCTTTAAACTGAGGGCTGATCTTTAACTGGAAGGCTGCTTTCTCCTTTCGCCACCTCTCCCACCCCCTTACTCCTGTGTCCTTTTCGCCAAACTGTCTCTGCCTCTCCCCAGAGATTCCAGTTGGGCTAGAGGCTGAGCACCTTTGGGAACAACGTTTAAGGGAATGTGAGCACAATGCAAAGTATCTTTAAAAGCATGTTGTGATGTACACATTTTGTAATTACCTTTTTTGTTGTTGATGTAACAACCATTTGTAAAAAACATTCCAGATAATTGTGTAGTTCTGAAGCAGCAGTCTAATCCCTTTCTCACTTTCGGAAGGTGACGTTTCAGCTTAATGCATACTGCCTTCTCCAGAGAGAAAGGGAAAAAGGTTTGGGTCCGCCTCACTGAGAGCCCAGCAGCCCAGAGAAAGGCTCCATTTGGGGAAACCGCATTGCTCTGTAAAAAGTACCCGCCAAACCAGAAAGATGATTCCAGGAGGAGTTAGCCAAAAAAAAAGTGCTGTTCAGGTTTTCAGCTTTACGTTATCTTTGGACAACTTTTTTTTTTCTTTTTTCATCAGAAGTGACCAAACAATTAAGATGGTGAAACCTCTGAGACCAAATCCTTGTCCCAGCTCTACCCTGTTCCCAACTGCTCACAGAATGGATCATGTGCCCTTTATGTTGAAGTGACCACTTAATTGCTCTCCTGCCTCCTTGAAAGTAAAGAAAATTATGTTTTGCCACTGATTTAGCCATATGAAATTCATCTCATCACCCTTTTCTGGGTCTGAAGCTGCTGTCTCCAAAAGTGCCATCTCATTGTGCTTTGTATCGGTTAGTGCTGGAGAAATCTTGAAAAGCTTATGTACAAAACTTTTTAAATTTTATATTATTTTGGAACTTTGCTTCTTTGGGGTTGAGGCACACTGGTCACCCCTCTGCCTGTGAGAGCTCTCTACAGTCTGTGGGCTAGCAGTGTGCTGATCTTTTGAAGTTTCTTTCCCTACCCAGTCCCCCTTTTTTGATGAGGTTTCAGTGAGGTCTGTTAGGTGTGCATCCTGCAGCTTAATTGGCTTAAAATGTTCTCTCCTTTGGTGTGGTCTCTTTGCAGACCAACTGGGAGGAAAAAAAACCAATAGTGTAACTGTTTTGATACTGAAAATTGATAAATGTCTTTTTGAAATAAAGAACCAGTCCCTCCAAAAAAAAAAAAAAAAAAAAGATATTCGACGCCCAAAATGTAGGAAGGTTGGTTAATCTCTATAGCTACTAAGTTGCTTGCAGTAGAGAATGTTGGTGAAACGTATGGTTTTTCTTTATTATAAGATGCACCAGGGGTATGAAGAATGCTTTTAAATCATGGTGAGAATTAGAAAAATAAAACTTCCTCATTAGCTCAAGAATGTAAGATTCAAAACAGCGTTCAGTCTGATATTTGGCTATTTATTCAACATCTGATTTTATATAATTTTGATTAGTAAGGTCAGTCATTAGAATTAGATTATATTCTGTAATGATTTCTGTCATGGCTTTTAAAAATGCTTACCCTTGGGGGCAAACAGAGACAGGAAGAGGAAGTAACTGGATTCAAATTCCTTAATATCATCCTTTGTAATTAGAAATAAGATTTTAGTAGACTGTTTCCATAATGTAGTCCCAAGTCATTTTTATAACTTAATATGTATGAACTAACTTTAGTGAGAAGGAGAAATTTCAGCTCATCATTCTATAATGTACTTATTTAAATTATTCTGGTCACAGGCATAATATTAATACCTCATCTGCAGAGAGAATTCTACATATGCACTGACTGAATTGGTATATAGTTTGTATTTTGATACTTATTCTTTTCTTTTTTAATTAAAAAAATTTTTTTTGACTGTGCAACGTGGCATGTGGGATCTTTTGTTTTTGATTAAAATTATTTTTGAGTATAGTTGCTTTACAATGTTGTGTTAGTTTCTGCCATACAACAAAGTGAATCCGCATGAAATGTGAAATGGTAGTCGTTCAGCCGTCTCCAACTCTGTGTGACCCCATGGACTGTAGCCCACCAGGCTCCTCTCTCCATGGGATTCTCCAGGCAAGAATACTGCAGTGGGTAGCCATTGTCTTCTCCAGGCAGTTTTCCCTACCCAGGGATGAAACCCAGGTCTCTGGAATTGCAGGCAAGATTCTTTACTGTTTAAGCCAGCAGGGAAGCCCTGAATCAGCCATACATACTCATCCCCTCTTGTTTGAATTTCCTTTCCATTTAGGCCACCACAGAGCATTGAGTAGAATTCCCTGTGCTATACAGTAAGTTCTCATGAGTTACCTATTTTATACAGAATATGAACAGTATATATACAGCACTTAGTTTAAAAGGGAGGATGGAAGGAAAGAAAAACCTTATCACAGATTCTCTTGTGGGTGCTGGCTTTTCCCAAACCTTCGTATCCTGATCCCCCTGCCAGGGATGTTTCCCGCATACCACACCTGCTAGAATGGATCAAGTTGTGGGATGCAAGGTGGAAAGAAGGTGTGATGTGTCAGTGCCCATAATAGGAGCTGTCACCTCTTCCTCTCGTGGTGATGCAGGAACAAACACACCTGATGCGAGACTGCAGCATTGAGAGGTCCCCAAGACCACCTGTCTTCTGCCATCAGTTGCAAGTTCAAGGTTCCATAAGTCATCAGAAAGACTTACAGAACTCAGAGAGCCTTAAACTCATCGTTGTGCTTTATTACAGCAAGAGGATGTAGATTAAAGTCAGTGGAAGAAAGAGACACTTAGTCAAGGAGAATTCTAGACGTGGGGCTGCCAGCTGCCCTCTCCCTGGGGTGCTGGGCAATGCCAGCGGCTCCCAGCAACAATACATGCTGTGTTGCCAACCAGCAGGCTCTCCTGAGCTGTGGTGTCAAGAGCTCTTGTTGGGAACGTGGTCGTGTAGACACAGGTGCTGACCTTGGCCTCCCAGCCCTTCCAGAGCTCAAGCTGGTACCACATGGCCCAAGTGCCCACCCTGTCCGGCAGCCCAAGATCACCAGGTAAACGAAGACGTTGTTATGGGGCAGGACACTCCAAGGGCTTGGAGATTGTATCCCAGGATCCAAGGACCAAGGCCAGACTTCTCTCTGGGCAGGTGGTGAGTGAGGTGGGGCATCGTTGGTAAGTCTGGGAAGCAGGACCTGTGAGAGGTTAGAGTGAATGCCCTCATCACAGATGTGAGCGTGATGAGGCCTCACCCATGTGTGAGGGGCCCCTGACTATTGACAGGTCCTGAGATGTAGGTCAGCATTAAGTCTGAATGGTAAGAGGAGAAATCTTTGAAAACCACTTATAGGTAATTTGGAGTATTTTCAAAACAGCTCGTATTCAAATCCAGATACTATGTTATTTGATAATGACAACAGAGATCATATCTTTGCTGTTTCCCTTGGTCTTTTCACCCATAATTTGGAAGTCACAAAAATGCTGAATGAGAGCTTGGTCTTTGATGAAGGCCATGATTAAGCTTTCTTTTCTGAGACTCCATAGTTTCATTTCTGTAGTTGCTAACTTGCTAACATGATTTTCACCCTGTCTTCTTAAGCATGGAGCAGAACGTTACTGAACTGGGGAATCTTTTCTGAGTCTTCATCTCAACTGTTCCTCTCTGATAGTAACGGTAGACCTTTCTCGGCGACTCTTTGTTTTCAAAAGAAGTCCAAAGAACTGATCCTGCGTAAATGCTCAGTCACTAAGTTGTGTCCGACTCTTTGCAACCCCGTGGACTGTAGCCCGCCAGGCTCCTCTGTCCTTGGGATTTCCCAGGCAAGAATACTGGAGTGGATTGCCATTTCCTTCTCCAGGGCATCTTCCTGATTGAAGGATCAACTCTGCATCTCCTGAATTGCAGGTGGATTCTTTGTCAACTGAACCAGCAGGGAAGCCCAATCCAGAACCTGTCTGTGCATGAGTGGACTTCTTATTGTTACTGTTGACATTAAGGTTCCATTGACCAGTATTTCCATTTCTAGTTATGTAAGCCTTGGAATTAATCACATATGTGCCAAGTTTTTATACATAAGCAAGAGTATTCATCAAAGCATCATTTACATGTATAGAGAACCTACAGAAAGGACAACATTCTACCTTTCTTTGAGCAAAGTGAACATCCATGATGGAGGTTACATAAAGGTTTAAGAATTAAACATGATTAAAATAGAATGTAGCGTTTATCCTGGACAACCATGACATATTATGTGTAAAAAAAAGTATTTAGGGGTATATGGAAGTACTTCCTCTATATTAAGAAAATATTACAAAAAATACAGACGGTATTGTGCAAATTGTGTATGCATGTGCATGCATGCGTGTGTGTGTGTTTGTGTAATGGGCTGAAAATAAGATGAAAAATTAAGACAACTGTTCCTGCATCTGCTAGGGTTAGGTTTGCAGTGTGAAGCAGAGAAGGGGGTTCAGTGGCATAATTCTTATTATGGTTCTAGTTCTTGTGTCTCTGCCTTCCACTTACGGGGGCAGGGCAGGGCTCCGAGCTGTTAAAGGTGAACTCTGCAGGATGGAAATGCAGGGTGGGCCGGAGGCTGGGCAGGTTTGGGAGTGAGATTTCTCTGGATAATAAGGTAAGGCGAATTGAGTTTCTGACAATGTCCAAAAGGACAAGTTTGAAGATTGGAGGAGAGAAGTTATTGAGTATATGAGAAGCAACAGTGATAAGACGCCAGAGACACGATCCAGGGGAAATTCCCAGTGGGGAGAGAGCCAAAACCTTTTGAGCAAATGGCTGACTGATGTGAAATTTTAAGTCCGTGTCTTCAGGATAAACCTGTCCGAGACCCGAGCCTTTGATGAAACATGCTGTCTCCCCATTGGCCTTGTTGAATAATTTTGGGGAAGTCCGGGAAAAGGGCAGTGTTCTGCCTTATGTTTGCAGGAAGTGGCCAATTCCTCGATGGGCTCGGGGTGACAGGGGCTTTGAGCCAGAAGGGACCGAGGAAAGCGGAGCAACGTGGCAGTCACGTGACCTTGGCCCAGGGGCGAACTCCAGCTCGACCTTGCCCTGAAAGGGAGATGGCCTCACCTATTATTTAGGGAACTAAACTAACACAACACATACACACAGCGCCTGGAAAAAAGTCTGGAAAGATATGTCCATCTTTATTGCTTTTGTCTCTAGATGTATGGTATTTATCTAATTTTTCTTTTGAGTTTTTCCTTCCTTTCCAAATGGGTATTTCTGAAATGGGGGACAACTAAGTGATCTTTTTCCAGGAGGAAGCGGCTTTGACTATATGCTTCTTTTTTTATGCATACTGTTACTGTCTCTGGGTTCATAAACTTGGATAGAACATTTGCAGACAGGATCTTACAAAGTCTTAAAATCTCACTTTACATTTGTCAACATAAGCCACGTCCCACAGCATCCTCTGACCCAGTCTGACCTTCTCGTGATTCATGGAAACGTGGAGCAATGAGTCCAGGAAAGAGGGTTAGAGGTTGTCTTAGATGTCCCTCCAGTGTCTTTCCTGGATTCTCCCTTGAGCCTGGGATGGGGGACCACACTATATCGTGTAACTGCTACCCAGCAAAGGTGGAATTGCTTCTTGCAGTTTCAAGGAGGGAGAGAATTCTGACTTTGTAATCCTCAGACCAAAGCAGATGGTTTCCTTAGTGTGAAGACTGAAGATCAAGAAAATAGGTTGGTATGTTGAAATAAAAAACAATGAGCTACTGGTCTAGGGAGAAAAAAACTATCCATCAGAATGGGTCACAATCATTTGCTCACAAATGTCTGGACAAGATGCTTAGGGACCATCCAAAAGGGTTTATTCCTACATCCTCGAGGGTTTCCTGCACCCGCACACACCTCCCTGTCTGTTGTCCCCACTTGTCTGGTCCATGTTCTTCCCACTGGACTCTAAGTGGTGTGGGGGATGGGAACCTCACTTCTGTATTTCATAGCATCTCACAGAGCAGTGTCTCAGAGAGGCCAATATGCGCTGCGGGAGGAATTAATGAAGCCGCGCAAGTTAGACTGCTCAGTTAGGAATGTTTCATTGTCATGTAAATCTGAGAAACTTGTTCCCGTTGTGGAGCAAGGGAGAGAGCAGGAAACTCATGGAGACAGAAGCCACGGGCCATTCTCTACCTCTTTGACTTAGAAAATATTTGGAGGGCACAGGATTTAGGAGCCGATGTTGAGGTCTGGTGGAGAATGAAGTTACCTCTTCTATTTTTAAGACAATGCTTTTCAGCTTTTTTAAAGTGACTTTTAAAATTGAATTATAGTTGATTCACCACATTGTGTTAATTTCTGCTGTATAGCAAAGTGATTCAGTTATAGGTATGTATGTATGTTCTTTTTTAAAATATTCTTTTCTATTTGGTTCTATCATAGGCTACTGAATATAGCTCTTTGTGCTATACGGTAGGAACTTGTTTATGAAGTTATCGCTTCTGCAGCTTTTTGTAGGAGTCTTTTCTGGGGAGGGGGGTGGGTACTAATCCTGGCCCCTGGATTTCAAAAGGAAGTCTTGTGTCTGGCATCTGAAACCTCCAGCTCATCAAAGTTCACAATGGAATGTTTGTAGATGATAGATTCTGAGCAGGACTTGAATCCCAGCTTGGATGCTCCCGGGCTGGGGGAAAAGCCAGGATGTCTGTAGTGTAGTAGCTGCTCAATAAATGCCTGCAGGAACTCAGCGACACCCTGCAGAATCACAGCTATTGTTGTATGTGGTCCTTACATTCAACTCCAAGCTTATTTCTGCTCCAGAGTGTGTTTGTTACTTCAGGTTTCCCATGTGAGGAAATCCTGTTCTTGAGACTGAATGATGGTTTTTCATTTTTTTCCAAGACTTAAACGTAGAAAATGTGTTGGAATCTGTGATGCGTAGGAGAGAATGAAAACCTCCTCGAGGGAAATTAGTGAAGATGGACGAGGACTCCTCACACTGGGTGGTCATATGGCCACTTTCATCACGTGGCTAAGAAACAAAAGCTGTGAATTATCACACTTATGTTGAGGCTTTTCCCGTGGATTCAGGTGTAAGACATGCGCTTCTCCTATCTCCTGCACTGTCGGCTCAGCATATCAAATGAGAGTATTTCTTAGGAAAACCTCCCCACACCACTCACCTGAGTTGTGGGTAGTTATCATTCCACCAAGCCACTTATGAGTTGTACAGATGACCATTGAGGTGATTTGTGGGCATAGCACACATTGTTAACCTATAAACAATGCGCGGAGGTGGTGGTTGTTCAGACTCCAGACTCCATGCGCTGGCTGTGGAGTCAGTCAGTCACTCAGCTGTGTCGACTCTTTGCAGCCCCATGGACTGCAGCACGCCAGGCTTCCCTGTCCGTCACTATCTCCCGGAGTTTGCTCAAACTCATATCCATTGAGTTGATGATGCCATCCAACCATCTCATCCCCTATCGTCCCCTTCTCCTCCTGCCCTCGGTCTCTGCCAGCATCAGGGTCTTTTCCAGTGAGTCAGCTCTTTGCACCAGGTGGCCAAAGTATTGGAGCTTCAGCTTCAGCATCAGTCCTTCCAATGAATATTCAGGGTTGATTTCCTTTAGGACGGACTGGTTTGATCTCCTTGCTGTCCATGGGACTTGCAGATGTAGCCTGTAAAGCATGACAGTAGGAATCCAAGCTATACCGGTTGTGGGAAAAGTTCCACATGTTTAATAGACAGTGATTGTAGTAGATTAAGAATACAGAATCAGTGCGAGAGGCTCCTGACTTGGCTCCCGTGGTGGCTCAGACAGTAAAGAATCTGCCTGCAGTGAAAGACCTGGGTTCAGTCCCTGGGTTGAGAAGATCCCCTGGAGAAGGGCATGGCAACCTGCTCCAGTATTCTTGCCTGGAGAATCCCACGGACAGAGGAGCCTGGCGGGCTGCAGTCCACGAGGTGGAAAGGTGTCGGGGGCGACTGAGCCACTGACAGGCTGTGCTCCGAGTCCGGTGTGGAGTCCGTTGCAGTGGCCCCGGAGCTTTGGCCGCACGTCAGGGTTGCCGACAGTCCAGGAGTGCCTCCTGCCTCATGCTCTGTCCCTGGTTTGAATTCTGATTTGCAGTTGTACGGGTATCTGTGGCAAAGTCCCAATCAATATGTTAATATAATATATGCAGTGTACAGCGTTGATGGCTTTTAGTTAGGCACTCTGCGGGATGTAATAAACCGTCATGTGGGTTTTTCTGTTCTCAAATGGCTTAGCTGGAAGGCCCGTACCTGTGTGTCCATGTTAGAGAGAGACAACGTTGTCAATCCCTGCAGTAGTATGTTGCTGTTGAGTCCCGAAGTGTCCGACTCCGTGGCAGCCGTGGACCGCGGCGCGCCAGGCTTCCCTGCAGTAGTGTGGGGACCCAAAACGACCTCCAGCCAGCCCCTTGCCTGGTAGGAGCGGGAAGTACATCTGCAGGAGCTGAAGTGACTGCGCTCAGAAGACAGAACAGCACAGTCTGTGGTGCCTCGTCAGGTCTGCCCAAAGCGCTCTTGCCCGTGTTGCCTCAGTGACAAGCAGCGGGAAGCGGAAGGTGACAACTGACAGGGCACCCAGAGGCAGGAGGTGGCTGAGGATGCCGCTCCTGGTGGTGGCGATGCTGACCCTCCAGGCCCCCCAAGCTCAGGCTTGTCTGGGCACCAGGGACCCCCCCAGGGGCTGTCGAACATAATACCTACCGCAGGCTTTGAAGGAGGGCCTGTTGAATGTGACACCAGCCCCACACTTTGGAGTACCGTTCAAGACAGAGTGTATAGTTAGTTCCAAAATGTGATTCAAGCTCAATGCCAGGTCCGCAGCTGGAGGGGCCCATGATCACCGTCTCAACGGTTGGCTGTCTGGGGCAGAGCCCACGGTGAACCCGTACCGTTTTCCTGATGAGAACGAGATCGCCAGCTCCCCTCCCACCCTCCAGCTCCATCTCTCTCACCAACAAACCGAGAGCGTCAGAGCGGTGGAGACGAAACCTCGTGGGCCGGATGAGGCAGGGATGCGAGGCATCTGGCAGCCCCGTGTGGGAGTGTGATGGAAGAGGAGGTGGGCGGACCTCGGCTGGAGACTGCAGGAAGCAGTCGGAGGCTGGGAGCGTGGGTGCATGCAGGGAGGACCACCCATGGAGGGCCAGACGTGCTCTGCCCCCCTGGGCCAATGGCCGCTCTGTAGCTTCCCCCACCAGGCAGGTCACCCGCTGAAAAGGGCATCGAGGCGCTGGGAGTTCCCAGGGGGCGCCTGATGGTGGGGGCCGGAGGAGCTGGGGTAGATAAGAAGCGCTGCTTAAATGTCGGCGCGCCTCAAAGGTCATTTCAGAATATCCCAGGCGTGAAAAGATAAGTCAGTCTCGATGTCTGGTTCATCAGTTCTCCGCATCTCAAAGTTGAACCCGCGTGAACTCTTGCGGAGGTGGGGAAGAGGAGGAAGCCTGGACTGCAGGCGACGTCACTGGCGCCCAGTCGCTGGGCCTCCCATCTCCCATAAGCGGGGTCCTGGGCCCTTCAGGTCACCTTCACGTGTCTGCACATCACTTCCTTAGTCCTCTCCCAGAGAATTCCTATTCGTTCTGCGAACGTAACGTGCATGTTCAGTCGTGTCTGATTCTTTGCCACCCCATGGGCTGTAGCCCACCAGGCCCCTCTGTCCATGTGATTTTCCAGGCAAGAATACTGGAGTGGGTTGCCATTTCCCTTTCCAAGGGATCTTCCCAACCTAGGGATCAACACTCGTGTCTTCCTCTGCTCCTGCACTGGGGGGCACGGATTCTTTACCACTGAGCCACCAGTTGCAAACATAGAGTTAAAATAAATCCAGAAGTTTTAATGTCAAACCGCTGAGTAGTTTTCAGTATCCTAAGAGGGAAGAAAGTGTCAATTCTTGAATGATAACGGCCTATGCCCAGAATCGGAGCTCTCAGAAAACGTTGTTTGAAATCTAGAATCCTTGGCAGGGCAGATACATCCCTGCCAGGCTCCGTGGCTAATGATAAAATAGGTTGGGGTCCAATTCTGAAGGAAGTCAGCATTCCTGAGCCTCGATGGGCCTCGGGGCGCCCTCTTGGTGCCTCCCACCCAGGCAGACACCAAGGACCAGACAGCTTTCTTTCCCAGGCAGGTCTCTTCAAACCCTGTGCTCAGGAAGCAGTTCAGTGAAACCACCCTCCGGAGGTAAAGGATGGACACAGTCAGCCTTGTGAGCAGTGCTTGCATTTCTGCGGGGACAGGGGCCACGCCCAGGGCGGAGGCAGATGGAGTAGAGTGTGCATTGCCCGCCGTGGGTGGCTCTCCGGGGGCCCTGGAGGGACGTGCTGGCGGGCGAGTCCTGCCTGGTGCCTTTCTCTTCTGGGTCCGGGGGTCAGGCTGGCCGTGGTGGGGGCGTCGGGGCGGCTCCTCCTTGGCAACGTTTCTAAGTAAGCGTGTACTTGCCCTGCCTTCCGGCAGATATTTTCCATATGGAATTTTGCTTATTTTTAGCCTGGATTCAGATCATTTCCTCCAGAAGATGAGCTTGTTTGCCAAGATGTCACAGAGAAAGGTGGATGACAAAGTTAGAAGTTGCTTACATTTTTTTCCAAAGGGCTCTAGAAGCATCATTTTATTCCAAGGGAACCGTCATCTCAAACCTGACTCTCCACCTGGCCTGAAAAACCTGTGTCTGAGAACCTCAGTGTCCCCAAAAACCCTCTGGTACATAACCCGAAAGGCCTTACCTTGTATTGGGGTATAGCCGATTAACAGCGCTGTGACAGTTTCAGGTGCACGGCGGAAGGCCTCAGCCAGACAAACACGTGCGTGCGCTCTCTGCCACACCCCCTCGCACTCCGGCCGCCAGGTCACATGGAGCAGAGCTCCCTGCGCTCTACAGTAGGCCGTGATGGTCATCTGGTTTCAATATAGCAGTGTGTGCATGTCCATCCCCAACTCCCTACCTGTCCCTCCCCCCTGCCCCGGCAGCCGTAAGTTCATTTTCTGAGTCTGTGAGTCTGTCTGAAAGGCCTTTTCTGAGCGTGCAAAGGATACTGTGGCCCGAGAGGCTTCCTTTTATGAAGGCAGATGTCTGTGGGGTCATGGGATTTGGTAATGCACCCGGCAAAAAGAACTCAGAAAAGCCGTGATTCTGAGAAATTTAACATCTGGAACATACACAAAGGACTGCATACGGCCAACCCGTGCAGTATCGAGCGACTCGAGCCAAAAAGCAAAACGAGACAAGGAGTGAAGAGGAAGAGATGCACCGTGAGGCCCGCGTGTCTCCCTCAGGGCCGCCGCTGATGTCCGGGCAGCAGCACCTTTCGGCTGACTGCTCAGGCTCCTGGCGTCACTGCTCCCTTGAGCCTCAGAAAGCGGGGCCGTGGTTCCCGCACCCAGCATCCCCATCTTGCCAATGTCCGCGCCCTCGAAGGGACAGACGCGCCTTTGAATCTGCAGGGACCGCCGCGCCGGACACAATGTCCTCTTTCACGCTCACTAAGGCTGCTCCTCGGCCTCGCTTTCACTGGCCTCTTTCCTTTCTTCTTCTGAACCTGATCTGAAAGCAAACACCAGGGCCTCTTTCACCGCAGCAGCACAGCCCTCCGCCCTCCTCTGGCGTCCATCCATTCCTCTCTCTTCCTGAGCCCGGCCACCCTGCTCCAGGCAAGGACCAGTGCCAGTTCGTCTCCCTCCAAAGTTATTAAGCCTCCAGAATTGCTATTTCAACCCCAGATTTCTAACTTGGCCTGGACTGGATGCGAACGGGCCAGATTATTTATTTCCTTTTCTTGCTTGTTGGTCTGTGGGGCTGGTCTTCGGTGGTCACTGCCAGCATAGCAAAGACACCTAGGCTGAGCATAAAGATGCTATTTCATCCAGCGTGCTGCTGGTTTTTCTTCTTTGCGAGGTGTTAGCAGCACGTGCTATGCATTGAAAATGCTACTCATTTGGAATTTACTGGGAAAGGAAGAAGCATAGTCAGGATCCCGGGACAGGCAAGCAGGGGGTCCAGCCAGGTTTATTTCTAATACAGTGGTTTGGTTGGTGGGAACGAGGACTGGGGAAGAGCCGATGGCTGGCTGCCTGTCCAGGGGGAGGGGCCTTCACAGCTCTCTCGGTGGAACTGGGGTTTAACTCAGTGGCTTTTCTTAAAGAGCCCGAGGAACAGGAAAACCTTGCTTCCCACGAGTCCCCAGGAAGCTGCTTGCATGTGGGCATGTTCTGCATAACAGTCCTTTTGAATTCAGCAGTTATCTGTCAAGCAACTAACATGAATAGAATATCTGAAATAGTCAGCTAAAATCCAGTCTTGTTCCACTGAAGGGCTGCTTTGACACGCCACGCTTCGTGTGCATTTTTCTCTGCAGTAGGTTAGGAAGTGTGCGTCTGTGTGTGTGTGGTAGTCACACAGTCCTGTCTGACTCTTTGTGGCCCGGTGGACTGTAGCCGGTCAGGCTCCTCTGTCCCTGGGATTCTCCAGGCAAGAACACTGGAGTGGGTTGCCGTTTCCTCCTGCAGGGGACCTTCCCGACCTGGGGACTGAACCCGTGTCTCGTGCATCTCCTACACTGGCAGGCAGATTCTTTACCACTGAGCCGCCTGGGAAGCCCAGTGAGCATCTGGTAAGTCACAGTAGACGTAGCCAGTCTTTTCTGCAGGGGAGGAATGGTCTAAACTCCTGGGGATGCGCCTGTTACAGCTACCTTGCTGTTAGGTGGTCAGCAACGTGTTGACCGTTGTAAGCAAGCATCATGTTAACATGGAGCCGTCTCGGCTGATCAGGACGGACACACAAATGCTCGAGATGGCGCTTACACGAAGACAAACTGTAGATTTATTTCTAGGTGTATTTTTTACTGAAGAATGACTGAGTCACAGTGTTGTGTTAGTTCCAGGTATTCAGCTATCCAGTTTCACGTGTGTGTTCCTTTTCAGACTCTTTCCCATTGTAAGTCACCGTGTAATAAGATACTGAACCTAGTTCCTTGTGTTGTACAGGAGGTCCTGTTTATTCGTTTCATGTGTAGTCGTGTGTATCTGTTGATCTCAGTCTCCTAACTTATCTCCCCAACTTTGCCTTTGGTAACCACAAATGTGTTGTCTATGTGCACGCGTCTGCTTTTGTTTGGATAGTTCATCTGTGTCACTTCTTTAGATCCCACATAGCATGTGGTGTTTAGTATGACGATCTCTAGGCCCACGCATGGAGCTGCCCGTGACACTCCTCAGTCCGTCTCAGACAGGGAGTTGCAGGAAAGGCTTAGCGCTTTGATGGGCCAGGCTACTGCGTAGTCAGGAATGCTGTCTATATGCTGGGAACAATCGCGATGAACGCGCAGTTTGGCAGTGAACCACGTCAAGGATCCCCGAAGCACTTCCCGGTCAGCGCGGCCCTCGAGAGCCTGTTGGGTCTCTGCAGTCCATTCCTTCCCTCATCTTTTGGCGAGCCATCACAGAGCCAACTTACAGAAATGTCCTCAGTTCTCTTGACCTTCATCCAGGTTCTGCAGTTCAGGGGCTATGATGAATAATTTATCCCTCGGACTTTAATTCCTCCTATATTTCCTTGTGTTTTTTAAAATGACTTTTATGTTTTCTTGTGTTTATTCAAACTGGAGACCCAAAACGTGGGTCCTGTGATTACTTTGTCTAAACCTGTGCTTTAAAAACATTCCCTTTAATTTTCAAGGTATGGAATGGAGTCGAATCGATCACAGCAGCAATAGCTGACATGAATTTACCACAGGAGCTTCCCTGGTGGCTCAGACCAGAAAGAATCTGCCTGCAGTATGGGAGACGCAGGTTCGCTCCCTGGGTCGGGAAGATCCCCTGGAGAAGGGAATGGCAACCCACTCCAGTGTTCTTGCCTGGTGAATCCCATCGACAGAGGAACCTGGCTGGCCAAGCAACTAAACATGCACACATACAAACACCACACGGTGGGTGCCGATTAGTCTCAAAGTGCTTTACCTGTACTATCTCAATTAATGCAAGATTAATGTTCATCACTCCTATTATTCTTACACCCACTTCACCCTTGGAAAAAGTGATGATGCTTCAGCAGACGTGGCTGACCTGAAATGTGACTGCAAAGCCCATCTCTATTGCAAGGAGGTGGTTCTGCACTTCATGGCCAGGGGTGTGTGTATAATTTTTCAAAGAACACTTTCCTTGACGCCTTTTTTCCTTCTAACATTTGTCCTTCTTTCCATTTTATTGTTATATAAACCTACAGATCACATTGCCTAATGAGTGAGTTAACAGCTGTTAGTGTAGACACCAGATTTTTCAGTGATTGTGTTATGAGTAATAAATCACACTTACATACCATTCAATCTAATACTAATAAGTTGCCCCATCGTCCTTTTGGTATTTGGAAAACACAAAAGCACGTTTATAAAATAGGTCACACAGTTTTTAAATGATGGGGTTACGCAGTGACAGTGTCCAGAGGTGGGAGGCGTCTGCACAGCCTCCCCTTTGGGGCAGGATGCACGCGTCTGTTCAGGAGATGCTCCCCCTCCGTCCTCACCTTGTGGGGGCTGCGGTCCAGACGGAGGAGAGGGTGGTGATATAGGACTCGGGGAAATGAATCATTCTGAGGCTCCATCCCTTCCGCTTGCTGAACTGAGACACACAGTTGTAGCTGCCTTTGTCACACTGTCTCTTCCGCAGATCTGATTGTTAAAAAGCCAGAGGCAGGCTGAACAGAAAGAGACCACTCACCCAGGGTCAGCAGTCCCCTCTCGCCTTCTTCCCTCCTGCCAAAGAAGATGCGCGCGCTTCTTCTTCCCTGGGAGCAGCATCATCCCTTTGAAGCAGCAAAATGCCTCGTCTCTCCTTCCCTTTCTTGTCCCTCATGTTTAGTCTTGAGATGCGTGTGTTTCACTTTTCCCCTTGATGCCACGTAATTGCATGAATTTTCATATTCCAGGCATCATATGTCTTGCCAGAGTGACTAGCTATTCCTCAGTTACCTTCTGCTGTAATACAGACGGGCTTCCCAGTGATAAAGAAAATCTGCCTGCCCGTGCAGGAGACATAAAAGATACGGGTTCGATCCCTAGATCAGGAAGATCCCCTGGAGGAGGAAATGGCAACCCACTCCAGTATTCTTCCCTGGGAAATCCCACGGACAGAGGAGCCTGGCGGGCTACAGTCCATGGGGTCACAGAAGAGTTGGACCCTACCGACTGACTGAACATACAGTATAGATATACGAGAGCAGTGTTTGAATTAAAAAGGCAATGACTTTAGAACCGACTGTGGACAGCGCCTCAGTGCAGGGCGCAGAGACCTGCGGGAGCAGGGGTGTTGTGTGGGACACGGGGGCCGCTGACCTGCACTGGGGCGTCTGAGCTGGAGGCGACGCTTGGGTCCTTTGGAGTTGGAATCATCTCAGAGCCTGAGTCCTCGGTAGAAACACATAGCTGACTGTCGGTCCATCATTCACACTGATGAAGAAAAGGCATTACTGGAAATTCTTCTGGTGGAGAAAGGCGAGGCTGTCCATCAAGCAGCAGGGCCCGATGATCGGTTGACCGAGTGTGCTGGGCAGTTGGGTTTGGTGACCCCAGAGCATCTGAAGGACGTAGATGGTGTACAGAGGAGGTGTGGAGAGGAGGCAGCTGAGCCCATGACTTTGCAAGCCCCGTGATGCGGCGGGTGAGGGGGCAGGGGAGCACACCCCAGGGTTTGGACCTGGGCTGGGGCCGGATGGACAAGCAGGAGAGAGGCCTCCGCACGTCTGGGGGGACCCAGGAAGGGGTATGTGGAGTCACTGGAGTCCGTCTGCCCTGCGTGTTCTCCAGGCCCTGTCCCTCGGCAGAGCAGCCAGGTTGCAAAAGCCCCATCACAGTGTCTCCCTTGTCTGCGCTGAAGTGGGATGAAGTGGTCCCTGACCCTTGGCAGATACCCTCACGGGAGGGGCTTCAGGAGCCGCTGAAAGATTCATCACTCTCAGGACTGTTTTCCCGGAGGCACACCAGTCCATCTGGGAGTTGACAGGCCGGTCGATGTTTCTTATCCAGAAATTGATGTGAACGCCCGATGGCCTCTGGACCTTTCAATCAAGAAGCACCTGTGACCGTGTTGATTTAAGGGAAACATAAGTGAATTAGACCACTTCTTTCCTTTCACACGAGAGCCAGCTGACAGCAGAATTGCTGTTAAGTGTTGAGGGCAGTAAGCTTTAGTGATATTGCGTGTGTGCATGCGTGCTGAATTGTTCAGGTGTGTCTGACTCTTTGTGACCCCACGGACTGTGGCCCGCCAGGCTCCTCTGTCCATGGGATTCTCCAGGCAAGAATACTGGAGTGGGTTGCCATTCCCTCCTCCAGGGGATCTTCCCGACCCAGGGATTCCAACGATTGAACCCCTGTCTCTTAAGTCTCCTGCATTGGCAGGCTGATTCTTTACCACCTGGGAAGCCCTTAGTGGTGTTACTGGTGTGGACATAGCAAACCAGTCCCTATGGGAGTCCTAGGTAAGCTGGCCATTGAAGTGATCAATGTGCTTTCTAATAGAACAGCCAATAATCCGCTTAGTAACGGGTCTGCAGAGGGCATTGAGTGGACAATATTGGAGGGGGTTCCCTTGGAGTGTTCACAACTCACTTTGCTGCTCACAGACCCAGCTGGATTGTGGGGCACCCCAAAAGTGACTTGAGGTGTGTTTGCATGGAGCAGAGTCAGTTGTTACAACGACACAGGTTTGTGTGCCCTGGAAAGGGGAACAGAGCTGCTGCTTCCACGCTGCCTGAGTGCAAGGCCACATGTCATCGCTTCATTAGGTCTGTACCCCGATGTGCTCTTGGTCGCGTCAGACAGAGCATGCACCTTCCCCAAGGGCACAGAGCTGATAAGTAGTGGAGCTGAGTGGCAAACAAAGGCTGTGTGTCTCCCAGCACAGGCATCTTGTGTCCTCAGCCCTGAAACTGACGGCCGATCGCATCTTGATCTTGAGACGGTGCACCGCTCGGCCGGCTCTGTAACTCAGCCTCATCTGAAGTCACACCGCTGTATGTGTGAGGTTTTATCTCCTGTCCCCCAAGGGGAAGAAGGTGTTATAAATCAGTCCCAGTCCCTCAGCCTCACCTTCCTAACGTCTCTTTAAAAGCATCATGGCGAGAAGAGATAGGACTGATGGAAGGCTGGTGGGAGGATGATCCTTTGCCTGATTGCATCTTCTCTTCTTCCCCAAGACCTGTTATTCACATTCAGGTGACTTTACTTGCAGGTCCCACGCCCGCCTGCGGTTTCCTTCCTCAAGCTCCCCGCCCCCAGGTGCGTGTTCTAACTCCCACCTTTGACCTGCTCTCTCTCAGTAACACATGGAATTGGGAAATGCCTCCAGTATTCTTGCCTGGAGAATCCCATGGACAGAGGAGCCTGCCAGGCTACAGTCCATGGGGTCACAAAGAGTCGGACACGACTGAGTGACTAACAGCAGCCGTCATCTCCAGTGTATGTGCTCCGTTGCTAAGTCATGTCCCACTCTTTTGCCCCCACCCACCCCGTGGACTGTAGCCCACCAGACTCCTCTGTCCTTGGAATTCCCCAGGCAAGAATACGGGAGTGGATTGCTCTTTCCTCCTCCAGGGTATCTTCCTGACCCAGGGATGGAACACAGGTCTCCCGCATCGCAGATGGACTCTGGGTTCGATCCCTGGGTCGGGAAGATCCCCTGGAGAAGGGCATGGCAACCCACTCCAGTATTCTTGCCTGGGAAACCCCATAAACGGAGGATTCTGGCAGGCTACCGTCCCTGGGGTTGCAAAAGATTCGGACAAGACTGAGCAGCAAAGCACAATCTCCAGTGAGTCCTGCTAGCAGCTAGACCAGTGTGGGGTAGGGATGAAGGGTTGGCAGTCAGGCAAGGACAATGAGGTCACACCCACCTTTGTATCGCAGTAGCTGCTAGCTGATTATATCACCTCTGTGTCACCTTGTCCTTACTTGTAAAGGATGAATAATAACCCCAAAGGGCTGTTGTAGGGATGGAGTAGAAACTATAGTTCAAGTGTTTAATACTTGGCACCTACAGAAACATACATGAGAAATCTTATGAAGCAGAGATGGGCAAATGGTACTTTTGGGATGATGTCACTTTAATCACCGTGATAGGGCTGGATCCCCCCAGACATGGCCCGGGAATTGTCACCATTTCCCACTTGCTCAGACTTGTCTGTTCCTCCTTTTTCCACTGGAGGTGTTTCTTGTCGCCAGCTGTCCCTCCAGACCCATGTGGGCCCCACAGTGTGCATCCTCGGAAGCCCATCAATGGGTCCGTCAGCCGTGGTTCCCCAGTCAGGGGTCTTGTGTCCTGCCCTGCATCCTTTTCCTGCAGTTTCTGCTCAGGGAGAAAGGATGCTCTGGTTGCCAGGACGACCTACTGCCCCTCTTTCTAGACTTCATTTCTTTGCACGCAGAGTGCCTTCTCAGTGACACCATTTCCATGAGTTAAAATAGACATACTTCTTTCCAAACTCTGTTGTTGTTGTTGTTGTATAGTTGATTCACCATGCTGTGTTTCTGGCAGGCAGCAAAGTGAGTCAGTGGTGTATATATATTTATGTGTATTTTTCAGATTCTTTTCCATTATAGGTTATCACAAGATATTAAGTATAGTTCCCTGTGCTCCACAGGAGGTCCTTCTTGGCTATCTCTTTTGTGTATAGTAGTGTGAATCCGTTAATCCCAAAGTCTTAATTTATTCCTGTCTGCTTTCCCCACTTGGTCACCGTAAGGTTGATTGCTATGTCTGTGAGGCTGTTTCTGTTTTGGAAATACGTTTACTTGTGTCATTTTTTTAAGATTCCACAAGTATGTGGTATCATGTGATCCTTATCTCTCTCTGACTCCACTTGGTGTGATCACTTCCAGGTCCGTCCATGTTGCTGTGAATGGCATTATTTCATTCTTTTTTATGGCTTACACTTTGCTGTGTATGTGGACCACGTCATCTTCATCCATTCACCTGTTGATGGACACTGAGGTCGCTTCCATGACTTGGCTATTGCAAACAGTGGTGCTGTGAACATAGGGCTGTATGTGTGTTTTTGAATCAGCGTTTTGTCTGGGTGTTTGCCCAGGAGCGGGGCTGCTGGACCATATGCTGACCTGAGGCCCTCCATACTGTTCACTGTGGCTGCACCAACTTACACCCCCACCCACAGTGCAGGAGGGTTCCCTTTCTCCACATCCCCTCCTGCATTTATTACTTCTAGAATTTTTGATGAAGGCCATTTTGACTGGTTTGAAGTCATACCTCATTGTGATTTTGATTTGCATTTCTCTAATAATTAGTGATGTTGAGCCTCTTTTCACGGGCCTAGTGACCATCTGTATATCTTCTTTGGGGAAATGTTTATTTAGATTTTCTGCCCATTTTGGATGGAGTTGTTTATTTATTTTTTTGATACTGAGTTGTATGAGCTATTTGTCCACTCTGGACATTAAGCTCTTACACTAGACATACTTTTTGTTTCTGTTGGAGATATTTTGATCTAGGATCAGGCAGAGCTGCCTTCCATTGTCTGCCAGCAAGGCGTCTCCCCAGAGAGAGAAAAACTTTCCTCCCACTGGCCAGTACATTGAAAAGAGCACCCCTTCAGAACCAGAGTTCCAGGCATTTTCTGTTTGCCAGCCCATCTGAATTTCCCAAAGGTGAGATTATTTGCAAGCATAGCATACCTCATTCCATCCCAGGCATTCACTCAGATTCCCAGGATAAAGGAAGTTGTATCTTCACGCACTGAGTGAAGACCAGAAAAAAGGACTTTTCAAGTATGTGAAACCTGCTCTGCAGGTTTTCTTCTCAAACGGAACCCCTATGCCCCGAGGGACCCTGAGCGACACTGCAACTCAGCCATTTTGTCAGGACTCACCCCACTTGGAGTGTTGCGCTCCCGCTCAGGTTTGTGGGAAAGTCACTAGGACGGCTTTAAATGTTCCACTGTGCCTCGTGGTCATTTCCTTAAATGCAAAACAACTCGTGTCCTGGGCATACATTTGAGTAACAGCATGTTCAATATCAACTCTGGGTTTCAAGTAACTGAAAATCTCGTAATCTCTGAACTTTCACCTCCAGTAAAAGGTTTTCCACTCATTTCTCCTTTCCTGTGGCTCTTGTTGAGATTGATACAGAGAGAGAATGCGGGAAGCACCCTTCACTGAAGCCCAGCCCACCTAAACCACCATCTGCATCTTTAATACAAGCAGGAGAATGCTGGAAGCACCCTTCACTGAAGCCCAGCCCACCTAAACCACCATCTGCATCTTTAATACAAGCAGGAACCCTTGTCGTGGTACTTGTGTCAGATTGTTGCCTTTGACCAAACCCAGGGGACCTGAATTATTTCTCCTGTTCAAATCATAGAGAGCAGAAGATGTATTTAAGGTTATCCTTCCAGACTTGACTTGGGTTGAGGACATATTCACAGATGCTACAAACTCTTGATCTGGGGTTTAAAAAAAATCCAAATAGTTAAATATAAAATCAGAAAGATCCAACAGATAATCCCTAGCCTTGGATAAAATTGTTTGTTTAAAGAGTGATGTTTTAGGCAGAAATTAGTTTTCGGAACGTTAAAAGATTCCACTGATAATATTTGAAAATCCTTTCATAGGCATGGAAAATTAGCAACTGAATCTGGCCATTAAAGCATAATCTTTATTTGACCAAAGCGTGGTCTAAAAATGGAATAAACTGTAATTTATCTTCACTGACAGCTAATTACCTGGAAGTCTGATTAAAGGGAAAACTGAATTTACTTAATTAGTGTTTTGGTGTTTTGTCTGTATACATGTAAATATGCCCATCTCCTCTTCTACAGGAACATTGCTAGAAATAAATTACCATTTTTATTTTGTCCCATTCAAATGTTGCCAAACGCGCGAACAACAAGAAAAGAATGGGTCTTTTACTGACAATGGTAACAGGTGTTTATAGATTATGAGCCTGATAGAGAAGGGCCTGTTATCAGGAGAATAGGGTATTTATGACTAAGTCCTTTTCTTTTTCCCCACTGGCTCATCCTTCACTTGTCAGCAGAGGAGAGCCAACTTGTGGGTGAACCACCCCAGCCAGTAAATCCTGGCGGGGTCGTGGAGATTTATGCAGATGGCTAAGCCCCGCAGCAGCAGATGGGCTCTGATAGCCTGAGGTTCCTTTTAGAGCTTCAGCATTGCTTGTTCTTTGTTGTTGTTGTCCAGTCGCCACATTGTGTCTGACTCTCTGCAACCCCGTGGACTACAGTATCAGACTAACCTGTCCTTCACTATATCCCAGGGTTTGCTCAGACTCATGTCCATTGAGTCAGTGATGCTGGCTAACCATCTCACCCTCTGTTGTCCCCTTCTCCTCCTGCCCCCAATCCCTCCCAGCATCAGGGTCTTTTCCAGTGAGTCAGTTCTTCGCATCAGCTGACCAAAGTATTGGACTTTCAGCTTCAGCATCAGTCCTTCCAATCAATGTTTAGGACTGATCTCCTTTAGGATGGACTGGTTGGATCTCTTTGCAGTCCAAGGGACTCTCAAGAGTCTTCTCCAACACCACAGTTCAAGAGCATCAGTTCTTTGGTGCTCAGCTTTCTTTATGTTCCAGCCCTCATATCCATACATGACTCCTGGAAAAACCACAGTTTTGACTATATGGGCCTTTGTTGGCAAAGTAACGTCTCTGCTTTTTAATGAGCTGTCTAGGTTCTTCACAGCGCTTTTTCCAGGGAGCGGTGTCTTTTAATTTCATGGCTGCGTGGTATTTGGGGGTGTTGCCTTTTCAGGGTGTGAAGAACCATGCAGTAATTACAGCCCAGGGCAGAGGGGGTGTCTCAGTTCTCACCCACATATTCCGATGCCTCTGAGTTCTCCTGGCAGGTGCTCTTTGAACAGGAGGCATATGTAACACACCCGAAGCGGTGTAATGGAGTCATCTTCCTTTGTGAGCTGCTATTGTGAAAGAAGTTCGTATTAATTTTTTAAAGTGCTCAGAAAGTCAAGGGATGCTACACTCAAACTTGAGAGGTTTTCCTTATTTAAATGGCAGACCTCCCAATAGTTCAGTTCTGTCCGTATAAATAATTGGACTAAAATATTATTTTTAAAAAGCACTGCAGGTTTTAATCAAAACCCCTCAAGAAATGAAAGTCTTAATTAAATCTGAAACGCTCTTTCCTAGGCCTGAGGTTTCTAATTTTATTTTTCATCTTCTCTGTATATCCTCTACGATGAAAGCAGAATGTAAGTGGTGAAATAGCCAATTATTTAAAGGATAGTATCATTGAAACAAACCCAAAGCAAATGAAAAATCATTTTAGACTCACGGAATGGAAAAGATGAAAGAGGCTTGCTCAGAGCCTTCCTTTCACGAAGACTTTGGTGCCAGGACCCCTTCATTTCATTATGCCCGCTCTTCTCCGATGCAGAATTGTCTGCCGTAATTGGATGTTCTCCAGAATGACTACTTCTGACAATACTTCTAAAAATTGCAGAATGGAGACTTGAAGAGGAGAGAGATTCTTAAGGATTTGTTACAGATCGCAGTAGCAGTTTCTGGGAGCATTCCCCCTTGCCTGTGACCTGGCCCGTCTCTCTTCCTTCTTTAAGAGTTAAGTGGTATTTCTTGGAATCCTCTCGTTTATTTCGCTAGTGAACTGGGTAGCCCTGTGGTTGCCCCGGGTAAAGGGATTATGATTAAGTTAGCAGATGCAACTAGTTCTTGGGATGCCACTGACCACAGAGGTGATCTGTTCTCTACTGCACTCTCCAGGGTTTTAGGAAGATGTCATTGTCTAGGGAAAGATAGGTTTTGGTATTGCTCACCAGGGCTCTTAATCAATAGAAGTTGATCAGAGACCAGACAGGAAAGTCAAGGAAAGCTTTACTGGGGCTCCTGCTGCAGCAGGAAAGAACAGGAACAAGTAGCAGGTCCCCTTGCCCACTCACTGAAGGCGGTGAGGCTGGGGGTCGGGTCATGGGCTGGGCTGGAGGGATGGCTCAGTCCTCCGCTTTGGTGGTGTTGTCTGCAGCCGCATGCAGAAGTAGCAGTGGGGTTTTTGTTTTTTGGTCTTTTTGTATCATAGCGTCCATAATTTGCCCCCAAACTGTGCATGCATGGATTTATTTTTAGTCCTTTTTAGTTTCTTCATATTTTCTTGCTCGAGGAGACATTTGTCCAGGAGCAGGCTCTGCAGCAAAAGGTCCCAGGCCCAGGTCCCAGCCTGTCTCGATGACGTCAGGAGCATTAGTTGTTTCAGTCAGGTTGTCAGCACAGGAGTACACACCTCATTAGTACTGCTACCCTCTAAGTTGGCAGACGTTGGGAAAACACAAGCCATGAACACCCAGTGGAAGCTTCTGGAAAACGTCGTGAAACCCTGGCCACAAAGATTTAATGTTTGCTCCCTTTTTGATGTCAAGGAGAGAGAGGCTGAAGTTTTCAGTTCAGCCGCAAATGCTCGATTCGGGGACACACTTGCCTTGATAAGGGCTTAGCATGCTAAGCTGTGAGTTGTCAGCACTATAAAAATGGAATCGTGTTTGTGGATCGTCTCCAGGAGATTGCTGGGAAAGATACAGGTTTTAGGCAATAATAAACCTCTCGTAATGTGTTCAGCATGTGTGACTTAGAGCTGTGTTGGGCACAGTCAGAGTGCCCAGCCGAATGATGCCTTATAAGGCTGTAGCAGTTCCGAGGCCTCTGCCAAGGGTCCCCCTCTCACAACACAAGTGCTGAAAAAAATCCTGTGCATAAGAAAGGTCAGAACTAGAATTTCAGCCATTTATCCTGAAGTAGGGTTAAAAAAATGTTTAAAGACTCATTGTATGGATTTTTTTTTTGTGGGGCCAGTCCTTGGAGTCAGGGGGCTGATGAATTCCACTTGACAGGCAAGTATTGAATACTTACTGGAAATAACACCCTGAGCTGAGGGTGCAAGGACACGCAGGCCTGGCGGGCGGGGAGGTAAGGAAATGTGAGGTGGAGGGTCTTCCCTGACAGTCCAGTGGTTAGGATTCTGAGCTTCCAATGCAAGAAGTGCGGGTTCAATCCCTGGTTGGAGAACCAAGATCCCACATGCTGTGTAGTGCTGTCAAGAAAATAATAAAGTTTTCAATGCTAAAAAGAACTGTTTGTTTAAAAAAAAAAATGTGAGGCTCCAGAGGAGACCCTGGTGACTTCCCCTAAAGAATACAGAGCAGGCTCCCCCAGTCATTCAGAGTTG
The DNA here is from genome assembly GCA_020226075.1 of Hydropotes inermis. Lineage (NCBI taxonomy): Eukaryota > Metazoa > Chordata > Mammalia > Artiodactyla > Cervidae > Hydropotes > Hydropotes inermis. The sequence continues at coordinate 109,251,530 of CM035270.1, forward strand.
GGGGTCACTGCTGTTCAGTTTGGGGGAGCCAGGCCCAAGCAGGGGCACCGCAGTGCGTATCAGGCTACAGAGAGTGGTGTCCACTGGAAAAAGCAGATGCACGGCTTCCCAGGTGGCGCTCATGGTAAAGAACCCGCCTGCCAGTGCAGGAGACGTAAGAGACACGAGTTCGATCCCTGGGTCGGGAAGATCCCCTGGAGAAGGGAATGGCAACCCACTCCAGCAGTCTTGCCTGGGGAATCGCAAGGGCAGAGGAGCCTGGTGGGCTACAATCCACGGGGTCAGAAAGAGCTGGACACGACTGAAGGGACTCAGCTCGCACACAGCATGAGCATTGTGAGTAAACTTTTATTTGGGGGCAAACTGGGGACAGTAGCCTGGGAGACGGCAGATAGCTCTGAGAGACCTGCTTCAGAGAGGTAGGGGAAGGTCAGTGTATGTGTGACTTTGGTGAAGGGGGTGCATGCAGCCAAGCACTCCCTTTGGCTGAAGGTTACTGCTCGTCACAAAAAGCAAGTGTCCCCATTCATGATTTCAGTGCTGCTCTAGACGTGAGGAGATGTAAGACTGGCTCGTAAAATCTCCTGAAAGTATCTGTCTGAAGATGTTTTTGCCCATTTTTCCCCAGAGCACAGGATGCCTCCTTTCTGATCTCCACCCTAAACTCATTTCAGGGGATGTCAAAGGTGAGAGGTTGCGGCAGCTTGTGACTTAGTCCTCGTGGAGGCAGATGGTTACGTGTTCAGTGGCTCAGTCGTGTCTGACTCTTTGTGACCCCATGGACTGCAGCACGCCAGGCCTCCCTGTCCTTCACCATGTCCCGGAGCTTGCTCAAACTCATGTCTGTTGAGTTAGTGATTCCATCCCACCATCTCATCCTCTGCCGCCCCTTCTCTTTTTGCCTTCAGTCTGTCCCAGCATCAGGATCTTTTCCAGTGAGTCGGCTCTTTGCATCAGGTGCCCCAAGTATTAGAGCCTTAGCTTCAGAATCAGTCCTCCCAATAAATATTCAGGATTGATTTCCTTTAGGATTGACTGGTTTGGTCTCCTTGCAGTCCAAGGAACTCTCTAGAGTGTACTCCAGCACCACAGTTCAAAACTAGTAGAGGCAGATGGCACGTGCCAGTTTGTGAATAGTTGGCAGTGGGATCCAGTAGCCGAGACCCCACAGGGGAGGGACCTTGCACATCTTCCTTCACCTGCATTTCCAAGGTCTCTGAGCTCTCACCCAGGACCCTCACAGGGGAAATCTGCTCCCTGGGGCTGGCCTTGCATTTAAGAGGGGAATTAACATTTTTAGCAAGTATTCTCTCAGAGAAGTGGGCCATTTGCAGCCCCTCCCCTCTGGGGGCCTGGCCTCCAGCTCAGAGCCCTGGAGAACTCCCCTGTATATCAGCACCTGGATATGAACGTGCATCAGCAGAGCCCTGCTCACAGAAGGAAAACAGGATTGGAGTGATAATGGTGATGATCACGGGTCCACCCCCTCCAGGGCCAGCTTCCTCCTGCACCTGGAGGCACCCGCCCCGCCCTCTGCAGCCGGAGGACAGGAGCAGCGTCCAGGCAGGGGAGCCTTGGGCCTGTGATCTGTGCCCCGCCAGGCTGTGGGGTGACTGTGGTAACAGGGTCACGGGAAGGATGGGAAAGTTCAGGAAAGAGGCTCACTTGGCCCCCGCACACATTATGTGGCAGTGCTGGGATGTGAACCCAGCGAGACTGCAGAATCTGGTGCGCTTCCCCACGGGGACCCCGTCTTTGCAGCCGCTGAGCGTGGTTATCTCAGGCATAGAGGTTGCTGGGGGACCCTGCCTCACCTGGGCCCTGGCAGGGGGCCGGGGTCCCACCTGTCTGGCCAGATCTGCTGGACGCAGGGAGTGGCAGACGCGTGGCCACGTGGCCTGTGGGACAGCTGTCAGCCTGCCTGTTCCCTGCCCGTGCCCCTGGCTGATGCACTGCCCACTGCCCCGGGGAGCTGCCCTCGCAGTCTGACCCCTTGGATCTCAGGTGGAGGAGAAATAAACGTTCCCAGAGCAGCTGCTGTGAGCGACCTTCATTTGTCCTTAAAAACTTGGATGTTTATGGGCTGACAAGGGATTTAACTACTTGCAGTGCTTCTGTTTGTGTTTCAATAACCAGAGGACTGAACTGTCTCCTTCTTCCTCCAATAATTCTGCCTTTAGAAAAATATAAATTACAAGTATGTATCAATGACATGAATACAAGTATGTATCAGTGACACAAGGCCCAGAAAGAGGTGTTGGCACGGGCGCCCTCGCCCTGGTCCCTGGCCCATTTGCATCAGTGTCACTGGGGGTCCTCAGACCTGCAGGGTCTCAGCCCCTCCCGCAACCCCAACCTACTGAGCCATGATCTGCATTGTAACACCATCCCAGGTGGTTCTGATCCACCTTGAGATGCACTGTTGAAAGAAAACAGGAGCAGATTTGCCTGATAGTATATACTCGGTGAACCTTTTAGTAAAATTTCTGTTTTCTTCCTGGTTGAACTACATTTATATTTTAAAGATCCCCAGCAGAAGGGAAAGGCTACCCACTCCAGTATGCTGGCCTGGAGAATGCCATAGACTGTATAGCCCATGGGGTCCCAAAGAGTCTTTCGTGAGCAACTTCCACTTAACAGGTGGTGCCTTAAAGAACCCACCTGCCAGTGCAGGAGACTTAAGAGAAGCGGGTTCGATCCCTGGGTCGGGAAGATCCCCTGGAGAAGGAAACGGCAACCCACTCCAATATTCTTGCCTGGAGAATCCCATGGACAGAAGAGCCTGATGGGCTATGGGCTATGGTCCATAGGGTGGCAAAGAAAGGGACACAAAGGAAGTGACTCTGCAACCAGAATTTGGGCCAATTCTGAATTTTTTGATTTGGTGTGGAAAGAAGGATACACTTCCATTCCAGTAGGTGTGCCAGTGAATCAGGAGCCAGAATAATGTCCCTCTGGGAATTGTAGGGGCATTTGGAGGGCTAAACACACTGAGTTTATCTCCTGCATTAAGGGGAGTTTCAGCCCACTCTTTGAATCTGACTGGGGAATTCTCTGTGACAGTTGAGTGATGGAGGGATTTAAAATTTTTTTCCCATGTTTCTTCTGGCAAATGAAGAGGCATTTTAATGAATCCGGATTACGGGGTCTTCATTGTAAAAGACAAAAGCATACCAGACATCTAACCTATTAGATTTGAGCTCTGGTCAAATAAGAGATGATTATCTGCTGCAAGTACAATAAACCTGCACGTGAAAGCCGTCCCTGACCTCACAATAATTTAGGGGCAGGAGGCCTGCAGTTACAATTAAGCTGGAGGACATCTAGTTTTATATGAAAATGACAGACAAGTCTCTGGGATTCACACAGCAAGCATAATACACTTCTGTGGCAAGGCCATTCCAAAGAGAAAACTTCAGCAAATAGATTCCAGTGTCAAGTTTTCTTTCCCGTCTTGTTCTTCCCGCCAGTGTCCAAGGGGTCTTCCCGGTGCAGACCCTGAGGATGGAGATTTTCCCATCAGCCTGTATTTATTGAGCCTTGGCCCTGTGTGCAGCATGTGGGGACACGGGTCAGCAGCAGTGAGTGAGTCCCTGAGGTGTGTCTCTGTGCACCACCCTGGCTCCCTGAAAGCAGTAAAGCGGGAGAAATCAACTGCCGAGTCCGCGCCTGTGGTCATTTCCTGCCCCACGTATCCCGGCTTCCAACACCCCACCATCTTCCGTATCCAGTCACATCTGCTTTTCTATCAAAGCATCTTCCCATGTTGTTCTTTCTGTTGGCGGGAAAAAAAGTGCACAACGTGAGAATTGTGAGTTAAGGTTTATTTGAGGCAAAATGAGGACTGCAGCCCGGGAGACAGCCCTTCAGATAGCTCTGAGAAAGTGCTCCACAGAGGCGGGGGGGAGGTCAGTATATACGTGATTTTAATGGGGCGGTGGGTACATACAGTCAAGCATACATTCTGGCCGAAGGTTTCTGCTAGTCACAGGGAGCAGATGTTACTGTTAATGATTCTAGAACTTTTCTAGATATGAGAAGGTGCAAGAACTGGGTTGCTAAAGCCTCCTGAAAATACCTACCTGTCTGAAGACCTGTTCTGCCCATTTTCCCAGAGCACAGACCACCTCATTCCTGATCTCCACCCTGGACTCCTTTCAGGGAGCGTCTGAAGGTCAGCAGCTGCAGGAGTTCGTGTCCTTACCCTTGTAGGGGGTAGATGGCAAGTGCCAGTCCGTAGCTGGCATTGCCTTTTTGTTTCCACAGGTCCCAGCATAGTAATAATGATGATGACGATGGTTGACATTCTTGCCTGTGTCATGTCACAGGCACTATAGGTGTTTTACATGCGTGTCGCCGTTTACCAACACAGCCCTGTGACGTTTAATCCACAGCACTGTCCCCTCCCCCATCCAGATGCTTTCCGCCCAGCATCACTACAGCTATTGGCGAATGTTCCTTCCTAATCTCGAGGCGCCCCTTCCCAGCACAGCTTGCAGATCGACTCCCTGGAATATTCCTAAATCACGGTTGCACCAGGCACCTCCTCTTCCCAAAGGCAAACACTATTCTGACATCTCTCAGATCCATGTGCTTTGCTTGCTTTTGAACTTTGTATGAATGGAATCATGAAACACGTATTCTTTGGTGTCACATTTAATTTGCTTAAAGTCGTGTCTGAAAGGGTCTTCTGGCACGCAGCGGAAGTTCTCCCTTGCGTTTCTGTAAAGTATTTCATTGTGTGAACCTGTCCTCAGTTGCTAAGTCATGTCCAACTGTTTGAGACCCCATGGACCACAGCCCGCCATAGGATTCTCAAGGCAAGAATTCTACAGTGGGCTGTCATTTCTCCCTCCAGGGTATCTTCCTGAACCAGGGATTGAAACAGCACCGTATTAGACCTGTCTGTGAACATGTGTGTTTTCTGACTTGACTGTTCTGCACAGTGGTCATCACATGTTATTTCAGGGTATGAATGCATGCATTCATATTGAGGACTGCAAGTGATTTTGCTGCAAACTTCCAAAGCAGTCATTCTAATTTATATTCCCACCAGCAGTGCAGAGGCCACTGTCTCTCCTCGATAGCTTTCAGAATGGCCCAGACTGTGCTAGGTTACAGGTGTGGTTGGTTTTGACATACCGGTGAGCATATGATGGGGTCTCACTGTTGCTTTGATTTCCATTTCTCTGCTGGCTGATGAGCTTGAGCACCTTCTCATGTGCTTGCTGTCCATTTTGGACAGCTTTCCTCGAGGGCCTGTTCAGGTATTTTGATCTATTTTTTATTGCGCTGGGTTACCTGATGCCCCCCTCCCACTTGTTGATTTGTAAAAGCTATTTATATATTCTGGATATGAGACCATCAGCTAGATTATGACAGACATCCTCTTTCCTTACAGCTTGCCTTCTCACACAGTGGTTTTCGCAATGATGTCTTGAAAAACAGTATTTTAGAATTCTGGTGACACCTGATCTGTTAGCCTTTGCTTTCTGTTTCATGGTTTCCTTTTGTTATCATATAATGACATTTCTGCCCTGTTCAAGGACATGAAGAGTCTTCCTTTGTTATTATCTAGAAGTTTTATTACTTTGACATTTAAGCCTGTGATTGATCCAGAATATATTTTTTAATGTGGTGTGAGGTGTAGGGGGTCGTTACTCATTATTTCCATGTTGATACTGAATTACTTCATCACCATTTTGTAGAAACACCATCTTTTCTTCTCAATGGAGCTATGACACCTTTATTAAAAGTTAGGTGACACGTGGCTCTATTTCTGGACAGTCTGTCTGTTCTATTGGTTGACTTATTTATCCTTTTGGACCAAAATCACATTGTTGGAGTTATTGTACCTTGAAATAAGTCTTGTTACTGATGGTTTGGGGCTTCCCAGGGCTCTAGTGGTAAAGGGCCCACCTGCCAATACTGGACACAGAGGTTCAATCCCCAGGTTGGGAACATCCCCTGGAGGAGGGCAGGGCAGCCCACTCCAGTATTCTTGCCTGGAGAATCCGATGAGCAGAGAAGCCTGGCTAACTATAGTCCATAGAATTGCAAAGAGTCATACACAGCTGAAGCGACTTAGCATGCATGCGCGTACACTGATGTTTTACGCGCTTCAGATATCAAGATTATCTTTACTAGGTTGTCTTTACTATTTTTTGCCCTTTACATTTTCATAAAAAATGTTCTGATCAGCTTGTCAGATTGCACACATGGGCATGTGCACATGGGTACACACACAGCATTTTGGGTTGAGATTGCTTTCAGTCTATAGAGATGAAATTGAAGTTACATACTTCTAATATTAAATTTTCCAAACCATAAATGTGATATACCCCTCTGTTTTTAAGTTTTCTGTGTTGATGTCTTACACAGTTTTATGAGATTGAGTCCTACATATATTTGGGGATTATTGACGCTAATATAAATCTTTTTATCCTTTTTCTTTTCTGTTTTTTTTTTTCTATTTCATTTTTATTTGTTTGTATTGGTAAAATGGTAATACAAGTTAGACTAATTTTATATTGACTTTGCATTTCTGAGTCATTTAAAACAATGTTTTATTTATACTATTTTGTAATTTTATTTTTTACTATGGCAAGGGAACATTTTGGATTTTTTATTCCTTATACTCACAGTGCTTAACTGAATGTTTACCAAATAAATATTTCATTACTTGTTGACTCATGATTTGTGAAGAACTTCTTAGTCCTTTCTGGTTACTCTGAAAGTGATAACTTATCAGACTAATTCTTCTGTGGTCTGTTTTAGCTAAATCTGATAAGTTAAATGAAACTAAATTTTGCGGGTATCCGATCACCTTATAAATTACATTTTTTGAAATAAATAACCTCCTCTTCAGTCAGATATGCAGGTATTCCTGCAGATGCTTCTGTACTAAAATCTCATCTCACCAAAGCTTATTTTGTTACTGAAAGTGGGATCTGGCCGCTCGCTGCTCAAAAGCCAATGCTCAAGAGGCAAGGTTGGTGGAAAGGAAAGTCTGCGTCATTTTGGAGGCTTGCAGCTGGAGGGAGGGCAGACTCCTGCTTAAAGGCCAACTCCCCACTGACAGTCAGTGGGAAGAGCTTTCAAGGGGACCTTCTGGGTGTGCAGGCTGAGGGAGGGGCTACACGCAGAAGAGCACCCTCGGCTGTGAGGGCCGTCTTGCAGTTGGTCGTCGGTGGTCTGGTCAGCATCTTCTTGGTTGTTTTAAGCACAGTCAGTCTTCAGTTCCAGGTCCTTTTGTTTTTCATTTCTTTGAGTCCAGGTCTTGGGATCGTGGCAGCCTGGGTCACGGCTGTGGTGGGGTGATCATGCAATTAGCCTCTCCCTCCTGAGGGGTTTCAGTGTCTAAAAAACAGCTCACAGGACTCGGCTCAGAATATTATCATAGCCCTTGAGGAGGAACTAAAGGTCCTTAACTTTGCTTATCTGACTCGACTGTTTGGTCTTGTTTGACTCTTTCCTTTGCTTCTGCATTTCCTCATTTCTCTGTTCAAACTTATTTCTTGGCTAAAACTTGTGACTCAGCTGGCAAAGAATCCACTGGCAATGTGGGAGACCTGGGTTCGATCCCTGGGTTTGGAAGATCCCCTGGAGAAGGGAACGGCTACCCACTCCAGTATTCTGGCCTGGAGAATCCCCTGGACTGTATAGTCCAGTGGGTCGCAAAGAGTCGGACACGACTGAACTTTCACTTTCACTTTTTACAGACAAGAGGCAGGAGGAAGACATGGTGGTATAAGGTGGCAGTTGAAGGACCGTAGGGTCCTGTAAGATTGGGGGTGCATCAAATAAAGAACAAAAGGAATAAAATTGGAAAAAAGCAGAAAAGATAAAAAATTGGAAGATGATTAGAAAATTCTATTGAAATTTGATACCTACTACATTATCAGGTAAATTTCATGAAGCCCTGGGTTTTACCCTATCGACAGTATTACCTTGTATTTTAAGAGTTAAAATACATAAAAGTCTCTTGGACAAAAGTTTCTTTCAAACCAGTCATTTAATGGAAGAATCATTGCTAAAATGAAAAAAAATCCTCATCCTGCATTTACCATCCTCATGTGATGTATTTTAAATGAACAGTGAATATCTTGACCTTAATACGTAAAGCATGAGGTTAATATAAAAAGAAGTTCATCTAAAATTAAAATTTAAAAAGCACATTAATTCCCTTTGATCTTATACCAAACAGGTACAGTGCCTGTTTCATTAATGCATTATCTTTAGAAAAGAGTCCAGGTTTGTCAGAATTGAAGTAAGATTCATTTAATCAGCTACTGTAGTTCATCTGTTAAATCACAGCTCTTTGCTCTCCATTTGTAAAATAATCTTCAAACTAATGAAGTAAGGTCAATTGCATGCAGTTTTATTCGAGCCAAATTGCTGTTAATTGTACCAAAGGCTTCAGTAAGGTCAATAAATGTTGCCTTTTTATATCTTCTCTTGAAAATGGCAGATAATAAGCTTCTTTTCTCTGTAATGCATTCAGGCTTAGGGCAACTCACTGCAGAAGGGCTGTCAGCTGATCAGGACTTTTATTAGCTGATTTGAAGTCGTTCCATTTTTAAAGAATGGTCGGAGGGCTCAGGGTTACCAAGGCAGCTTTAGAAAGGACGCCTTCCTCAGTCATTGTCCTCATTCCTCGTGACAGTAGCATCCTGCAGCTGGGCACTCCATGTAGACCCTGGACTTTGACTTCTGGGGAGAGTCAGTCTGGACCCTGTGATCCTTTCCCCTACCTTCCTTTGCCACAAACAGTACACGTTTGCAAGTCGGCTCCACTCTTTTTTGCCATGTGAGGTGTACCAGGGGCTGGCACAGAGAGCCGGGCAGCCTGGTCCCCCAGGATAAAGAGGAAGGGACCCGGACCCTGGGGAGTCAGCATCTCACCGGGGCCTCGTGAATTCTGAACATCTGCCATAGCTCTTGGGACTTGATCAAGTAAATCTTCAGTGAATTTTCTCTCTCGATGCGTGTTCAATGTGTGTATCCTTCTCATCATCTCAGTTTGTGAACCAACACCGTGTGTGTGTGCAATAGTGGCACATGTGTGTAATATGTAGGCACGTGACCAGGAAGGCCAGGAGCACAGGAGACAGGAGGCAGCTGGGATGGGCAAAGGCAGGGGCTGGAGGGGTGGCCCAGGAGGGGGCACGTGTGCCGGGGGTCACCGGGGCTCTGCGAAGGATGGCGTGGCCTTTTTCTCTTCTTTGTCCCCACATAAGTTACGGCTGGAGTGTGTTTGGCATGTGATGTATTGATGCTGCAATTCAGAAAGCCGTATGTTTCTGAGTGTAGAGCTGAGCAGAACGACCTCTGGTGGCCAGTGAACTCAGGAAGGGTACCGCCCGTCCCGGTGGACATGGTCAGTGGTCCGCGGATGACATGGACGGCAGGCTGGCAGGGAGGGGGGAGACGAGGTGCTGAGTGCCTCCCAGGACGAGCCCTGGAGCGATGCTGGGGGCTAAAGGGTCCATCTCAGCCTGCGACGTGAGCAGTGCCAGCCTGGGCTGGCTTTCGTCCAGTTACCACGTCCTATTTGCCGAGGCCGTTGGCATTGGCAGTCCGTGCTGGAGAGGAGAGAAAGGCCAGTGCCCCGAGAGCTCGCAGCCCCGTGAGGGTGGCAGGGGGGGCCGTGGGGAGCAGGTGCTCACTACTGAGTCCTCCCCTCCTCCCCCTGCTCCTCGCCCTCCCTCTGTCCTCCCGGGATCGTCGGAGCCCTCTTGCCTTCTAGCTCATTGGACCGCCTTGTGCCCCACCTCCCGCACTAACCCACACACTCCTGAGAGCAGGCGGAAAGTTTGTCCTTTCCTGTCACCCAAGGCGCCTAGAACAGGGCCTGGATAGTAAGCCCTCCTAAGGATTTGTTGAGGGAGTAGAATGAACTCGTGAATAAATAGCCACATGAAATACTAATATAGAGGTATAAACAGAGGCATTGTTGAGAGGTGGGCTGGGGTAGATTCAAACAAAGTTTCCAAAAAATGGTGATGCCAAGTAACCGCGATAGACTGAGATGATGAAAGAAAGAAAGAAAGTGAAGTCTCCCAGTCGTGTCTGACTCTTTGCGACCCCATGGACTGTAGCCCACCAGGCTCCTCTGTCCATGGGATCTTCCAGGCAAGAATACTGGAGTGGGTTGCCATTTCCTTCTCCAGGGCAGACGACTGAAATGTAGAGCAAATAGCACCTCTTCCTGCAGGAGTGTCATCCAGGCTTTCTTTACCTTCTGCATGTTTGCATCCCAGTTCTCACAACCTTGAAATGTTTCTCAAAATCACCAACATATTTTTTCATGTATAGACTCTACTGCTTTGGTTATTGGTCATGGTGATGGCAGGTACCATTTAGTGAGCGCATTTTTTTAGGAACTGTTGTGCAGAAGGATAACCCAGAGATGGGCTTCCCAGCTGGTGCTAGTGGTAGGGAGCCCACCTGCCAATGCAGGTAGACTTAAGAGATGTGGGTTCAGCTCCTGGCTCAGAAAGACCCCCTGGAGGAGGGCACAGAAACCCACTCCAGTATTCTTACCTGGAGAATCCCATGGACGGAGAAGCTGGTACAGTCCATAGGGCTGTACAGAGTTGGACATGACTGAAGCGACTTATCACGCACACACACAACCCAGAGATGATAACTAGTAAGTGGGAGAGCCCAGGTCTGTTCCTGGGGAATCTGATTTCAGAGCCTGAATCCCCACCTTGACAAACAGATTTTTAAGTTTAAGTTTAAGTGAAAGTCGCTTAGTCATGTCCGACTCTTTGTGACCCCATGAACTACACAGTCCATGGAATTCTCCAGGCCAGAATACTGGAGTTGGGTTGCCTTTCCCTTCTCCAGGGGATCTTTCCAACCCAGGGATCAGACCCAGGTCTCCTGCATTGCAGGCGGATTCTTTACAAACTGAGCTATCAGGGAAGCCTACCTTGACAAATAAGTCCACGCCAAAAATAGGCACTAAAGCACCCCTGGGAGCTAAACGTTCCAATTAGTGAAGGAAGCCTTCCGGAGAAATAGATGTCAGCCTTGAACTGGGAACGTCTGGACAGCTGTGGGAGATGCAGAGGGTAGGAGGGTTTTCTAGGGGCAGGTGTAAATGACCCGACGGCTGGATGCAGAAGGGCTGTGCACAGAGGAAAATCGATTGTTTTTATCCGTGATTGTTGCTTGGCTCTGACTTGGAAGGTTTAGACGTTGGACTTGTCGTGGCTCATTTTTCTATGTCAGTGGTGATCCTCTTTTTCCTCTTTCCTTAAGCATGGAAGCTGGCATAAATCTGCTTGAGAGCTGCCATTTAGCAGTCGGGACAGTGTAGTATGTTGATTTTACTTGTTCTTGGAATATTATCTGGGTGCGGTGGGTAGGGAGCTTTCAGGGGGCCCCCAGCCACGGGACTCCTTGGGGGAAGTGAGGCCATGTCCAGATGCTGATTCCACGCTCCCTCCACCTCTCAAGTCTCTGACTTTGACCCACAATCCTAGGTGGCTCCTTTTGTTTCTTCGTTCCACGTCACCTCTTGCAGGCTCAGGGTTTCTCTGTTTCTCTATTTACAGCAGCGAGCAGCTGCCCCAAACCAGTGTAAGTTGATTTGCCAAAGACAGAGATGCTTAAGACTAGAAAAATAACCCCGAAATGGATCTTAATAAAATATCGCACACCATGTATTGCTTCCTCTGCAAACGCCTGGATTCGGTGCTTTGCAGCAGAAGTCTCTTTGTGAGATGTCACTTGCTTCAGCTCTGTAAAGAGAAGCTGAAAAGCGCCCAGAGAATGATTACCTTGTTTAAAGTTCACTAGGCATAACAATGAGCTGTTTTCCGAGTGACCAGCCTGTGTGATTTATGAGTGTATGCCAGAAAAATTGAATTATATGGCATAAATAAGTAGTGAGTTGATATGGGCTCCACAAATAACAGGAAGCTGTTATTGTCTTCTACCAGCGAGAATCCATCCCTGATGGCCTGGGCGAGATCTGCCATCTCTGGTGCATGCAATTCTTATTGAGTCTGACGAGTATCTGTGTATGAGATGCCGGACGCTGTGGGCTGGTGGCTGATGGAGGGCCTTTGATTATGCCTTTTGTCCAGAGTTATCTGATGGCATGCAAGCTGCCACTGAGGCTCCAAGATATATTTTTAATAGTGATAACCAGCTGAGTCACAGCGCCCTGCCCTGCCGTGTGCTCCAAGACTCTACAGGACGTGTATGTGGTCCTCACTCTTTCTAGACTGACTCACCCTGAAGGTCAGGGTGAGCTGAAAGGACTTTTGAGGTTTCTTCGTGCCCCTGTTTGTGAGGACATTATGAAACCTTGTTGCTTTGTTTGTATTATCACGTGGGTGTGGGCTGGAAATCCAAATCAACAAGGTAAAATCTCCCAGGAATAAATGTAATGTTTCATATCAGTTAAAAAAATGAAAGCAATTTGGAGAACACCTGAGCAGAGAGATCTCAGGAGCGTTTGCCAGCAGAACAAAACGAAACACCTGGAGTCTGAATTGAGTTCATGCTTCACATGGGCCCCGTCTGAGACATTGCAGTGGATGTGGCAATAAATAGGTATTGTGTTTAATTATTAATTATTTGCTTAATAAGCTATTATTATTGCTGATTAATTGACCACTCCGTGGCAGGTCCTAGACAGGTGCTTACAGCATTGACTCATTTAATTCACACGTTTATCCTCTGAAGGAGACGCTCTATTAATCCCGCCTCACAGATGAGGAAACTCAGAGGTATCAGGTAACTTGCCGAATCCTGCAGTGTTGGGCCTGGAACCCAGTTCGTCTCCAGGGTTCCCCATGCGAGGTCCTCTGTGGCCGTGGCCCCACCTCTGGGGTGTGGGTTCAGCCCTGGCAGCATGTCCCCTGGTGGGGAACCCACTGGGTCCACAGTGGTCCTCATCAGGCGGGATGAGCGCAGAGTCATAGAGGTGGTATGATGGCCTTTCTTTTTTTAACAAACTATTTAAAAAACTTTTTGCTGTGGTGGTGTTGGAGAAGACTCTTGAGAGTCCCTTGGACTGCAAGGAGATCCAACCAGTCCATCCTAAAGGAGATCAGTCCTGGGTGTTCATTGGAAGGACTGATGCTGAAGCTGAAGCTCCAATACTTTGGCCACCAGATGCGAAGAGCTGACTCATTGGAAAAGACCCTGATGCTGGGAAGGATTGGGAGCAGGAGGAGAAGGGGACAACAGAGGATGAGATGGTTGGATGGCATCACTGACCCCATGGACTTGAGTTTGAGTAAACTCCGGGAGTTGGTGATGGACAGGAAGGCCTGGCATGCTGCAGTCCCTGGGGTTGCAAAGAGCCGGACACGACTGAGCGATTGAACTGAACTGAACTGATTTTTTAAATTATTTATTTGTGGCTGTGCCGGGTCTTCACTGTTAGACAGGGGCTACTCTAGTTGTGGGGCGCGGGTTTCTCACTGTGGTGGCCTCTCTTGTGGCAGAGCAGGGGGTCTAGAGCTCTGGGGCTTCAGTTTTTGCCACTCTTGGGCTCCAGAGCATGGACCTGGCACGTGGGATCTTAGTTCCCGGACTGGGGACTGAACCTGTGTCCCCTGCGTTGGTGGGTGGATTCTTCACCACTGGACCTCCAGGGAAATCCCAATGATGGCCTTTTTAAATCACAGAGATAGACACAACAGGGTTCTCCCTTGCCCCAGTGGGAAAGGCTAACATCATATCTTGTCCCAGGGAGAGCGATTTGAGAGACATGGGCTGAGGAACCTCCAGACAGCCCCTGAGGCTCAGCTCAGGAGGAGGCCACCCATCACCTTGCAGGAGCCCCGAGGCAGGGGGTGTGTCCTGTGTCAGGAAACCCTGAGAAGGTTGGCATCACATGAAAAGACCAGGCTACTGCCTGTGGCCTGACTCCCCCGCCCCAGGGGTCAGAGCCACTGTGGTGGAGATCGGCCTGCTTCGAGGGGAGCTGCCCCGCAGCAGCGGGTTTCAGAGCCCCTTCGGAAGGCAGACGGTCCCCTGGTCAGCGCTGGATGTTTCCGAGTCCTCAGACCACACGTAACATTTGATGCCACAGCCTCAGACCAGCGTGCCCAAGAATGGCTGCATGTTAGAGCCCCGGGGGAGCTTTCGGAAGGCTGAGGTCTGGGCCTGCCTCCTCCTGAGCTGCTCTGGGGTGAGCCCTCAGCCTCGAGGGTGTTCCAAGTTCTCCAGGTGGTTCTGTGCTGTGACCCCGTTTCCAAAACCTGTCCTCAGGCCGTAGAAGCCAGCCACAGTACTCAGCCCTTGGGCTGTCCCTGGGCTGATTGACCTTGGCCTTGACCAAGGCATGACCTTGGGCTGATTCTCTGGGCTCATTTAGCCTTTTGCACGTGGTTTAGTTGGAGAAGAAAGGCGTTTGCTTAGGAAACATGTTCGGGGATCAGGAGGAGTCACAGGTTTCCAGTTTATAGAGTTTTTATGGCCATTTCAGTCCATTTGGTGCTAAACTCCCAAGGCAGAACCGATTCACTTACAAGGCAATCGAGGCCCTCCATGACCTGATTCAAACCCGAATTCCCGGTCTCACTTCCACGGCTCTCCTTTGCACGCCTTGTACTCCAGCTGAACTGAACCACGTTTGCTGTTGTTGTTCAGTCGCTTAAGTCATGTCTGACTCTTTGGGACCCCATGAACTGCAGCAAGCCAGGCTTCCCTGTCCTTCACTATCTCCCAGAGTTTGCTGAAATTCACGTCCATCGAGTCCATGATGGTATCTAACCATCTCATTCTCTGCCACCCTCTTCTCTTTTTGCCTTCAGTCTTTCCCAGCATCAGGGTCTTTTCCAGTGAGTCAGCTCTCCATGTCAGGTGGCCAGAGTCTTGGTGCACGTCCATCGAGTCCATGATGGTATCTAACCATCTCATTCTCTGCCACCCTCCTCTCTTTTTGCCTTCAATCTTTCCCAGCATCAGGGTCTTTTCCAGTGAGTCAGCTCTCCATGTCAGGTGGCCAGAGTCTTGGCGCTTCAGCCTCAGCTGAGCCACTTACCAGTCCTTCGATGTGCCTTGTTCCTGCCCTCTTATCTTTTGCTCTCTTTGAATGAGTTCCTGTAGTTTATAATTTCCTCTGCCCATCGTGCCTTGTCAGACTCTTGCCATCCTTCAAGGCTCATATCAGATACCTCCAGGGAATCGTTTCTGATTCCCCAGCAAGAAAGAATCACACTCGGCACATACCTCCCTTTGGACACCTGTGACATTTTACCTTGAGTCGTAGAGGCAGTGGCATGTAGCGGGTTGAGCCTGGCTTCTGCCTTTGATTACTTCTGTGTGGTCTGGGTGCAGATCTCTTAGCCTCAGTTTTCTTTCACATTAAATATGAATGACTGCTTCTATGGGCTTCCCAGGCAGCGCCAGTGATAAAGAATCTGCCTGTCAGTGCAGGAGACTCCAGATCCCCTGGAGGAGGAAATGGCAACCCACTCCAGTATTCTTGCCTGGAGAATCCCATGGACAGAGGGGCCTGGCAGGCTCCTCTTTCCACTTTTTCACTTTCACATCCTCATATTTATGATGGCCCCCTCCCATTTCTCTGGCAGTCTTTTCGGGATAGGACACACAGGCAGAGATTCACATAGAGGGCAGAATGCACTTATGTCCAAGTGGAGAAACAGTATTTCAGCCCCAGTCTAGACATTGACCTGCCAGCCCAGCATCAACATATTCTTTCTTGAGTTACCCAATGTATTTATGAGCACAAGAGAAACATGATCTGAAACGCATGGCCTGTACTCCTTAAAGCTGCTCGACCCCAGCCAGGGGAAGTATGGGTGGGATAGTCTGCTCTGGAAGACCCCTGCGTGGGCTTCCCTCCCTTCTTCCCCTGAGGGTGAGGATCAGCTGTCATTCCTGCTTCTAAAAGGACCAAGGAGGTGACCGGACAGGCCTCCGTCTATTCCATTTCCCCCCCAGCAAGGCGTCCTCACTCAGGGGCTGTGTTCGGGGTCTGCCTGTGCCGTCCACTCCCCAGGACAGACGTGGGGGTGTCTGTCAGTGAGTCCTGCTGGGCTGACAGTCCCAAACTGCATCGCCTGGATTAAGGGACCTCTTGTCTACCCGGCACAATGGCATCCTGAGAGAGAGCAGCTGACTAACTGTTCTTTCAGGAGAAGGGTTAATCCAGGAATTCATGATACCATGGACTCTAGTCCAGCCTCCGGGAGTCAGAGGGCATGCCAAGGCCAGAACATTATGCGATTTTGTCAAGTGAGGCTCCCCCCAGAACAAAAACAGGAGCAAAACAAAAATAAACTTCGCAGGACCCGTGGTGGTGGTGTAGTTGCTCAGTGATGTCCGAGTCTTGTGACGGCAGGAACTGTAGCCCGCCAAGCTCCTCTGTCCTTGGGATTCTCGGAGGAGAACTAGACTGGGTTGCTCTTTCCTTCTCCACTGCAGGACCAGAGCTGATGTTAAAGAACAGAATCACGATCGTAGATGTAGCAGAGCCTGTAAAATTCACAGGGCAAAGTGTGACCCACGTGCGTTTGATGAAAGCTAAGGAACGGAGAACCCCGAGGGTCCCCTCTGCTGTGCGGTATTTTCTGGGGAGATGAATGCCCTTTGTGTGTAACTGGGTCTAACGGGATGGGAGCGTGTAACTGTGAGGTTCAGATCAAACGCGAGCAGAGCGTGGCCCACTTAACGCTCGGGAGTCTCTGACTCACCTGGAATTCGCAGCGCAGGTGCCCTAATTGCTGGCCGGGCCCCGCTGTTCATCTCGCTGCCCTCTTGACGTGGGGCCTTTGCTCTATCTTCTGGGGAAGCCTGCAGCCCTGGGCCCCCAACGAGCGTTGTTGGCCCCACTCTAGCTCTGGGGCTGCTGTCGGGTCTCAGCTCCTGGGCTGAACCGAGCCTGACTCTGAGCCATGTGACTGAGACGGGGGGAGAATGATGATGCTGCTCGGGGCGAGAGTGTGACACGAGAGAGGACCACCAAGTCGGAAGAGAACGGGAAAGTGCAAGGTGGGCAGGAGCTGTAGGCCAGCTAGTGACCCAGCTGTTCAAGGGAAGAAGACGCGGGGGTGCTGGAAGGGATTCTCTGCACCCCCGGACGTGCACCTCTCACGCTTCTTCCTTGGTGGGGAAACAGCTTCTGCAACTGGAGGTTGACTTCGTGCCTTCTATTTTTTGTTAGCATCTCTTACAACAGGGGGCGGGGGTTACATCCCAGACAGAGTCATGGCTGTCACCTTTGCATGCACGGTAAAGTCAAGGGAAGAGCTCCCCAAAATGCAGGTGTTGGGCCCCATCAGTCCCCATCAGCAGAGGTTGGCCTGGGGCAGGATTGGTCATTGGTCACTTGCAGACTCCCCCTGGTGATTTTAATGTAAGATGGGGCTACAGTCTTAGTGGGAATGACCTCTTCAGAATACTTTATTATAGTCGGTTTACAATGTTCTGTTAGGTTCAGGGGTACACCAAAGTCGTTCAGTTACACATACATATTTATTTTTTCAGATTCTTTTCTCTTATAGGTTATGACAAAAGAGTATGGTTCCCTGTGTGGTACAGTAGGACCTTGTTGCTTATCTGTTTTACATATAGCAATGTGTATTTGTTGATGCCAGTCTCCTCATTTATCCGTCTCCCACCCTCTTCCCCAATGGGAACCTAATTTTGTTTTCTTTGCATCCTACTTCTGTTTCGTATATGAGTTCATTTGTATCTTGTTTTTAGATTCTACGTGTAAGCGGTTATCATATGACATTTGTCTTAGGGTGAGGACCTCATCAGAACTTTTCCAGTCAACAAGTTTCATGAGTATGAGGTTGAAGAACTGGATGGGGTAGAACCCACTAGAAATAATTAAAAGGATAAAAAGTAATGTCAAAAGAGCTAAATGCAGATATTACTTCCTAATCATCAAGATATTCAGCTTTGCCAAGTCTTCTAATAATTAATTTATTCCCTTCGAAGCCTTAAAAATGTTTTCGAGCTATCTTTAGTAACAGTTGTTTGATGAGATTGTCAGATCAGTTGACAAGAAGGAGTGTGCGCATGTGTGAAAAACTTGCTGATTTTATTATTTTGCCTTTGAGACACGCTTCTGTGCAATAGGAGGACATTATCAATATTGTCCTGTTACTGGAGAGGACTCTTCCTTTCCTGGGAGGACATGTCACCTGAAGGATGAGGTTTCCCAAGGTCCATGGAACTGAGAGGTAAGAAGACAGAGAGCCACACTGCGGAGCCCAGAAGTGGTTGCCCAGGGTTACTGCCCAGGCGACGGGCCGTGACGTCGGTGGACAGGGACCCGGGCTCTCCACTGGAAGTGAGCACAGCTCGTCTCCCGGCCCCAGCGGCGGCCAGCTCGCCACCCTGCAGTCTTTATTGCCACAACGCTGAGCCACAACATGAGAAGAAAAATATGCCGTGTTCGTGGTTAGTGTAACATGAGAGGGTGTAATTTACCATGCTGGAAAATCCTTCCTTTCTCATCTCAAGTCTGTTAGTCAAGCTTTCTCAAGTGACTCTGACAAATTATTTCTGCCTTCTCATTCCCAACATTTCTAATTTGATTGCTTCTAACGGTTTGAAAAGCCATGAACTTTTAAAAATAAGTACCAACTGGGGTTGCATGATTATGTGCCTCTTAAATACTAATTTCTGCTAAGGTCTAAAAATGACAAGTTTATTTTTATGGTAGAGTTTTGTTTTCTTGACCTTCCTCCAAAATTATTGCTAGCATTCCTGTTAAAGAGAAGCATGTTCAGCATTTTATTTTTTAATGAAATTGAGTAGAAGAGGGGAAAATAGAGAATACCAGCTTACATAGCAGGAGTCAGGGTGAATACTGCGTGCTAAAGCCTTTTCTTCAATTGGAGGTAGGTAAGTTTAGTTGCTCAGTGGTATCTGACTCTTTTGACCTCATGGACTGTAGACAACCAGGTCCCTCTGTCCATGGGGATTTCCCAGGCAAGCATACTGGAGTGAGTGGCCACTTCCTTCTCCAGGGGGTCTTTCAAACTCAAGGATCAAACCCAAGTCTCCTGTATCACAGGCAGATTCCTGACTAAGCCACCAGGGAAGCCCCAATTGTGTGTGTATGTAATTAGGCCATCAAGTAAAGTTTATTTTATATTGTGGTACATGAACGAATTTTGGAACGTTACTGGATCATGGTATTAGTTCAAATAATCTCCCTGCCCAAACCGTAGACATCATGTCGGTCAGCTCCCTCATCTGTCCAGGGAAGAACAAGGCTCGGGAGGAAAGAAGGGCAGCCTGACTCCGTCTCACCTGGTGTCGGGCAGCTGGACCCGCGGTTCTCAAAGTGCAGTCCCCGGACCGGCAGCATCAGCGTCACTTGGCAACCTGCTGGAAGAGCCAGTCCTCAGAGGTGCTGCGCCCGATCTACTGCATCAGAAACTCCGGGTGTGGGGCTCCGCAGAGGATGTTTTCACGATGTCCAGGCGATGCTCTTCTGATACCTGCCTGCAGGGGGAGCATGTGGCCAGGCAGCTGTGCCCAGGGTCCCTCACCCCTTACAGAAGACCCGCGTCTACACAGTGCCAATAGGCACTTACGTCTACAAATTAATCGTTATGTTAATAGAGTAAGGCTGTTTCTTTTTATTTTAGTAGCAAATTTTTAAAAGATTTTTATTGGGGTATATTGTAAAGAATCCATCTGCAACGTGGGAGACCTAGGTTCGATCCCTGGGTTGGGAAAATCCCCTGGAGAAGGGGAACGGCTACCCACTCTAGTATCTGGCCTAGAGAATTCCATGGACTGTATACTCCATGGGGTCGCAAAGGGCTGGACACGACTGAGCGACTTTCACGCGCGCACACACACACACACATATGCACATGCACACACACATATGCACATGCACGCGTGCATGCACACACACATGTGCACAGTTGCTTTCCAGTGTTATATTCATTTCCACTGTTTAGCAAAGAGAATCAGACATCCAGCTGCATCTGTCCCCTCCCTTTTGGATTTCCGTCCCAGTTAGCTCACCCCAGAGCGTTGAGTACCGTCTTCTGTGCAGTTCTGTAGGTTCACATTAGTTGTCTGTTTCATACACAGTATCAAGAGTGTATATATGTCGATCCTTGTCATTGATTTTGTGCTAGCCGTCCCTTGAATCGGCCTCAGCGGCCCTGGCAAGTTCTGAGCGGATGCTGGCCTGCTCCCCCCCCCACTCGCGGCTCGGCCTCTCTGCTCCCAGCCCAGCCCTGAGCCCCCAGGGCGCCTCTGCCTTTCGCGGACCCTCCCCTCTGCCTGACTCTCCAGGCCTCACTTCACAGTCCACACCTCCAGCTTCCCTGACTCTTCTGAAAAACGCCCGTGTACGCAGCCTGGTGCCCGGCCGCCGTAATTCAGTCCATCCGCCGGGCAGGCTGTCCCTAATGAAGCAGGTGCCTGCAGTCTGAGCGTCTGTCATGCCTGGAGGCACATGCCAGCAATTTCAGACGCAGGGGCAGGCCAATGGGAGGGATTTTGTTTTCTTTGGAGGGGATGGGGAGCTGGAGGGGAGGGCGAGGTGCTCTCACGCTTGTCAGATCACCCCCCCCGCAGATAATTGCCTGCTCTGCTGGGCCTCAGGCTGGGTCAGCTTTTGTCCAAGGAGGAACCAGCGGTCAGCTCTGGCGTGGAACAATGTTACAATCCTTTGCTGAATTCAACCCCTTTGTCCATCTGCCTTCATACAAGTTCCTGTTCTTGTGCCCCTCATCTCTTGAAAAATGATAGCGCAGCAAATTTAGCCAACTAATTAAAATCGGAGACAGCTCAGCAAGAAGCATTTGAACTTTTGAATGGAACTCCGAACTCGTCGGTTTCTTTACAGAAATGTTAGACATCAGTTCTTTCAAGTACTCTCACCTCAAAGCCAGACAGAACACCGGCCAAATTTTCCTGACAGCGCTTCATCTATTCTTAATGTCGGTAAACACAGCCCACTGGAAGTGGTTCTTTAAGAAATTGAGTTCAGAAATGTGATTACTTCAGCATGACTCGTTTCTTCTCCCACCAAGGACCGAAGCGTCTTTCAAACTTGAATAATGGAGCAGCTTGAATGAGCTCACCTGAGCGGGCCAGAGTTCTCCCCGGGCACTTTCAGATTCTCTGCTTGTCGGAGCCAGAGGTCTGCTCCCAACTTCGGGGACGTGTCAACCATCCGCCAAAAGGAATCCCCTTTTAACTTCACAGGAAACGCTGAAATGAGAAGGGGTCACCTCATCCTGCGATGGGAGCAGTGTTTCTGCTGCTTCTGGGTGGCCTTGGGCGTCCGAGAGAAGGTGGGGACAGATGAGGCTGTTCGAATCCTCAGCCGTGGTGGTGTGGTGCGGACAGGCGGTCCGGGTGTCCTGGGTAGAGAGGCCTGTGAGTCAGAGGAGCCCCCAGGCAGATTCCCTCCAGGGGTCCCTGAGAATGGGTTCTGTGAGTGGGGTTTAAGGACCAGGGGTACTCCCGGGCAGACACCTGCACCTCCTGACTTCAGTCACTCAGTCGTGTCCGACTCTGCGACCCCATGAACCGCAGCACACCAAGCCTCCCTGTCCATCACCAACTCCCGGAGTTTAGAGCCAAAACAAATCCGCCAAATCAAGAGCTCTCCCAGGACCAGCTGAGACCCCACTGGTGGCCTGTGCATCAGTAAGTGTTGTGGTGGTCCGGGGAGAAGGCACGTGACCTGCCAGGAGCCAGAGGTGCTGGGGTGCCTCGTGGCTGGTATGGGGTGTGGATGCGCTTATCACGCTCCTCCCCAAAACAGGCTTTGACGGGACATCACGTGGGGCGGGGTACAGAGGGGGAAAGACGGGCACACCCCAGAGTGATGGACGCCTGAGCCCGTCAGGACCCATGTGCTGGGCAGGGAGAGCTGTCGGGGAGGGCGCGGGGTGAGCCAGAAAGAAAGCCTCGTACTGGAGACCGGCCCAGGGTCGGCCGGCGGGGAGACTGGGATTTGCTTTTATGTGGCTTGATCGCATCCTTCAGGCAGAAATCATTTCAAGTGTCCCGGTTTTGAAAGCTGGCACCTCCCCCCACCCCCCCATCACGGACGTGCCTGAAAGCCTAACACAGACGCATTAAAGATGACTTCCTGGGGTGACTTGGAAAGGAACCTCAGGATGTCTCATTGCGGGTGAGATTGTTACAGAGAACAGCCTTCTGAGAAGGGAAGGCCAGCGCCTGCCACTTGTCCAGCGCTGCCTCCCCCAGGGAGCAGCACTGAAAATGCCAGGCTGACCTGTGCACAGCCGTGCCCACGCATTCGATTTCCAACCCGTTTTCCTGACGTGGGTCAGGCGGGCAGACACAGTGCTGGCCCTGCTGATTTTACCTACGGGGGCAGGGACCCAAGATGCCTCGGGGGTCCAAAGGTGCTTTTTAAAAAATTACTTTCCGGGCAGAAAAAGGCGTTGTTATTAACGCATTAGTTGAAGTGGTCCAAATTTAATTTACAGAGAAGAGCCGAAGGAGATGGCTGAGCCTAGAAAGGGAGTAATTATAGGAGGAGGGAGAGGGCTGAGAGCACCTGCGAGTCCCCTTAGGTGGAGGCGTTGCTAGGTGACCGCGGATGTGGAGCTCAGGCACGTGTGACTCGGAGGCCACCGCCATGGGGATGCATGCCCCCTTTGGAGGTGGGCTCCTAATAGGAGTGCTCCCCGCATGGTGACAGATCCCTTCCCCTGCTGCTCCAGACGGGACCAGACGCGCCAGATCGGCCAGGCCGTGTTGGCTGATGCCCGCCGCGGTCACGTCTCACCCGCTTCTGTTCATCTCTTCATATGCACCCTAACCCTTCCCTCTCTCCTTTTCTCTCTCCTCCTCCATCTTTCGCCGTGCTGTCTTCCAAAGATGAGCAGAAGACATGACCATTAATGTGATTTCTAAAATTAACAAGCGTCTTCTTTAGGGAGGGAACTTAGCCGGAAGCAGACCTGTGTTTGTACACTGCCTCTCCCTCAGTGGGGCCAGCCTTCCAGGAACCATAAAAGTGACACTTTGATTTGATTGCTTGTGTCTGATGGGTAATTACTAGGACAGGTCCCCGTGTCTCCCTACAAAGAGGAGGAGGGTCGTGGTGTGTAGACTGTTCCGAGGGGTCAGATGAAGATGGGCACCTGGCCTCCACGTGTGCATCACAAATGCCAGCTCCTCCTTCATCGTCCGCTTGTCCTTGTAAAAGGACAGAGTCTGTGCATCACTGAAAGCCACGTGGGATCAGGAGGTAGATTGTAAATGTTCCAACCCTATTTCTGTGTGTGCTCAATTTAAAAAAAAGTTTACTGTGATGAAACATAGATAACATAAAATATACCATTATAACCATGTTTAAGGGTACAGTTTTGGCAAATAGATGGGGAAACAGTGGCTGACTTTATTTTTCTGGGCTCCTAAATCACTGCAGATGGTGATTGCAGCCATGAAATTAAAAGATGCTTACTCCTTGGAAGGAAAGTTATGACCAACCTAGACAGCATATTAAAAAAGCGGAGACATTACTTTGTCAACAAAGGTTCGTCTAGTCAAGGCTATGGTTTTTCCAGTGGTTATGTATGGATGTGAGAGTTGGACTATAATGAAAGCTGAGCACTGAAGAATTGATGCTTTTGAACTGTGTTGTTGGAGAAGACTCTTGAGAGTCCCTTGGATTGCAAGGAGATCCAGCCAGTCCATCCTAAAGGAGATCAGTCCTGGGTGTTCATTGGAGGGACTGATGCTGAAGCTGAAACTCCAGTACTTTGGCCACTTGATGTGAAGAGTTGACTCATTGGAAAAGACCCTGAAGCTGGGAGGGATTCAGGGCAGGAGGAGAAGGGGATGACAGAAGATGAGATGGTTGGATGGCATCACTGACTCAGTGGACATGAGTTTGAGTAAACTCCGGGAGTTGGTGATGGACAGGGAGGCCTGGCGTGCTGCGGTTCATGGGGTCGCAAAGATCGGACACGACTGAGCAACTGAACTGAACTGAAGGGTACGGTTCTGGGGGCGTGAAGTACAGTCTCACTGTCGTATAGCTGTCCCCAACATCCACGTCCATAGCCCTTCTTCGTGCAGAAGGGAAACCGTGTCGTCAGTACACGCTGACCCCCGTCCTGGCCCCCGGCCCCTGGTCCCACCACCCACTTTCCGTCTGTGAATCTGAATCCTCCACGCCTCTCATATACATGATGTCAGTGTTCCTCCTTTTGTGACTCGCCACTTCATGACGTCGTCAAGGTCCATCCAGGCTGTAGCGAGCCTCAGAATCGCCTTCCTTTTTAAAGCTTTAAGTGCTTAATTTTAACTGACGTACAAACAGAAATTCTGGACACCAGCTTATTTTCATGCAGGAAATTCTCTGAGCTTCCAGAAATGTGGCCGAATCTGTCAAAGTCCTGATGAGGTCACACGAAGAAGCCAGAGGTTTCGGAGTCAGACTGACTCTAGCCGCAACCCTGGCCCCATGATGACTAGCTGCGTGACCTTGGAGAAGTCACTTGACCTCTTTGGTCTCGTGCTTATAAAATCAGGCTAATAATAGTAACTGCTTCATAGTGTCACGTGGCCCCCGTGAGCTGAGGCTTGTAAAGTACTTATCTTGGCTTTAGAGTATCGGCTGTCCTTGGGCTGTGCTGGTTATCACTGCCAGTGTTTGGGGGTCCTTTTAAGAAAAATGTGCATGTTCCTTATTAACATTTTTACAGCCGTTGCCACGCGAATGTGTTGCCACTTGGAGACCGCGCAAGGGCTTCATATCTCCTGTTCTAAACAGGGTAAGCTGGTCTTTTGTCTTTTTACTTCATATTGTGAGAGAGGGGCCAGAATGACAGTTTTAAATAATTCTCTCCACTAGCGTGTATTAAGTACTTGTTACACGCCACGTGCTCTGAGGGCCCTGTGGACGCAGGCAGGACTGGTGGGGACCTGTCCCTGAGTGAGCGTGGGAGGGAATGGATGTGGGAACAGTAAACCTGTGTTTAGGTAGCAGCGTGGGGGCAGGGGGCTTTAGAGCAAATTCAAGCATAGTACGAGTATCAGGAATAAGAGAGTGCAGGGTCGGGTGGACATCCAGGAAGAGCTGCTTTGAGGTGATGTTTGAACAGGGGCTGGTGTGAAATCAGGGGGCATGTTATGAGGAGCCCGGGGGGGTGGGCTCCGCGTCGAGCGGAGAGCAGACTCTAAGGCTTTATGGGCTGTGGATTTCTCTCCATTGAGTTTATTTACTCCATTTTATTATGAGCCTTGTTAGTGTTCTCCCTACCCCCACTCCTGCCCAGATTACTGTGTTGAAGCCCTAATCCCCACGTGATGATTTGGAGATGGGTCTGAGGGTGGTAATCAGGGTCAGGTGAGGTCATAAGGGTGGGCCCCCAGCAGGAGATTAGTGTCCATGGATGAGAGGTCTCTCCCTAGGCTGTCTGCACACCGGGAGGAGAGCTCTCACCAGAACCCCGCCTCCCAGCACCTCGACCTTAGACTTCCAGCCTCCAGAGTTGTGAGAAGTAATGTCCGATGTTTAAGCCACCAGCCTGTGTGTTTTGTCACAGCCATCTAAGCTGCCCAGGAAAGCCTTCTGTTCCCTGAATCACTCAGCTCACATCCCAAGGCCCGCATTTTTTCTGATTGCCACCAACTTTTTAAACAGATGCCTGCCTTTTGGTAAGTGGATGCTGCATTCAAGTGAGGAAGAGTCAGATACCTTCCCACACCTGGACAGGCACAGTCACCTGCCTGTCCACTTAAGGAGGAGCCAGGTGGGTCCCAGGCATGACCTGCCCCTTCCCGGTACCCTCTGACCAGAACTGCTGGGCCCCCAGTCTCCCGAAGCGTGTGCGCTTGCACGCCAGTGTAGGCTCACGTCAGGCAGCTTCTTTGCTCACGTGGTGCTCTTGGGCCTCTGCCAGCATCAGGCAATTTGCTGGACACGTGCTGATATGCATGCACCGGGAAGGCTGCTGGGCCGTGGACTTGAGCAGATGGTGGTCATTACTGGTGCCAACGTGTGACCAAGCTTAATTGAGCTGGAAGGGCTGAGGCCGTTGATGGTTGTTCTGTCCTTCGGCCCTACTTAAAAAAAATATTTTTAGTGGAAAGTGATTAAATGAACGAGGCTTTAAATGGACAAGGCAGCACTAGTCTATAAAATATCAGACTGTCCGTGAATGCTGTCTCACCACCCCTGTGTTTTAACAACGATGTCTGATACTCAGATATACATCATCTCTCATTAATCGTCATTCAGTTAAAAGTGAGATGGGTTGCTTCTCAGCGATAAACACACTACGAGACTTAAAATTTTGCATAATTTTGCTTTAATTGAGTGTAGTAACACTCGTGAATATGTGAAGCATGTTAAGAAATACTTCTGCATCCAACCGAAGAAACCTCAGTTGGCTCTGTTTGCATACCGTGAGCCCTCGGGGTTGACTGACGGTGCAGGCAGCTCCAGGCTTGCACGCGGCGGTCCACCTGCTTCCAGCATCCTGGCTCTCGCTGGAGCTGGTCTGCCGCCCATTGGCCCATAAAACTAATCTCTCTGGTTAATAGCGTGCAGCTTGGGCCTCCTGAATTCAGAGAACGCAAGCCCGTACAATAGGCTCTAATCCCTGGTATTAAGATGCTGTAATTTGGCCCCCGACTGCAGGATTTTCTCCTCTCGCTGTGTGGTACCACTGTAATTGTTTTCCTGCAGTTTGCTTTTTGAGAAAGTCAGGGATTTTCTATTGTATTCCTCGTCTGGCAGGGGGTGAGGGAACTTCTCAATGGTGTTGGAAGTCTTAATCTGTTGATAGCAAACCTTCTTTTAGACAAAGAAATCAAATGAATATGAATAATTATAGCCTTCTTCGGAACAACTAATAGTTACTGAATATGTATTATGTGCTCGTGATAGTCACTCAGTCGTGTCCGACTCTGAGACCCCATGGACTATAACCCGCCAGGTTCCTCTGTCCATGGGATTCTCCATGTAAGAATACTGGAGTGGGTTGCCATTCCCTTCTCCAGGGATCTTCCTGACTCAGGGATCAAACCCGAGTCTCCTGCATTGCAGGAGGATTCTTTACCATCTGAGCCACCAGGGAAGCCCATCTTGTGCTAAGGAAAGTTATAAGCAGTTTCATTGTGTTAACTCACAGTTCACATAACAACCTTAAGGGACATGTTTTCTTACCCACATGTTGCATTTGAAGAATGGAGACGCTGAGTGGGTGAGTTTCATTTGAGCAGTTAGTAACAGAACTGAGACTAAAGCCAAACAGTCCATTCTTAATCACCATTTAGTGTAGCTTCTGGGACATGTATTTGAATGAGTCACCTGTAGGCCTGACCATCTTAGCCACTTGGGCACCTGTGCTGAATATCTAGGTGAGGCAGAGCAGCTATGAGAGTCTGGGTGCAGAGATCAACCCATTGTTGGTTGTCGTACAAGGGGGTGCTTCATCTTAATTCTAGGTTGGAATCTTGGGGCGTGTCTTCTGGACATAATAGAAGTGCTCTTTAATAATTTTGAATAAACTTTGTATTAGTGTATAGAAATAGGGCATCATTGTTGTTTGGTCACTAAGTTATATCCGATTCTTTGTGACCCTGGACCATTGCCCGCCAGGCTCCTCTGTCCACGGGATTTCCCAAAGAGGAATAGTAGAATGGGTTGCTATTTCCTTCTCCAGGGGATCTGCCCAACCCAGGGACTGAATCTGTGTCTCCTGCATTGGCAGGCCAATTGTTTACCCCTGTACCACCAGGAAAGCAGAAATGGGGCATGCCAAGGTATTTTTGAGGGTAGAAACTATGTCTTCTTTACTTTTTCCTTCCCTGGACCCAGCAAAATGATGATGCCACTCAAGTATTTTTGAGTGAATGTTAGGCATTTTTCAAAGCTGCAGGATTTTATCCATCATTTTCTACCTATTGCCAGTCATTTCTCTCCATATATTTTATTCAGCATATGACAGTGGTAAAGTAGAATAAGCTGATATCGTTTCTGAGAGAGAAGTAAAGAAATGGGAAGTAGTTATGTAAAAATATATGTGCTATCAAACTACCATCAAAAAATAAGAGATGAATTTAAGGCCCTGGTGAAAAGCATGTTGACATGACAGCCTGGCTCCACGCAGCCCCCAGTCAAAGGTCACGCAGACCCCCAGAACAGAGAACTCCACAGGGTGCAGTAGTGAATATTTAGACCTAAAAATTTTCCTTGAGAGTTGACCTTTAAAAAGTGAGACGTGTAAAGAGGATAAAAACTTTTTTTCAGGTGAATATTCTCTCATAAATATAGAAAGCATTATGCATTTAGAAAATTATGACTTTGTAATTCCCAATGCCATAGTTGACCCAGACAAAAATCATCAATGAATGCTAAAATCATTCAGTGACAGTCTGGGGACTAAGATAGCCACGAAGTTTTAAAGTGTCATTCCATAGATTCTTATTAATGAAAAACGGAAAAATGAAACCACCTTTCTAATTAACATCATTTAACCAAATGATCAAGCTCCGTAATGAAAACGTTGGAACAAAATATGTGCTTCTTGGTATGGTGCAGTCAGCGGCCCACAGCATTCCTTCTGTAATGTTATTGCCAAGAATGTTCAAGTGAATCTAATCATGAGAAAATAATCAGATGAGTCCAGATTGTGGGACTTTCTAGAAGACAGCGAGCCTGGATCCATGAAAACAAAACTAAACAAAAAACAATGTTATCATGGAAAACAAAACAAAATAAAAATTGGTGAGGTAGAGGGGATGGATGTATTACATTAAAAGAGATAAACTGGAAAAAACAAGTGTAAAACATTATGCCATGGTTCGTTACTTGATAAGAAGAAATAGATATAAAAGGCATTTTGGAAAAACTAGGGATTCTGAATAAGGCTCAGTATTATTGTTAGATATTCTAGGTGTTGTAACTCAGGGATGTTTGTATTGGTTGTGATGGTGTAGGAGAATGCCCTTACTAGGAAATTCATGCTGAAGTACTTGGTGGGTGCTGTTTGTAAGGGACTTTCAAATGGTTTAGCAGGGAAAGTCTGTGTGTATGTATATACCTACACGTGTATATATACAGATAGATGTATGTGTATACAGAGAGAGCAGGAGAGTGTCAGTGCAATAGTGTGTTAACAACTGTGATGTCTCCGTGAAGTCTGTGCAGATGTTCATTGCACTGTTTCTTCACGTTTTTCCCTAGCTTCATGATTCTTCAAAGGAAGAAGGGTTGGGGCGGGTGGGAGGAGGTGATGTCTCTGCCCAGCAGGGGTGGCCCACTGTTGGGAAAATGTCAGGCTGGTCCTAGTAAGATCACCTTCTCCTCTAGAGCACTCTCTTCTTGGGTGAAGCCTGCCTTCCGCTGCTTTTGGGGGTGCAGAGGGAGCATCAGTTTGTGATTATTCCTTTCTCAGAAGATCTGTAAATCCCCATTGGTCAGAGGAAGGATTTGGCAGGGGGTGGCGGGCTATTTCTGTAGTGCCTTCTCAAGGTGCATCCTGCATGGGGGCTCAGGCCTGGGGCCGTTGCCCTGGGTCAGTCCCTGCCTGGTGCCAGCATCTCTACCTTCTGGGCACACCTGGCCATGTGTTTTCTAGGAGAGTGTGTTTTATCTTAGCTTTCTCCCCAGGTGAGGGGGTGGGGAGGGTACTGTGGTCAGCACCTTTCAGAGGCGGAGATGGGCAGAGAGGGCAGCGGGGACCAGATTGCACACACCATTCAGGGTCGATGGCCGTGTGGTCTCCGCCCGCTCGTGATGGTGCCCAGCCTCTCCCACACTGTCGGCCCGAGGGGGTCCTGGGAGAGGAGCAGTGATGCTCTGGGCACGTCACAGGGGATGTGTGCAAGGTGCGCCTGGGCAGATGTGTTTCTTGCCAGGTTTGCATCTTACCTTCACAGCGCAACGCTTCTACACTCTGTCTCAAACCCCACCCAGAGGCATCCAGCATCCTGTCCCCTGCCTGTCCCTCCTCCCACCTCCTCTTCCTTTGCAGGAGTGTTTTAGAGGAAGAGGGAGCTAACAGTTGGTGTTGTATCTCGAAATATTGACAGTAAACCCAGACAACAAATATGTTTCTATGTAACAACCACGCATGTATGTGGGTTTGTATTTGTATATGTATATGTATCTGTATGCCCCTGGACCTGTAGATGTGTATGTATAGGTATATGTGTGTGTATTTTAAAATACATGATACAAAAGTTTTATCAAACAAACTTTGCACTTACTCTAAGATATTTATTAATATGCTCCCTTCTTTAAAGAGATGTTGCTGGTTGGTGCCTCCTATATTGATTTCACAATTTACAGATTGAAAAATGGATTAACATGAATGACATAAAAAAATCTAGTAAACAGTGGATCAGGAGTCTGAAACCAGTTCTGTCTGTGTACTGTGTGTGTTTCATGAGATGACTATATATGTGTATTTGCATGTGTTTCTGTGTGTGGGTCTAGTCATATGTGTGTGCCAGCCTGTGTGTACATCTGCATTTGTATTTGCAGTGAATGCACGGTAGCCACAGGCCTGCAGTCCTTGGTACCTATTTCTCTCCTTCTTCGGGGTGAGGCCCTGTTGGAGCCATGGGTGTGTTGTCCTCGGGGCCTGAGCTTTGGCTTTCTCTCTCCCTAAAGTACTATGATTACAGCCCAGGATGGGGTGGCTGTGCGGAGAGCCGGGAAGGGAACCTGGAGGACAGTCTGCATCTCAGTGAAACTACAAGCAGACCAGGTTTTTATGTCCCATGAGGGGCTCTGCACTGGGGAGCCCATTGGTCATGCCCTGAAATCCCAAGGACAGAGGAGCCTGGCAGGCTACAGTCCATGGGGCCGTGAAGAGTCGGACACGACTGAGGGATTGAGCACACACTAATCTTGCCGAGTGAGCAGTGGTGTGTGCAGGTGTGACGTGTGCGGGAACCACAGATGTGCTCACCGGTGGCTCTCCCCCAAGCCTGGGCTGTGGCCAGTGCATCCGTGGGCAAAGGACAGCCAACCTGTGTTTCAAGTTTCATACTTTCGAATGGAGGATCACTGTCTGGTGGTGTTATGGGTCAAGGTGTCATCAGAACTTTAATTACTGTTGAGGCAGCCTAGCAGATGTGTACCTGCTTTGGTAGGCCTTTTCATTCTCCCAAGTTCAAGGGTTTGTCCTGTTCAATTTTCCAATCAGTAGACTAGCAGTAGGAGTAATAATAATAAAATCAGCAATAATAACAACAAACTCTTACTAGAAGTTTTGTCTGTGTGTGTGTGTGTGTGTGTGTGTGTGTGCTAAGTTGCTTCAGTCGTGTCTGACTCTTTTCCACCCTTCTGGACTGAAGCCTGCCAGGCTCCATTGTCCATGGGATTCTTCAGGAAAGAAGACTGGAGTGGGTTGCTGTGCCCTCCTCTCGGGGATCTTCTTGACCCAGGGATCGAACCCAGGTCTTTTATGTCTCCTGCACTGGCAGGCTGGTTCTTTCTTTACCACTAGCACCATCTGGGAAGCCCTACTATGAGGTCAACTCAGTGTTAAGTGCTTTTGTGTATTTTTTCCTTTATTCATTGCATGGGTGCATGCTCAGTAGCTTCAGTTGTGTCCGACTCTTTGCAACCCCATGGACTGCAGCCCATCAGGCTCCCCTGTCCGTGGGATTCTCCAGGCAAGGACACTGGAGTGGGCTGCCATGCCCTCTTCCAGGGCATCTTCCTGACCCAGGGGTCTAACCTGCATCTCTTATGTTTCCTGCATTGGCAGGTGGATTCTTTACCACTATCACCATCTGGGAAGCCCTTATAGGCTGGTAAAATACTCGAATTTCCCACTCCTCCCTTTGTAGCCCCACACTCCCGTTTTCTTTTAGATCCTCCCATTAATAGAAACACTCACTTTGTGTCTATTTTTCAACATAATTTGGTACTAAAATGTTTCCTGTGGATTGCTTTCTAGGGCATGCTGATTTTTCCTACGTGCAAAACATTTTAATATATGGAAGTTACATGCACTGTTGATAACTATATGAAAAATATAGTGGAGTGTTTTGTCTCTGATTCATGACTCAACAGCTTAAAAAATGTTAGTGAATTATTTAAAATAATACCGATCTCTTAGAGTCATGAAAAGATTCTTAAACCTCCTTGGCAAGGGTCTAGGACCACCCAACATCCCTGAGTAATGAGCTTACAGTCATCCTCAACCCACAAGTGTTAAGCAGCTGTTTTACAAAGATGTTCTGGGGGCTTTGCCCACAGATCCTGTGTGTCCTGTGGATGTCTTCATTTGACAGTTGAGGCCAGAGAGCTGAACACGGGCATTGGTATGTGTTACTAGGACTCCAGTGCAGAGTTTTGTAAAGGCAGAGACTGTGCCGTCTGAGGATGGCGGTCGTAGCATCCCCTGGTGTTTGGGAAGGTTGTAACTGATGTCAGAAAATGAGGCTTGAAGGCGTCATCAGCAGAGGACAACTTAAGGCCCCCTAACAAAAATAGCACCTACGGCAGACGTGTGCCTCTAGGGGAGGAGGTCCCATAGTTCCCAAGTTCCCATAGTTCCCTCATGAAAGACTTTCAGAGGACCGTCAGCATGGGCAGACCCTGAATGCTGGAGGGGATTTGGGTGAGGGAGCGGGGTCTGTATATAGACATATGGACAAGTGCCTGGAGGAGACAGGGAGACCAGTTTTCAGGGCCAATGAGAACTGGACAAAATGCCTTCTCACAGTACGGTTAACCCCCTAAACGGCACAGGTTTGAATTGTGTGGGTCCACTTACACACAGATATTTTCAGTAGTGAATATTACATACAGGACTGCACGGTCCATGATTGGTTAAATTCAAGGATTCTGGGGAAGCACAGATACCAGGGTTTGACTCTATACGATTAACCCCTTCAGGTTGTTCAAGGGTCAGCTGTACATAACGTCAACCCATTTTCTTGCTCCAAATTATCATCCATTTTTAGGGAAAACCAGTGAGAATCAGATGAAATTATTGAATTTTATTTCCAAGAAGTGGAATTGTTACTTTTTAGATGAGGCATTTTTTTTGTTGGACACGTAGCTCCATGCCTTTTACTATGAAGACCACACTCCACACAGGATGCATGGTCTGCATCTCTCTGCTGCACCTCCACGCCATCCATCGGTCCATGTTTACCAGCTTCCATAAGAGAGGGAGGCAAGGCTGATGAGAGTGGGACTCAGGCCCCAGGTCAGCTCTGCCCCCCGTTGCTGAGAAAGTCATCTAATTTCTGTGAGACAGAATTTCCTCCTCTGTCAGTGGAGATGCTAAGCATTACGTCATGGGTTATTGTGAAGTTACGCCGAGATCCTGGCTACACAGGCTGTGACATGCCCAGAATTATGACTCTGCTCAGCTGCGATTCATAAGTAGAGGTTTGTTCCCTATTGATGGCACCCTGTGTACAGACAGATTCTTCAGAACAGTAGGAGAATCTTACATTAGAAACTGGTGTTGGGGATCATTCATGAAGAAAACTAAAAGGACGATGTTTAATTATCCAATAAATGAGGCTCAGCATGAGTTGGGGGAGTGGGGGTGCTAGGCAGGCAGAAGGGTGGTCTTTCCCAGCCTGTGAACACCAGCAGCTCTGATAAGCTCGCCAGACACTTTTGGGTGGAAAGCAGGAGGTACCACAGAATCACATTTCTTTTTTCCCCATGATTGTGGGCTTGTCTTCATGAAAATCATTCTTCAGAGCCAGTCCTTTCTTACAGCATTACTAGGTATATTTGTGAAAAATGTTACTAGTGTCTTTTTCAGTGTCTGTCCTTCTGAGGTATTTTTAAAGAGACAGACTGGATTGACTCACAAACGTTGACTGACCTTGCTGGTGTTTCTGCTGTGTCTTCCTTGATGTGGCAGGCAGGGTTGCTTATCATCTTCTAATCTCTATGGTAGATTTTCTTGAGTCTCTGTTTACATTATATATAATATTTCTTTCATTGCAAACAATCCACGATCTCCCTGTGCTTCTGAAGCCCCATGTTGCCCAGAAGCATTTCCGTCACAGATCAAGTTCACGGTCTACTGTACTTCCCCATCACAGTCATCTGTCTCCTCCCAGAAATCCTTGCCCACTGGTGCCCCCAGAGCCAGACCTCACTGGCCGATGTGGCAGTAATGGCCTTATTCCAGGCTTCGGACCTTGCATAGGTGCGTGTGGGAGTTACATGAACCTCCCAAGACAACCAAGGTCAAGAAGGCGGGAACTTTTCTAAAACAAAGGGGACTCCAGGCTTTCACCAGATCACTCTGTTTATTGTATAAGCAGCAGCTCAATTCAGGAGAAGAGATGCAAAAAACCTCACCTAATTAGAGAAAGCAGAGGAGAGTCAAAGTTGAAATATGTGCTGTTCATTGGAGCATCCCTGGAGTTGGAGCAGGACCGAAACCACCAAGAGGAAAGAAGCAGCTCCTTTCCTGTGAGCCAGCCCTGGAAATTACAGGGCAGAGGAAGGGGGCAGATGACCAAATAGAGGAGACAAGGATGGTGGTTTGAGGACTTCCCTGGCTGTCCAGGGTTTAAAACCACACACTGCTAATGCAGGGGTTCGATCCCTGGTGAGGGAACTAAGATCTCAAATGCCATGTGGCACAGCCAAAAAAAATTTTTTTAATTTTTAGTTAAAAAAAATAATGGGGGTTTGGGCAGAGTGAGCAAGTATTCAGAATGCAGAAACCAGAGTGGTGAGAAATGGCCATGTTAGACTGAGGGGACAGGAGGACAGGATGTGGATGTGGGCGAGGATGTGGTCAGAGGATGAAAGTGTGAGAATAAGAGAGAAAATTAACCTAGAAAAACTTCAAGCACAGCACCTTAGCTCTAGAAGTAGGATGTTACTGGTCTTTGAACCCTGGGCAACTTCTGAAAGTGACCGAATCATTCATCAAGAGGCAGGAGAAGGCATCCTTCATTTCAGCAAACGTCTGTGGCTGACTTGGTGTGTGCTGGTGTTACATGAACGCCCAGTGCCTGGTAAGGCTGAATAACCGTCAAACATCAGAGTTTGGAAGAGAGACAGGTTGCAGTGCCGTGAAGTGAGACCAGTGGCTCGTGCCCAGATAACCCTGAACTCCCCAAAGCTTTCAGCAAAGCCCTTTTCTAGTAAAGCTGAGGGAGGGGCATGGTTAGTTGTTACAAACTTCTTGGTGTTAGAGCCCTTTGTCCTTGAGGTCAGGTCATGGTCAGGTAGCGAAGGCTCCTGTAAGTCTCCGCTAAAACACACATTATTCTGTTCTGACAAGTAAGGGCAAGGTCCAAAAGCTGAGCTTTCACGCTCCAAGGTCCAGGTCCTGGCTAAGAGGAGGGGGTTCCCACGCGGTCGGTTACCCAGCCCTGGAGTGTGCATCTAGCATCCAGTCTGCATCCTCTCCCGGTGCCCATCAAGCGGCAGGTCTCAGCAGGCAGAGTCCTCAGCAGCAGGCACCCGGACCGCGCCCAGCCATCATCCCTGAGGGAGCCGGCGCCCCGTACCCAGCCGACCCTCAGGCTCCTTTGTGACCCACGCGGTGGGGGTGGGGCTGGGGGAGAGGTTCACCCCTGCCTCAAGGCCGGTGTCCGGCACTGGCCATGGCGAGGACTCTGGAGCCCGCAGGACAAGCCTGGCCCCGGGCTTCCAGCTCACCCGCCGGCCCAAGTTAGGGTCCCGGGGAGAGGCCCTACTCTCCTCTCACCGCCCTCCTGACTGACCGCCGCTGAGACGACCTCTGCGCACCGCACTTCCGGTCTCGCGCCCGCGGTCTCGCGTGATCCGTCTCACATGAACAATCTCGCGTGAACTGTCTGCGAGCTAACGGTCCAGCGGTAACGGCCGTCCGCTGACGGTTGGTTCCCGGCCGCCCTCAGGAGCCCAGCTCGGCCCTCGAGGAGGCGCGAGCCTCGGAGGGAAGGGAGCCAGGACACCGGATTCTAAGTCCTAACAGCGGCCCCACGCTGAGGACATTGCCGCAGGCATCCGGGGATGCTTTCTAACCGAACCCGAGAGAAGGTGCGGCGGCTTGCTAGACGTCTAACCCCGGGGGAATCAGCGAGTCGTCTGAAGGGGCCCGGCCCGTGGCGACCTTCTCAGACCCGCTGCAGGGGCCCATGGAAACAGGCCTTGGGCAGACTTGGGGTCACTCGTTGCGAGCACAGACGTGCCCCCCACCCCCCGCCGCCTACTTGGTCACAGCACGGAGCAGCTCCTTTGCGCCCCACGTAGTGATGGCAGCAGGGGGAGATGTCTCCTTCAGGCGCACTCCTCCACTCCCCACCAGCACCCTCACCGCAGTGCTGGGAGGAAGGCCCCCAGTGGTGGGACCTTCCCGTCCGGAGCCTGGGACTGACCACCTGTCGTCTAGTGCGGGACACTGTTCCTATCTCTCTTCGTCACTATTTTTTTCATTACCCTCTTCACCCTCTGACACCAGCAGGCATGCTCCATCAGGGCAGGAACCATTTATATCAACTGTTCTGTACTCAGCACCTTAGAAGAGGGCAGGGCAGGCGGCAGGCTCTCAAAAAATATTCACTGACAGTGAACGAATTGAAATTGGAATAAGGTCTTTCCCGACGGCTCAGTGGTGAAGAATCCGCCTGCAGTGCAGGGGATGCAGGAGGCGTGGGTTCGATTCTGAGTAAGGAGGATTCCCTGAAGGAGGAAATGGAAACCCACTCCAGAATTCTTGCCTCGAGAATCCCACGAAAAGTGGACCCTGGCGGGCTACAGTCCATGAGGTCACAAAAGAGCTGGGCTTGACTAATCGACTGAGCATGTAATTGTAGTAATTTCTAGACTGTCCCCTAAACCTTGTCCTACTGTATTTGTTTTCTTGGGATAGTTCTTCTGAGCCTTTGAAGACAGTCATCTTCAGATTCAATAGTTTCATTGGATAGTTTCGTTCAGATGCTCGTTCAGATTTCTTAGAGCCCTTAAACATGTCTGGGTCTCGCCGAAGAGAGTTACTTCTCCTGGATGTGGACCCAGGCCGTTTTGATTTTTGATTCAGATGATGATCCAGGCTTAGAAACTACAGACTGAGTCCACTGTCCCCTTTTCACAAGGGAAAGAGTACGCTCAAAGACACAAAATACCTTCCCTCACAGGAGCCATTTCCCTTTTCTGCAACGTGGTCTGCATCTAACACAAGCCTGCAGAGAGTCTCCCTGCCAAGAGGTGACTCAGGGTGGAGTTTAAGCAGGCCCTTGAGGGAAAAGTAGATTTATGACTAGTAGTAATATTGGGAGTTGATTCCAAGTGAAGAAAATGCATCTGGTGCCATTTAAGCAGAGTTAAGATCATAGCTCTTCACTCACTCTTCCCTGGTGTCTCAGTTGGTAAAGAATCTGCCTGCGGCACAGGAGGCCCGGGTTCAGTCACTGGGTTGGGAAGATCCCCTGGAGAAGGGAATGGCAACCCACTCCAGTATTCTTGCCTGGAGAATCCCATGGACAGAGGAGCCTGGTGGGCTACGGTCCATGGTGGGCTACAGTCACAGGAATCGGACATCATTTAGCAACTACACCACCAAGATCATTAAGACCCGGATGTGTGTGTGGGTTAGTCGCTCAGTCATGTCTGACTCTTTGCAGTCCCATGGACTGTAGCCTGCCAGGCTCCTCTGTCCGTGGAAT
Organism: Hydropotes inermis; assembly: GCA_020226075.1. Classification (NCBI taxonomy): domain Eukaryota; kingdom Metazoa; phylum Chordata; class Mammalia; order Artiodactyla; family Cervidae; genus Hydropotes; species Hydropotes inermis. The sequence continues at coordinate 109,289,111 of CM035270.1, forward strand.
TCTCCAGGCAGGAATACTGGAGTGAGTTGCCATTCCCTTCTCTAAGGGATCTTCCTGACCAAGGGATTGGACTCGGGTCTCCTGCATTGCAGGCAGATTATTTACCATCTGAGCTAACGGGGAAGCCCAAGACCAGGATAATTTAATACAAATTTCCATTTGTTAAAGGCTTTCCTCTTATTTCTTGGTAATGTGTTTCCTGCTCAAATGCACAAGTGACATCCCAGGAGCCCAGGTCAGTCCTCAGCACTGACTTCTAAACTGTCTTCATGTTGATGGATTGCTGTCCCCATAGTGAGTACTCAGCCTCACAGAGTTCATGGTACCCTTATCTGAAGCATCTAATTTATGTAGAAACAGCAATAGGTTATTTAGGAGGGCATTTTTGCTGATTTTGGCAATTCCAGAGCAACTGGGAAAAAGCAGAGGGAGGACTGTGCAAGTCCAGGGCGATGATGGCTGCTTACTCAGGGATGAGACGAGCAGGTTGAATGGATGCTACGTGATTCCACAACGATCATGCCTTGAACTTTAGATGTTTCATTTCAGGGTGAAAGCAGTTGGTTAGAAATTAATAAAACGGAGGTGATTTCATCTACCCGGGATTGGCTTATGATTTCTAGAATGTTTTACTTAATTTCTGTTTCACTGCAGAGATCAGTGTTCTAGTAATTTCATAATATACCCTTTGATTATTTCATTGTCTCTTTGCAGTGGGCAATTAGCCTTCTGTGTCCTGGAATTAGTGTCAGACAATAATATGTTTTATAGAATGTGTATGATGACTTATTTCAGTGCCTAAGTATCTAGAAAACTAAAAGAATTGGAGGGGGGATATTTTCAGAATTTTGACCTGGATAATATCTTGAAGACATTGGGCATAATATATTGCTTTTCGTTGCATTCTGGCATTCCCCAAAATATAATTGGCAAGTTCATTCTTAGACACAATCCATTTAATTAAAATTCTCATGGTAACTTTCATATGCAGGAAATGAATTTTCTCTGAAAGGATTAAACATCTCAGCTTTGAAGCTGGATGAGTGATTATTATAAAAGCTAAATTAATACAATTTGACCTAATTTCAAGACAGTGACAGTAACATAAGTAGCCTTCTAAGAGTGGCTTTTATTGCAAATATGTAAGTTTACAATGCATGATTCTAAAATAGTCTTTTTTACTGTATTCAAGAAGGTATGGTCAAATGCATACCTTCCATGAGAACTTTTACCTTTTTTAATAATTTTATTTGTTTTTGGCCGTGCTGGGTCTTCATTGCTGTGTGGGCTTTCTCTAGTTGTGTGTGGTGAGTGGGGGCTACTGTCTAGTTGCAGTGTGTGGGCCTCTCATTGTGGTGGCTTCTCTTGTTGGGGAGCACAGCTCTAGTGCATGCAGGCTTCAGTAGTTGCAGCATGTGGGCTCAGCAGTTGAGGCTCCCGATCTCCAGAGCACAGGCTCAGTTACTCTGTGGCATGTGGTATCTTCCCAGGCCAGGGATGGAACCAGTGACCCTGAATTGCAAGGTGGACTCTTAGCTACTAGACCACCAGGGAATTCCAGAATTTTTATCTTTAATGAGATGATATTGAGCCTGCACTGCTTTATTCATCTACTTATTCAACAGATAATTTATTGAGTATCTACTATTTACCAGCTACCCTCTAGTTGTCTGGGCTTCCCTGGAGGCTCAGCTGGTAAATAATCCACCTGTAATGCAGGAGACCTGTGTTCAATCCCTAGGTTGGGAAGATCCCTTGGAGAAGGGAAAGGCTACCCACTCCATTATTCTGGCCCAGAGAATACCATGGACTGTATAGCGACTGTAGAGCGACTTTCACTCTAGTTGTTTAGATCCATGTTAGGAAGATAATAAGTGAGTGAATGTATAATATCAAGTAAAGATATAAAGAAAAATAAGGTATGGGGTTAAAGTGTGACGTCCGTAGATTGGGGCGGGAGAGGGTCTCTCACCTGAATGGGGGAAGGGTGGCCATAGGTCATGAGGGGTCCAGAGTGTACTCACTGGTGCAAGGCTTTGGGATTTATTTTAAATGAAGCTGGGAAGCATTGGATCAAAGAAGCAACAAGATCTGCCTATGCTCTCAATACCTGGCTCACTAAATTATAAACCTCCAGGCAACATAAGAAGGAATCATGTCCAGGTCAGGATGGAGCCTCAAAAGTCACATGAGCAGATACCCAGTGGGCGTGGGACCAGGAGAAGCGGGAACCAGGACTGGCTTCCTCTGTCCTTGGCCCTCATCCTCTCTGGGCCAACCCACCACCCTCTTTGCTTCTCCCGCTAACCTGCTCAGTCCTCCGTATCCACGGTAAATATGGCCCTGCCTTGTCACCTTCTGCCCTGCCCACCAGCCTCTCAGCTCATCACCTGCAGGAGTCAGAGACAAACACACAATCTGTCATCGATTTTCATGCAGCCAGAGATCAGTTCTCCACTTTATAAATAGATGGCCTTCAATAGGTTGCCTTATGCATCAGACTTCAGTGTCCTCACCAGTAAAATGGGGCAAGAGGCCCACCCACCTCAAGGGGCAGATTAAGCAAGAAGATGTTATGAGGCTTGGTGCACACTGACTATGTGAGATGCCCTGTGAACATTGCTGCCACCATCACACCTGTGTTTGTACCCTATTTCACACATGTGCTCTTGCTTTGCATATGATATCACGTGTATTGGTTCTATTCTACTGTGAAATCTTCAAGAGTAGGAGCCGGGGCTTAGAATTCCTTATATTCTACACACAGCATCGGGTGGGTGGTGGTGGCCCTCAGTTTTCTGCTGGCTGGTCAGCTGCTTGTGCACCAGCCATCTCCCCTGCCACCCCGCTTTCCTCACCATGAGCCCTCCAGCTTGCACAGCCTCAGAGTCACACCTGCCGGATGATGGCCCTGTTCCAGACTCTTTGAACCCCTACTGAGTATTTCTCATTATCTGCAGACACTTCTCTGGGTGCGTATCTTCCAAGACTCAAATTTAGTGCATCTCAAACCTGCCTCCTCTAAATGTCCATTTCTCCTGAATTCATCATTTGGGGAGCACAGCTTCCATTAATCTCTGTCAGTCAGTCAGGAGGGCTTTGTAAATTATTCCCTTTCCCTCAGACTTTCCTGGTGTCCCACCTGGACAGACTCATCAGCCCCTGACCCAGCCTAGAGGTACTCACTGCCCACCACCCTTGCACATCTCGGTCAGGGAATATTTATAAGCAGAGAGGGTAGTTCTTCAAAATGGTGAGGGTGAAGTGTGGGTGCTGTGGAGGGCAGGTCAGTGACTTGATTTAGGGGTTCTCTGAGTGAAGCACACCTAATTGTCACCTTGGTGTGACTAGAGTCTCACCAGAGTCTCAGTGGCCAGAGGAGCCAGCAGTATCCCCCCAACTCCCCCATGACAGTATTCCTCCTTAATTGTTACTGAATGCAGCTTCCTGGGCCCAGCACACAGTGAGGCTAAACAGACTGATGTTTGGAGCCGAGAAAGGCTTATTGCAAGGCCATGCAAGAAGATTTGTGGCTTATGCCCCACAAACCCCAGAGCTCCCCAGAGGTTTTCAGCACAACTTTTAAAGACACAGTGAGAGAAGGGATGTAGTTGGTTGTTGCAAACTTCTTGATGTCAGAATCCTTTGTTCTTACAACTACACACCTAGGCCAGCTCACCATGTTCCTGTAAACCTCTAACAAGACAAGTGTTATTCTCTGTTCTGCAACTTTTTATGTCTGTATGAATGAACTCTTACCTGTGAGGGTCCTGAGAATGGACTGTCCTGTGTATTTAAGGCTGCGCTGTGCTCAGTCACTCAGTCGTGTCCGACTCTTTGCGACCCCATGGACTGCAGCCCACCAGGCTCCTCTGACCATGGGGATTCTGGAGTGGTTGCCATGCCCTCCTTCAGGGGATCTTCCCAACCCAGGGATCAAACCCAGATCTCCCACATTGCAGGTGGATTCTCTACCATCTGAGCCACCAGGGAAGTCCATTTCAGGCAGTAGGCAACATGCTTTTACAAAAAGTGCTAGCCAGCATGACTCAGCACAGGCAGTATAACAGACCCAGCATGGAGTCAGATCTGTTCTTCTCTGTTACAGTATCCGTGGAAGGAAGCCTGGTTGTTTGTTAAAGCCCCCAAGGTGCCATATCAATAAAGGCACTTTTTTGGTAGATGTTCATCTAAGAAGTAATATCTGTAAGTAATTTAGCTGAGCAAAGGCCTCCATTGATTAACTTTTCTTTCTTTTATTAACTCCACTTCTAAGAAGCAAGTGACAATAAAGCAGCTCCTGTGAGCTATTTTGTGTGCATGGAGAGTGGCTTCACGCCCTTCCTCGCTTCTCTCTGGCTAGACTCCATTTCCGTGAGGGCTTCGGGGAGGCAGAGGGGTCCTCTTGTCTTCCAGGATGGGTTTTGCGTGTTTAACTTCACTAAGGTAAAGACTGGATGAGTATATCTAGGGAACTTTCAATGGAGATTTGAAATTAGCGTTTCCTGTTAGTCCTCAGTTAATTAGAAAATTAAATTAATCACAACCCTCATTCCCAGAGCTTTCTGGTTAATTGATGTGTTACTGTATTTGGGTTAGAGAAGATCCCAGGAGGCACAGAGATATAATTGTGTAGAATTAGAGGATGGAAGGAAGAAGGAACTGCAGACAGTTTGCAAAGTTGCAAAGCAACACTCCCGTGGCCAAGACATTACTTTGGGGGACCTGGGGCCAGAGTCTGATCCTCGTGACACACCCCTGTGAGTTCAGAGCTATTTAAAGGAGGTGAAGGTGTTGCTTTGCACTCTGCATCACAAGAAAAGAAACCTGAAGTGCTAACCCTAAGTTGGGACTTCCCTGGTGGCTCAGATGGTAAAGCATCTGCCTACAATGAGGGACACCCGGGTTCGATCCCTGGGTCAGGAAGATTCCCTGGAGAAGGCAATGGCAACCCACTCTTGCCTGGAAAATCCCATGGACTGAGGATCCTGGTAGGCCCCAGTTCATGGGGTTGCATAGAGTCGGACACGACTGAGAGACTTCACTTTCACTTTCACCCCTAAGTTAGAATCATTTTAATACTTTCAATTTGCACTTAAAATGCAAATGTTTTTCTTCTCTCAAATATGGGTCATCCTGAATAATCTCCTAGTATGTAGACTGGATTTGTTTAGAAATACACAAAGTGGAGAACAGTCTAGACACTTGAGCCAAAAGACTAAACAGCTGAGGGATTTAGATGGGGCATTTTCAGTCTTAATATAAAATTTTATATGTCCCAATGAGAGAACCTTTACCAGGAAACAAAGTGCAGTCTGAATGATCCATGTTGTTAAGTCACTAAGTTGTATCTGACTCTTTGTGACTCTGGACTGCATCATGCCAGGCTCCCCGTCCTTCTGGGAGCAAAATCTCCCAGAGCTTGCTCAAACCCATGTCCATTGAGTCACTGATGCCATCCAACCATCTCATCCTCTCTTGTCCCCTTCTGCTCTTGCCCTCAATCTCTCCCAGCATCAGGGTCTTTTCCAGCGAGTTGGCTCTTCACATCAGGGGGCCAAAGTATTGGAGCTTCAGCTTCAGCATCAGTCCTTCCAATGAATGTTCAGGGTTGATTTCCTTTGAGATTGACTGGTTTGATCTCCTTGTAGTCCAAGGGGCTGTCAAGAGTCTTGTCTAGCACCATAATTCAAAAGTATTGATTCTTCAGCACTCAGTCTTCTTTGCGGTCCCACTCTCCCATCCGTCCGTGACTACTGGAGAAACTATAGCTTTAACTATAAAGACCTTTGTTGGCAAAGGGATGTCTCTGCTTTTTAATACACTGTCTAGGTTTGTTACAGCTTTCCTTCCAAGGATCAAGCATCTGTTAATTTCATAGCTGCAGTCACTGTCTGCAGTGATTTTGGAACCCAAAGAAAGAAAATTTGTCTCTTGTTTCCACTTTTTCCCCAGTATTTGCCATGAAGTGATGGGACCGAATGCCATGATCTTAGCTTTCTGAATGTTGAGTTTTAAGCCAGTTTTTTCACTCCCTTCTTCCACCCCCATCAAGAGGCACTCTAGTTCTTTTTTGCTTTCTGCCGTTAGAGTGGTAACATCTGCATATCTGAAGTTGATGTTTCTCCCAGCAGTCTTGATTCCAACTTCTGATTTATTCAGCATAGCATTTTGCATGATGTACTCTGCATAGAACTCAAATAAACATGGTGACAATATACAGCCTTGGCATACTCCTTTCCTAATTTTGAACCAGTCTGTTGTTCCATGTTTGTTTTAACTGTTTCTTCTTGACTTGCATACAGGTTTCTCAGGAGACAGGTCAGGTGGTCTGGTATTTCCATCACTTTAAGAATTTTCCACTGTTGTGATCCACACAGTCAAAGACTTTAGCATAGTCAGTAAATGATCCATGCTGGGGCTTAAAGCCTATGGTGGAAGCAGAGTTTGCATAATGACCCTTGCCTTGGAAGATTCTAATGAAAACTGAAGTTGGTATATGGACTAAGCACTGTTTATGACTCAATAAAATCTCTTATAGGTTAGTCAGGGGGAATGTTTAGTCAATAAAGAGTTGCTTGTAATTGTCATCCAGCCTTTTATAATTTTTGTCCTTGGCGCTAGGGGTGGGAAGCTGGCTGTGGGTAAGCCAGGGAGTTGGTCCACACACATTTTTATTTCTCCTTTTGGACCCAATAACTTTAGGCTGTACACTGATTGCTAATTTAAAAGTCTCATAACCTTTAGATGAGGATACACTTCCCTGAATTTTTAGAAAATTGATTTGACTCTCCAGTCACTGAAATAATAGCACAAATAAAAGTATAATGGTTTACTGTATGTATGGCACCCTGCTAAACAATCCACATGCATTATAGTCTTAGTACTCTGAACACCTCCTGTGGATGGAGGTTGTTAGTACCCCCAACTCTACAGGTAAGGAACTGAGGCTCAGAGAGGTTCAGTAACATACTCAAGGCGGCAAGCCAGCAAGGGCAGAATTGGGAGTCAGACTCTATCATCTAACCAGCTTGCTGTGGTGACCGCTGTGCTAGGGCCATGGAAGACAGCCTTGTCCCAGACGCTCCAGGGAAGTTCTGCAAGGTAGAAAGAGAGAGAAAAGGAATAAGAATGTTCCTGTTTTCCCTATAACTTCAAGAAGAAAAGTTGACCAACTTGTGCCTTCCTGGGCACAAAGGGAGGCTGTCTGATGCTTATATTGGAGCAGAGATAAAAATGCATTAAAAAAAAGCAGGATAAAAAAAGTCCTTCACGGACTGTAGTGACGAATAGCTGACATCTAACAAAGAGCCTGGACCACACATAACCTTGATTTCCGTCATGACACAGTTTCTACTTGTTAGTAGAGGCAGGACGTTATAATAAATGATGAAATGTGCAGGAGATAGGGACCTACTTTCAGAATCTAGTTATTTTAGAACAAAATGAAGCTACTTTTTTTTTCTATGTCTGTCTAGCAGTGGGCATCAACTGAACAGTGGTACAGTGGTCCCCCAAAGGATGAGAAACGTGCATGCTGGCAAGCATAGCCTTTGTCTTATGGACATGGTGATGGGGAGGGCAGTCTGCTGAGAAAGGAATGAAAGAACCACATTTCAGTTTTAATTCCTCATTCATAAACTTCATTTAAAAAGGAGAGAGAATTCTAGAATCCACAAACTGATGGAAAATAATGGTTTTTTTTTCCCCCTAAAAAGTAATGTCTTTGTCATGAAGCTGCCCCTGCATTCTTGGATAAAATATTACCGCTGTTGTGTGCGATGTGATTTCCATAGGAGAAATTATCAGCAGATGACCTGTAATGAATCATATGCCACGGCTGCAGGCTGCTAATACCAAGATTAATTCTCTTCTGATGGGGAGGCCGCACACATTCAGATGGAAATGTTGATGGTGCTGGGTTTGGGATGAGTTCTAATATATTTGTTTACTTTCCAACACTCCTGAGACGCAGATGAAAGAGCTAAGTGGCAGGTGTACAGTACGTTCATCCGCTTTGTGCTGTGTGTGCGGGGAGGGCGGTGAAGGCATCTTTTCTAATAAACAGCCCTCTTTCTCCTGCCAGGCCCCCAAACATTTCTGGGTCTTGGTGTCTTTGGACTGTAGAGCCAGTTTTTCAATATAGAACATTTGGAGGGGGTGAGCAGTATTCCTTTAAAGTTACTCTTTCCCTGAATATACATTTCTGGATTTGTATCCAACAGTTGCAATGCTATGAAACAGATGGTAATTCTGGGCACTGCAGCATTGTTAGTGACAACTGGTGCATCTCCGTGGATGTGTGTGAAGTGTAAGAGTGATAGGGACCGTGTATTGAGACTCTGATCTGGAAAAAACCCTGAAAAGACCTTGATGCTGGGAAAGATTAAGGGCAGGAGGAGGAGATGACAGAGGATAAGATGGTTGGATGGCATCACCGACTCAACGGACATGAGTCTGAGCAAGCTTCCGGAGATAGTGAAGGACATGGAACCCTGGTAAGCTGCAGTCCATGAGGTCACAGAGTTGGACACGATTGAACGACCGAACAGCAACATCGAGACTCGTGTTGTATGCCTGCGACCCACCAGGCAAGAAGGCACAAGTCACATTTTGTGTGTAACTTACTAATCTTCCCAATTCCTTCATAAAGTAATCATTATTATCTCAGTTTTAAAAGTGAGGTGCATGTCGTTTAAACAGCTTGCCTAAGATCTTTCAACTAATTAGTAACAGAGCCCAGATTCATTCCCAGATGAATCTGACTCCGGAACTGGCATGCTAGATCATCGCACTGCCAGCCCGCTCCTAGAGATGCGTTTGTGTGTTGATGGCAGGGTGGCACCTCTTGTTTTTGATTTGCACTTTAAGTGCCTTTGTGACCCGTCTAATCACCCTCGTATGCAGGCACCAAAATGGCCCTACAGGGAAAGCATATCTCTCCATCGTATTTCTTTTTCCACTGTATGATCATAATTTTTTCCCCATCGCAAGTGAATGGGCAGCTTGCTTTTCTCATTCTCTCCCGATTCTGGTTATGCGGCTTCCGTTTTGCAGATTGAAACAGAAAATTAGGTGCATCAGTGCATACATGTGTCGCGCATCTGCTGAGGTATCAAATTCTGGTGTCACAGAGGAATAATTTTTTCTTTTGAGAGGAAGCTACATCTTACAGATCTTGTTCATTCATCTTTTCTGTCTCCTAAGTTTCCCTTCCTGAAAACAGTAAGACTTGGGGACTCTGAAGGTCATTTTTACATGGCACGCTTGATTGCTTATGGAAAGAAACTTAAAAGCACTCTCTTTAGAAGGGAAGGTATTGTCTCCCCAGAGTAAAAAATTTCAGCCAGATCCTGGAGAGATCTTGTGTCCCAACAGCCCTAAACTGATGAGAGCTGTGCATGGGAGCTTTGTTAAGTGAATAGTAGCAGCTTCAGGAATTAGCAGTGAACAAAATATTTAAACTGCAGCCAATGGCCTTGCTTTCAGACTTGTGCTTGGTGGGTGAGAACAAGACACCAGTGACAACGAATCTTTGGATTCTGGAAATTCGAGAGCAGCCATGCAATCTCTATGGAGTCACCACATTTCTTTTTATAGGAATAGGAAGAGAAATCCTCTCTCCTAAGGAAAGTTTGCTTCTCAGGCACCAAAGCCCATTGTACTTTCTTTGTATCATTGACTCAGTCTAAACACAGTGTTCTTATTCGGATGCAACTGCATAGTAAGACAGAACTGGAAAGAGACATCTCATTTATCTTTCTGTGTGAGTGCTTAGTCGCTCAGTCCTGTCTGACTGTGTTCAACCCCATGGACTGTGGCCATTCTCCCATTCTCCTCTGTCCATGGGATTTCCCAGGCAAGAATACTGGAACGCGTTGTCATTTCGTACTCCAGGGGATCTTCCCAGCCCAGGGATCGAACCCATGCCTCTTGCATCTCCTACCTTGGCAGAGAGGTTCCTTACCATGGTGTCACCTGGGATGCCCAGTTATCTCCCTGTCACTCTCCTTATTTTGTTACAGTTACACTGTCAAGTAGTTTTTCAGGGTTCCACTGTCATTTCTGTAAAACGGGAATAATCAGACCTTCCCTATTAACTTCCCAGAGTTGTCAGAAAAATGAAATGAAGCAGCTCAGGCATCAGAACTCAGAACTGCTCAAACTCAGTGCCAGGGGTTGGTTTGTTGGTACTTTTGCTGCAGTGAAATGCTGCAGTGATTGCCCCGAGTACCTCAGTGGAGGGCTTACTCTGGGCAGACAACTGTGTTCATTGTGTCATAGAAAATGAAGAAACAAGGCTGTCTTTGCACACACACAACCCAGTGGCATGTTGTAAGACCCAAAATTCGGGCCTTCGTTCCAAGGAGGAAAAACCGCGCGACCCAGTAAACCAGCCCAGCAGATGCAACACGCAAGAGGGTTTATTGTCGGTTGCGCAAACGGGTGACTCTGATCTCCTGGGAGGCAGAGCACACCGAACAGCAAATTGGGCGAGCTTTTCATAGACAAAAAACCATACTATCAGCATATTACATACGGGTTACAAAGTGATTGGTTACATGTTTGCAAAGCAATCCTATTGGTACAAACTTCATGGGCTTTTGTTCAAACTTAAAGCAATTCTGTTGGTACAAACGGCGCGGACTTTTGTTCAAACTTAGGCGCCCGCGGGCTTTTCAGCTCTCCCGAGGGCTTTTACTGGGTGTATATTGATTGGCTGGCTCCACGTCACCCAGTGGGGGCGGGGAATCCCACCATTTCACGGGAAACCGAAACCCAAGTCCCGGCTGCCTGCCAGCCCCAGCCCCGGCAGCCCCACATAATAAAACTTATTTCTCAGCTTCAAAAACCAACAAGAAAAATATCAGACACATGAATTATAGACACCGGTAAAAGGGAAACTAGATATCAACTAGTCAAAATACATCAAACAATTCGGCAGCCCCACAATATGACAGGTGCTGAGGGCCAGGCTGATGCTCTTGGAGGCCCGGGGCATGGAGGGTGGGCATCACCAGGTGCTGCCTGCCTTCTGTTCTGCCAGACTTCGGGGCGAGCACTGTCACTGCTGTGAAGGACGCAGCTTCTATCCAGGTGGAGGGGGCGGGTCTTCATGGAGAGACTGAATTTTAATGCGCCCTTGGTGTTAGATATAATTTAGTAAGTTATTGCGTGTGTGTGTGTGTGTGTGTGTGTGTGTGTGTGATAATATTGGAGCTTCTGCAGTGGCTCAGTGGTTAAAGAATCCACCTGCAATGCAGGAGACACAGGAGACGAGGGTTTGAATTCTGGGTCGAGAAGATCCCCTGGAGGAGGGCATGGCAACCCACTCCAGTGTTCTTGCCTGGAGAATCCCATGGACTGAGGAGCCTGGAGGGCTAGAGTCGATAGAGTTGCAAAGAGTGGGACACATGTGAAATGACAGCAGACGTGTATGCATGCATGTTACAATACTAATATAAAAAGAAGGATATATGCTTCAGGAAAGAGAGAATGCCAAGGCCACACACTCAGAGAAGCATGAACGTGTTTGGATGGGGCCCAGGGTCCAGCTTGGGAGTGTGTGGGGTGTGTATACAGCAGTAGTGCAAGGTCTTGCCAGAAAAAGGCATCAGGGGTGGGGAGCTTGCAGGGAGTTGAGAGTGATGCTGAAACGTATCTGGACGTCACGGGGAGTAGAGACGACCAGTGAGTGGCACGGTTGTGCAGGGAGCACTTCTGATCCTGCTGCTCTTGCCCTGGAAGAATCAAAGCCCACTGCCCTCGCTGGGGAAGACGCCATCTGGGTCTCCCTGGTTCTCCACAGCCGAGGCAAGTGAGGGAGGTTGATGAGAGAAGTATATCAGGCACAGCTCTGATGGCTGGGCGTCTTCCTGGGGGTGGAGTGGAGGAGTCTTGAAAGAGGGCATGGCTCCAGGCAGTGCGTTAATAAGCACAAGTAAGGCAGCCACTTGGAATAGATGCTGAAGAGCAAATTCAAGCTCTGGGAGTGTGTTTGGAATGAATTTGTAGCGTGCTGGGCCAGCAATTCTTGGAATTGCCGAAGTCATGGGCCTGAATGAGATCCCATAGGAAAAGATCTTTGAAAGAGAAGAGGGCTGAAAACAAACAGAGCCAGCCAAGGACGGAGAAACGGTCCAGCCAAACCTGCTTCCAGGGCAGGTGAGCATTTCAGCCCCAAGCTGCAAGGACAGTCATAACAGAAAAGCTCCTCAGATTTCTTAGGTAGGCGCTCGGGTCTTCGGTTTGATCAAGATGCATTTGCAGTGAGTTGTGGTGCTCCAGAGGTGAGGTTCGATTTTGATCCCTCCCATTTCTTCCAGCTTCATTTATTCCCTTCTGTACCCTCCTGAGCATTTCTTCATGGCAAAGCGCTCCCTGCACTCTTGGCTCCTACATATTGACAGAACTCTGCTGGAAGGAGACGCCCTCCCGAGCTGATTAGCAGCCCATGCCCAGGGCTGCATGCTTGAGGATGTGGGCAATGGAGGTGGAGAGCTGGGGGCCAGCACATCTCAGGGAGTGGGCTCGCTGCGGGCCCCAATAGGCCCAGTGCATGGAAATTGAGACCAGTGCTGAGTAAGTCGTAGGAGAAAGCAGGGCTTTACTTTGTGTTTATTGATTTATCTCTGTGACCCGATAAATATTCAGTTTACATCCTGCGGACTCTGTTTTACAAAATCAGAGTAGGAAAGAGGCTTCTCTGAAGGCCCTCACTCTTTGTGGGCTTATCCGTGAGTCCTCCAAGAATGCATCACTAGGAGAATTCCTCCCTTCACCAAACTCCACAAAAGGATGAGGACGCCTTAATTGCAGGCATCTGCAGAAAGCAGGTTTCATCGACTTGTAGACTGTTGGCGGCACTGGAAAGGATTTTAGACTTACAGGTCGTCTGGCACGCATGTTCAATTTAAAGATCGGGAGGCAACTCCGAGAGGGGAGTGATTGCCAGCCCTGAGTTCCTGTGAACTCAAGACAGTGTGCTCAATGGAGAGCACACGGCCCCCCGGGCGAGGGCGCACAGGCCCCCGGGCGAGGGTGCACAAGTCCCTGGGCGAGGGCGCACACCTCCCCGGGCGAGGGCACACAGGCCCCCAGGTGAGGAGAGGTGGCAAAGGGATAAAGCTCTAATGTCCCTGAACCACAGAGCTCTCAGCACAGACTGAAAGCCGTAATTTATCACTATTTTTACTGAAGTACAATTGATTTATAGTGTTGGGACTTCCCTGGTGGTTCAGTGGTTAAGACTTCGCCTTCTAATGCAGGGCCTGTGGGTTTGATCCCTCGTTGGGGAGCTAGGATCCCACTTGCCTTGTGGTCCAAAAAACCAAAAACCCGATAAAACATAACCAGTATCGTAAGCCACCAGGATACCCATTAAATTCAACAGAGACTTTTCAAACAATGGCCGCATCCAAACAGAAAAGTCTTTACAGCGTTTCATTAAGTGCTCCTGTAGGGCAGTTATTCAGTCGTGTCCGACTCTCTGCAGCCTCGTGGACTGCAGCACGCAGAGCTTCCCTGTCCATCGCCAGCTCCTGGAGCTTATTCACACTCATGTCCATCAAGTCAGTGATGCCATTCAACCATCCTGTCCTCTGTCATCCCCTTCTCCTCCTGCCTTCAATCTTTCCCAGTATCAGGGCCTTTTCAAATGAGTCAGTTCTTTGCATCAAGTGGCCAAAGTATTGGAGTTTCAGCTTTAGCATCAGTCCTTCCAATGACTATTCAGGACTGATTTCCTTTAGGATGGACTGGATACATGCATTCTCTTTTTTAATATTCTGAGAGTCTTAATGTGTGTTTAGTAATCATTACCTGCCAACACCCTGAGGGCTCTTATGTAAGCAGCCTGGTAAAGACCATTTTTTAGTATTCACAGACAAGGAGGCAGATTAAGCTGGAATGCTAAAGAAATGCACAACTCATTTCCAATACCAGTCACTTAAAATACAAAAACAAACACCAATTCCCCCCCCACAAAAAAAAAAACCCTATTTATTATGAGACTGAAAATTAGTTTTGGGCAGAGGATGAAATGGTTGGATGGCATTGCTGACTCAATGGGCATGAGTTCAGGCAAACTCCAAGAGATAGTGAAGGACAGGGAAGCCTGATGTGCTGCAGTCCATGGGGTCACAAAGTGTCAGACACGACTTAGCGACTGAACAACAACAGCAACAATTCATATTCATGTACAGTGAGACTATCGCAAATCAACTCTGTACATTTGGTTAGTTAAAGCAGCCAGCCTTGAGGTCTTCGCATTTAATCCCTAATTGTCCTTGACTGATGAGTTGAAATCTAAAACATACTGTTTTTCCAGAAAAGATAGCTCTAAACTGAAAGTCTTTATTTGATAAGATGCTGGGAATATTTTGCACTATGTATTTGTCATCCATTGCTGCCTAACAGATTATCTCAAAGCTTAGTGAGCAACTTGAGAGGACAGACGTGGAAAGAGCAGAAATTTTAGAGACATGTAAATCTTGTTCAAATAACAACTCTGGTTCTTCAGTTCAGAGGGTTTAGGGATTGCCCATAGTTGCAGAGTTCTGGAGTTTTATTATGTCTAAAACAGTGACACTGATGGCCAACTGTCAGAGTTTAAGGTTGTGTCAGATACACACCTGAAAACACCTTGTACTATCTGTGCATTAAGTAAGCTCATCATAAAATGAACTTCTCTTTTCTTTGTTGTCATAACAGCATTTATCCATAACATAGTTCACTGGACTTGGAACTGATGAGTGGTCCTCTCCTTGGATCCAGACAGAAACTGGAATTAAAGTCACTTCCAATGGTAGTTCCACTCCTCCCCTCCAGAAGGCAGCAACTGGTGCTCACAGGACAGGAAATCAAAGCTGTAACCTGGGTGATATTAATGGCACATATCATATCATATAAATGAGGGCCAGAAGCCATGCATGCTGAGTTGGGACTCTGTGCTCAAATCAATGGAGGGAATTCTAAGGCAAAGACCAAACCTGTTGCATAAAGGCAGAAGCATGAACTTTGTAAAGTTCCACATAGGAAATCAGAAAAGAAAGAACAAGGCTGTGGGAACTGTTAACAGCAAATAGGAAAAAGGATCATGTCTTTGAGCTACAGGCATGCTCATAAGAAGAAAAATCAATAGGAAGAAAATTACAAAAGCCAAATACATAGAGTCTGGACACAAACAGATGAACAGAGAAAAGAAAATGTGGAGAACTGCTGGTTAGTCAGAAGCATCAGCACCCCAGTAATCAAGGAAATTCAGATAGAGGCGGAAAGGAGGTATTTGCTTTATAAAGTTAGTAAATGTTTTAGAAACAGATCAATTCCAGTTTGAGTACTGATGCAATAAAACTAAAACTGGCATCCTCTCTCAGCACTCGGTGGGGCTGCAGATTGGATGGACATGTTCCAGACAGGAGACTGCCTTAAAAAGGCTCACGTGCCTTGACCCAGAAATTCCACATCCAGAAATTTATCCCAAGTAAATAATATTATTTAGGGTAAAACTATGCACCAGTACAGTCATGGTAGCACTTTTTAGATAATAAAAACTCAAGAGGAAATCCATGAAAATTATATTTAAAAATAAGTTTAATAGTAATGGCAGATGTTTATTTTGCACTTATGTGCCAGGTACTATGTCTGTGTGTTTAAATATGTGTGTATGTATATGTACATGTATATGTGTGTGTGTGTATGTATATATATTCACACACATACATGCATGCATGTATTTATAAGTGGACCATTGACCAGCACAAGTTTGAACTGCATGGGTCCACTTATGTGAATTTTTTCCACCAAATACATACGGCAATGCTTCGTGACCTGAACTTGATTGAATGTGTGGATATGGAGAACTGACTTACTGTTGCACTTGGACTTTTGACTGGGTAAGGGTTGGCACCCCAAGTGCCCATGTGTTCTTCAGGGGTCAGCTGTATTTATGTATATATATATGTGTGTGTTTATATATTACAGGTTCTCATTTAATTTTCAGAACCAACCCTATAAAGTAGGAGCGATTGTTCTCCAGTTTATAGACACAGAGACTGAATTGGAGAATTAAGTACATCACCCAAAGTCACATACACATTGAAATACACAGTCTCACTCCAGCTGTACTGAAAAAGTGAACAGCATAAAGGAAAAGCCCCCATAGCTTGCTTTTTTAAAAGTGCTTCCTCGGTTTGGTAAAGTTTTTATTTTTGTTTTAATATTTATTTATTTGCCCGTGTCAAGTCTTAGTTGTGCATGTGGACTCTTCACTGCAGAGTGAGGTCTTCAGTGAAGGGCAGAGTGCTCAGTAGTTGATGTGTGGGCTTAGTTGCCCGTGGCATATAGGACCCCAGTTCCCTGACCAGGGATCAAACCTGTGTCCCCTGCCCTGGAGGGCAGACTCCCAACCACTGGACCACCAGGGGAGCCCCAGGATTTTCAGTTTTAAACAGCACCTGTGAAACAGATGTGACAGGTTCCTGCTTGCGTTTTTGGCTTCTGACTATAAATGAAACTGAAAATGTTTTCTTTGTTAATACAAAAGTAGTATCTACTCTTTTAGGAGATGCCTTTCCCCCTTGTTTTCCATCTCTTAAAACACAGAAGCATTTTCTAAGCTGAGAAAGGGGTCAGGCAATGTGAGGTGGATGTGGCCCCCCTTGGGTTTTGCAGGCTTGGTTTAACCATGTGATGTCTGAGCCGAGCTGGGCAGGCTAAGAGTGGAAGGCTGAACAGACTGTGGGAGGCAGGACACAGAGTGACCCCAGGATCCACACCCTGGCTTTGCATGACTCAGCTCCCATTCCCTTCTTTCTAAAATGAACGTGAAAATGTTTTCCCTTTATCTGCTGGAGAACTTCTGGAAAGTCATGTGACGATGTGTGCTTGGTGAGTGGACTCATATTCCTGGAGTAAAGGACCTCAGTAGATTAAGGAGGCCTTTGGTGAAGACTGCTACATAGAAGGAAGATGTATTTGCAATATGATGCATAATGTGAAATTAACTTGGCTACTGGCACATTGAGTTTTCTAAGAAACAGGTCCAATAAACCTCGTATTAGTGCCGACCAGAGGGAGAATCAGGGTGTCTGCTGCGAAGCGTGCGGAGCACAGGGCAGTCCTTGGAGGGGATCCCGTGAGTGTCGCGCGCTCGGACTCAGCGCCTCCGCTCTGAGACGGGCCCGGGAGCTCGCCGCCACCCTTCATGTTTGCATCCTGGAGAGGGCAGTCTACAGTGTCATCTCCATAAGGTCGTGTGGAACGTTTTATTTTATTAAACACGCTTTCCAGCTCTGTCGTGGTTGTGGGCCAGCCTTTTCTTCAGCTGGTTCAGTTGCACAACTCTGAGAGCTGGCCACTACCCCTGAACCTGTGGGGAGGGAGGAGAGTGGACTGTTCACACACACAGGGACACTGACAAACTCTCACACACACACACACAGACATATGCTTAGATACAAATGCACACAGATACACACACACAATTATATACAGACACACAGACACAAACTCATACACACACAGACTCACACACACACAGACATATGCATAGATACAAACTCACACAGACACACACATAGATGAACACACACACACACACACA
>CM035270.1:109306815-109348548 GCA_020226075.1 Hydropotes inermis
CAGACACACAGATATATACAGACACACACATAGATGAAGACACACAGATATATACAGACACACAGACACACACAGACATTGACAAACACACACACACATGCTTAGATACAAACTCACAGACACACACATAGATGAACACACATACACAGATATATACAGACACACAGACACAAACTCACACAGACGCAGACTCACACACACACAGACATATGCATAGATACAAACTCATACAGACACACATATATACAGACAGACAGATACAAACTCAGACACACATAGACTCACACACACAGACACAAACTCAGACACACAGACACATAGATATATATAGACTCACACACATAGGTAGACAAGCACACAGACACTCACAGACACACAGACTCACAGACACCACACTTACATACACACACACACACACACACAGACACACACAGACTCACACATTTTAGCTTGATCTTGATCACTAGTTGTTCTACCAGACAGCTGCATGAGGCTCATGGATCAGCCTTAGACCTCTAGACCACTGGTTTCCAAAGTGTAGGTTTCAGACCGGCGCCATCAGCATCACTTGGGATCTTGTTATAAAGGCGATTCCTCAGGTCCCACCCCAGATCTGTAGGTCAGTTGGGGGACTGTCTTCCCCTGCTGCTTTTTCAGAAGTTGGTTTTGTTGAGCTCAAGGCAGTCAGAGAAAGTGCAAGATGGGTGTCAGTGTCAATTTATAAAATACCTGGTGTGGCTTCTTTAGGCCCTGAGAACAAATCTGTTCTTTAGAAAAAGAAGAAACTGTGCAAACATAATGCCTCCATGCGTATTAAAAAGCAGAGACATTACTTTACTGACAAAGGTCCATCTAGTCAGAGCTATGGTTTTTCCAGTTGTCATGTTTGGGTGTGAGAGTTGGACCATAAAGAAGGCTGAGCACTGGAGAATTGATGCTTTTGATCTGTGGTGTTGGAGAAGACTCTTGAGAGTCCCTTGGACTGCAAGGAGATCCAGCCAGTCAATTCTAAAGGAGACCAACCCTGAATATTCATTGGAAGGACTGAGGCTGAAACTGACACTTCAGTACTTTGGCCACCTGAAGGGAAGAGCAGACTCATTGGAAAAGACCCTGATGCTGGGAAAGACTGAAGGCAGGAGGAGAAGGGGACGGCAGAGGATGAGATGGCTGGGTGGCATCACCAACTCGATAGACATGAATTTGAGCGAGCTCCGGGAGATGGTGAAGGCCAGAGAAACCTGGCGTGATACGGTCCATGGGGTTGCAAAGAGTCAGATATGGCTGAGCAACTGAACAACAGCAAACGCCTCCATGCAGTGCTTATCATTGTCATGACCACACACTGACAGCTCCAGCCAGCAGTGCCTTTCCTGGTCTTGGTACAAACCAGCTCTTCCCATCCCAGCCCTTCATCTCTGAGCTACACCCAAACCCCAAGTCTTTATCTGGAATTATATGCACCATTACGTTTCTCTACTCACTCCAACCAGATGACAGACTGTATAGCAGACGCCACCTCAGGCCTTTGGTTGTTACGGTTCCTACTCCAACTGGAACTTCTCCCCACATTTAAATTTCCAACTTAAGATCCTTTGAGATTCCTCCGAGGGTTCTCTTTTTCAAATGGCATCTAACTCTTCTTTTCCACTGCTTTTTCTTTGGTCTTCCTCCTATGATTTTTTTTAGAGAATCATTTTATGCATGTTATATCTTGACTGCCATCTGATGGAAAAAAGTTTCATGGAGAAGACCCATATTAAATGTGTCTTGGCATCATTTTGTATCATTTCAATGTCCGGCCGAGTGTCTACTGATAACCACTGATGGTGTTTACCGTGATGCCCCGTGTGTGCAGTTAGCATTTCCTCGCCACAGTTTTTCCACGTTGTACTTAGTGTATTTGCTCGTGGTCACTCTCCCCTCTCCACATTTTCTTGGCACGGTCAGGCGGCTCGTGGGAGGCATTTTACACTGGCGCTTCATGGTTGATTTTCTTTTTTTGAACTTGGATTTAAAAATTAAGAAATTTCCTGTGAACGTAACGTTTATGGCTTTGAGGTGAAAGAAGATACGGAGTCTTTCCCTCTGTACTATGTCCAGCAGGGCCATGAGTACCTGTCAGTCATCACAGGTGCACCAGTGACTGTCTTAGGCTGGAGACAGTTCTCTTTAAGGAATGTCTGGCATCCGCTGTTGGCCGTGCACCGTACTCGCTATTTCTGAGCAACTGGCACAAGATACCTGACTTCTGTCTCTGATTCCCTTCTGTGAACTGAGGATATCAGTGGTACCCTGCTCATAGGTCATGAAGATCTGATGTGTACATATAGTTAAAGTGCTTCAAACAAGCCTGACACATAGTGAGTGCTCAAGAAGTGTTTGTTTGATGTTATTGCCCTTGTTCTTAGGGCCAGTGGTGACAGCAGAAATAGTAATGGCATTGACCAGTGTTTCTCTTCTAACAAAAGATGGGTCAAGAAAGTCATGTTCTTTGTTCCATCTTTCAATAAAAATGAGACACAGCGCATTTTAAAAAAAAAGTGAAAGATTTTCCTGTACATTTAATACAAGGTATGGTATTCCATGTAAAGAGGGCTAGAAGACAGTTTCACCAACTACCCGCTTTGTTACATTTAGGCTAGAAAAGGAGGTCAGTTTCTTATTTTCTTCAGCCAGATCATAGTACTCCATTTGTGTGGTTTGGGTTTTTTTTTTTAAAGGACTGGGGAGTGCCTGCAGGTGTTGAACCACCCTGGAAAGAGTGCTTGAACTGTGATTCAGTCGAAGGAACCACTGAGCTGGAGCCAGCCCTGGGTTTATTTGATCTTTTTTATTATAATTTCTTTTTTTCATTTGGGTATAATTTTAGGTTTTCAGAAAATTTGCAGACATGGTACGGAGAGTTGTTGTATACTTTCCCCTGGTGTCCACGTTGGTAACAGCTTATTTTTCTATTCACATTAAGTCAAAAATGAAGAAAGTGAGATTGGTGAGTAACTATTAACCCAACTCCAAACTGTCCTTGGACTTCACCAGCTTTTCCACTGGTACCCTCTTTCTATTCCAGGTTCCAATCCTGAACCACACTGCATTTGGTTGTGATGTCTCCCTGGTGTCCTCTGATCCATGGCCATTTCCACTTCTTTCTTATTTTTCCTGACCTTGACTCATTTATTTATATCAATATGGTTACAGGCTGAATTTTGCCTCCCAGATTTATAGGTTGGGGTCCTAACCCTGGACCTTAGCATATGACTATATTTGGAGACAGGCTCTTTAAAGAGGTGATTAAGTTAAAATAATGTCATATGGGTTAGTCACTCAGTCGTGTCCAACTCTTTGTTGACCCCATGGTCTATAGCCCACCAGGCTCCTCTGTCCATGGGATTCTCCAGGCAGGAATACTGGAGTGGGCTGCTATTTGCTTCTCCAGGGGATCTTTCCAGCCGAGGGGTCAAACCCAGGTCTCCTGCATTGCAGGCAGATTCTTTGCAGTCTGAGCCACCAGGAAGGCTGTTGCAGGTCATATGTGGGGCACTTAATCCAACCTAACAGGTGTCTTTATCAGAAGAGATTGGGACACAGATACGCATAGAGGGATAGCCATGTGAAGACAGCCATCTATAAGCCAAGGAGAGAAGCCTTAGAAGGAACCACCCCACCGACACTTTGATGTTTGACTTCTAGCCTCCAAAACTTTGAGGAAGTAAATTTCTGGTATTCAGGTCACTCAGTTTGTGGTGTTTGTCATGGCGACCTTAGAGAACTGGCACAATATGGACTCATATAAGCTTATTTTATCCTTTTCGTTAAAATCTAGTTCAGTGTTGTTTATGTTGATGCTCAGATTGTCCACGCTTTGCCTCTGGGAGCTTTTTCATGTTCGTCCCTATGTTCCTTGGGTGTGTCCCATTGTTTTGATATTTGAGCATTCATTTCTATTCAGGTGCTTTGAGATAATCTAGGCTCATCGTGTATTTTCCTTGCTCTGCCCCTGCAATCAGCCGTTTCCCCGAAGAATGCAGCTTCCTTTTATTTTAAAATGACATCTAGAAACCAAGGTCTGTGGTGCCACATTTTGGTTCTTGACCTGTGGCATCAGCTGGTTCTCTAACGGTATCCTCTAACAACCTTGACTTATGCCTGACAAACCATTTCTCCAGGCTGGAAGCTTGTCACTCTCCAAGGTACTGATCATGAAAGGCTCTTCTTGTGCTGGGGAAGAGAGGAAAAACATGTAAGAATATCACATTTCAGCATAGCCACCCTCATCCTCTGTTCACGTTTGTGATGCTAACAAGGGCAGGAAGCTATATCACTCAGGTGAAAAAAATTCAGAATCTTAGAATTTAATGAGTAGGACCTGTCTCTCTGCAAATCCATCCCTTGATAAGGATGAGAGAGCCTCCTTAAAGAGAAAGTATAATAAAGCACTGTCTGAAATGTTATGTGTGAACAAAGATCACACAATTTCAGATTTGCCTAACTCCACGTCTTAGTGATGACGGCTCAGGAAGAGATGTGCTTGAGCTGTGGCTTGAAGGGTTGAGTTGAGATGTGTGCATTTCCTGACAGATAAGACGAGTGGATTCTGGAGAAAGCAATAATGAGATTTACAGAATCTTCCTCTAACTCTGCTAATAAACAGGTGCAGGATGCTTAAATGTCTACTTGGATTACAGTGTTTCAGATTCAGTATTTCACTGGATATAAAGGCTTTCCTCCATCACTGAAGCATACAAGATCTTAAATTCTTTTTGTTCTGTGCACATTTGTTTGATGGTACTTATCTTTGGTTAATCAATATTGCAATATATTAATAACATGTCTTCCTAGTATGTTGATCTCTGGAGAGAGAGTTTTAAGAGGCAGTTCTGGCTTTAATTAAACAACCAAATGTTACTTTTCACTTAAGGGTCTTTAATTAACGGATTTAACAGCAGAATGGATTCTGCATTATCACTGCTCTGGATTTTTTATTTTTACTGCTAATAAGCATTAAAGTCCCTTAGTGTGAGATATTTTGTTTCTTTCCTTAAAAAAATTAATTTTGGTGTTTTTCCTTAGAGCCTGATTCATTTGCTAGCCTAGAAAGTATTTAAAAACATTGTTCAAACAGTGAAAACCCACTGTCACAGTTCTTTTTATTAAGAAATAAGTGCACATTTGATTCCCTTTGAAAATATGAGCTTTTATAGTTAGCTCTTAGGAATTAAGAAAGATGTATCTACAAGATTTGCCTGAAGTACTTTTGACCTGAGAATGTCTCCTGCCTCAACTCTGGGGAAAATTCCTATCAAGTCAGACACTTCTAGGACTGGATAGATCCTTGAACGGTCCTCTACCTTTTGTGAAGCCACTTCTAGATAACCTTTATAAAGAGAACACTCGATGTTCAGCAGAAATGTCATGAAGATGGACATGTAATAACATCCCTAAAGTCCCTGTCTTGGAAGGCAGTCACCCTGGGGGCTAGGGCTTCAGTGTGCATTCGAGGGGACACAGTTCAGCCCCCCATCATGGGTTTTCAGTCACCTCGGTACATCCTTATCTCTCAGTTTCCAGCACCTCCAGAGAAAGAGGCACGGCAGTTTCCACATCAGACTTCTGAAGCCCTGCATCTCTGAGCACACTTGCTGAGTGCTGCCTACTCAGGATGACCTGACTTCTCCACTTGCAGCTTTCCCTGACGTTCTCCTGGTTTCTGCCCTGCCCAGGGTGCTTGTCCGGGCCGATGAAGCGTCCCGCACACTCACAGGGGCAGCCCACTCGGTGGTCCTGATGTACTCTCTGCCCTAAAAACCATACGTAACTTGGTCCAGGGTCCCCCAAATCCTCAGGACAGACACCTTCCCAGTCTGAGTTTCTGGTAGCTGCTTTAGAACGTTCCAACTGGAGTCTGAGAAACATCACTATCACCTGAGAGTCTATTAGAAATTCAGACTCTCTGACCCCACCCAGACTCCTGAATGTTAATATTCCTCATTAATATTAATATAAATGTTCCCTGTGAATATTAATATCCCTCATGAAAATGTGAGCTTGAGAAGCACTGCTCTAGATTGGCCCTTGGTATAAATAAAAAACAGCTACCCACCCATCATCCAGCCACCTGAGCTATCTATATATTCCCTTTCAGCCTCTTCTCCTTTGTTTAAGTAAACCAGTCACACCATCTTCTCCTGGGGGAGCATGTTTCCCTAAACAGTGTATCTAATGTTTCTGTACCTACTCATTTTTATTCAGGTATTCAGAGATCACGGATCTGTTTCTATGGAGCCTGTTGCATATTACAGGAATCTTTTTGATAGTAAGGAAGTATGCGGTGAATCACAAGGTTGAAATTCAAAGACAGTAAGGTAGCTAACAGTCAGTGGTTTATGGCAGTTTTTGTTCACCATCTCCACCTTTTATTCATAATCCATTTTGATTTTCTACAGAAAAAATAAAGGATATTAGTTTAATCCATTCACCTAAAGCCACATTTCAAGTAGTTTTAGTTCTGGTCATTTATTTTGTATTAAATACACACAGGGTTTTATAAATAAGGGCTTCAGAAAGTAATCCCTTCTCTGTTTAGTATTTTTTCATTGTTTATCATTGGACTTCAGCAGTATGAATAAGGTTATGTGAGTCAAATGCTTTCTTTGCAAATGCTTGAAAAATTCAATAACCAATTATTTAAAATAATTGAAAATTAAGTGAAAATCAAAACAAATATAAAGCAAGTTTTCTTTTTCCCCACCAATAATGCATGCTAGTGAGCCAAATAAAAATAACCTGCTTTTTCATGAAAAGTAATGATCTAAAAATCACAAAATACTCAGCAGATGTGTTCTTTCTGCATTACTGTAGTATAGAATTTCTTAAAAAGATACCAGTGAGAACAATGATGCATGCAATTTGTAAAGTGCCTAGGTTTTTAAGCCACCGTGTCCATCATTTTCACTGAGAGCAAGATGATTCTGAGACATGAGCTCTTCAGACTCCGTGGTGGCACAGATCTCATGACTGGCCCAAGAGCCATTTTAAAACTTCGCTATTTGATTTGCCGTCATTAATACTGGCTTCTTATTGACTTATTATGAAGTCAGTAATTCGGGCTCATATGTACTTCACTCAGGAATGTTACTATTCAGACCAACAGAATTCAGCTACACCTGGAAAAAACAGAAGGAAGAACTCCTCTATCAGAAAGAAAGGATTTTCAACCTTTTTTGAGTTTCCTTTCCCAGGAAAAGAAAGCCTTTCCTTGGCTGGTTATGTGGTATAATTTGGTTAAAAACAAGAAGGAAACTTTTTCTTTGATTAAAAATAAAACAGCAGCTCTTCTTTATAAGATATGTAGTTTTGAATCAATCAAAGCCTTCCTCTACCTGATCATCTTTATAAACCCTTTGAAAGTGAGTGTTCGATGCTCAGCTGTGTCTGACTCTCTGCGACCCCATGGACTGTAGCCTGCCAGGCTGTTCTGTCCATGGATTTCTCCAGGCAAGGATACTGGAGTGGGCAGCCGTTCCATTCTCCAGGGGATCTTTCCAACCCAGGGATCGAACCCTCATCACCTCTCACCTGAGCGCTTCCAACCAGCACGAAAGCTATCTCTGCCTTTCTCCTTCATTCCTCACCCTCTGCCTGGGGGCTGTTACCAGCACACTGATGGGATAGTATCAGTCCTCCTCTGTAGACTCCTGATTTCAGGAGTTCCCATAACCTAACGCCTCGTTCATGAGGTCTGTTTGGTCACCAGTTATAGCCGCCATCACAGCCATTCCAGAACACGCGCTCTGCTGTGAGGAGGGCACGCCTTTGCCAGTGACAGCGACAGTCTCCCTCGCTGGGATGCCGTGGCAGAGTCTGCAGAAATCTGCTTGCCTCCCAGCTCCTTGCCCAAATTCCCACTGTCTGCACAAAGGCTTTCCAGCCCCACCGCCAGTGGAGATCCGGGTCAGAACAGGCAGCCCCAATTCGCCTGCTGTAACATCTAGCATTTGGAGGGTCTTTCACTGCCGTTGCTGCTGTTTGCTGAGTTCTTTTCACTGGATTGTAAAGTTGGGTTGACAAAGACCATGTTATATTCATCTTCTTGTCTCCTAAGTCAGCTAGCATTGAAGCCTGTTTACAACAGGTGGTTAGTGAATGTTTAACCCATTTATGAATTCAATGAATGGGTCTCTTGGATTCTTTGAGAGAGTAGGTTTTGTGAAAGGAACATGGAAAGGATTAAAGAACACTGTATGACGCCATAATAAATGGTACCAAGAGGGAAAGCTGGCAGAAATGGTGTCGAGCACGCCTGAAACACAGCTTTATCTCGAAGCTGTCAATAGCATTTAAGAAACGACGGTGACTTCATAAGGAAACCATACCTGTCACCGCTGCTTGCTTCTCATGTGTTACCACTGGTTGTATCACTTCTACCTCCCTCTCTTGGGAAATTTTATATTAAGAGTTATTTTTTTCTGTGATTTTTAATTGTCTTTATAACTGAGAGACAGCTCCCATAGGAACATGAGCTTGAGAATCAGCAAGGCACACAGCGCTCTATCAATGTATTAACAAGCAAGCACTGGAAAAGTGAGCATCTTATGTTTGAAGCCAGGTATGTCCCAGCACCTCTCACCAGGAACGTACACCATGGCAGAGCCTGTGAATCAGCTCCTTGAGGTCAGCACGTCTGCTGTGTTTTATGCATCTTGTTGTAAGCTGATGAAAATTACATCAGTAGTTGCAGGCAACAGCAAACATTTATCAGTCTTTAGCATGGTTGTAACAGTGACTGGAATGAGGAGACACAGGAAATGCGGGTTTGCTCCCTGAGTCGGGAAGATCCCCTGCAGAAGGAAATGGCAATGTACTCCAGTATTCTTGCCTGGAGAATTCCATGGACAGAGGAGCCTGAGGGGCTACAGTCCATGGGATTGTAGAGTCAGACATGACTGAGCCATTAAGCAACAGTGACTGCTGGAATATAATGTGAGAATGAAAGTTTCAAAAAATTAAAAAATAATCTTCGGAAAAGCTTATGGCTTCCAGCCAGAGACTTTTGTCCTGATAGTATTTAAAAAAAAAAAGAAAAACGGAGATGCAGTGCCTTGTCACTGTCTCCTTGAAGGGATGTTGGGCTTGTCTAGATCAATAAACTGGGAGGTTAACCTTTGCAAAATGCCTGCTCACCATTCGTGTGAGAATGAGTATGTGCTGGTATTAAATGAAGGGTTGAGATTTATATTTGGGACAGTAGATGTCCTTTATTTACACATAGTTACCCTTCTAGGACTTACATTCACGCTTGATTCACTTTTTAAAAAATATATAGCTTCCAGCTTCATTCTGATGTGTTTGCATTTTTCACACTTCTCTTGGCAGCTCAAAAGCCAGGTGGCCTGGGGTAAAACCAAGGCCTCGCTGAGAATGTTCATGCCACTCCCAGAGTTGCAAGGGTGGAGCAGGTACTGCTGGGGGGCTCCGCGCCCCCCTCCCCACACCCCTGGTGCTGCTCTGGGCTCGTGTTCCTTTCCTTTTCTTTTCTTGGAAGTGGTTAGAACCAGAAGCAGAAAGGCAACCACAATCTGTAAAAAATGCACGTTTTGTTCGAGTGTAGATAGAGCCTCAGAATTCTGAAACAGTTTGTGTAAAAATTCACGACATCTGAAACTAGACCAAAACCAGTATTGGAAGAATGACTCTCCCAGTTACTAGTATGTAATGTCAGGCGCTTTACCTGGCGTCTCTCACCCTCAGTTTCCACGTCTGTAAGTGGACTTTTTTGTTATTTCTCAGTCATGTTCGACTCTGTGACCCCATGGACTTTAGCCCGCCAGGCTCCTCTGTCCTTTGATTTTCCCAGGCATGAATACTGGAGTGGGGTTGTCATTTCCTCCTCCAGGGGATCTACCCAACCCAGAGATCCCCCCAGGATCTCCTGCACTGCAGGCAAATTCTCTACTGCCGAGCCTCTGGGAAGCTGGACATGACAAGGTCCGGTTTTCGGAAGCACTGGAAGGGCTGCAGACTCAGCCTGGGAACCCGTTTTCTGCAGGAGCAGAACCTGGCGCAGCTCATGCAGCTGATGACGCTCTGGGCTGTGCGTGTCTCTTAGCTTCACACATCATTTCCTCTCTTTTAATGTCAGTTTCTACCTTAGTAAAAAGAGGGAATTGAAC
The DNA here is from genome assembly GCA_020226075.1 of Hydropotes inermis. Taxonomy (NCBI): domain Eukaryota; kingdom Metazoa; phylum Chordata; class Mammalia; order Artiodactyla; family Cervidae; genus Hydropotes; species Hydropotes inermis. The sequence goes on from CM035270.1 coordinate 109,316,985, forward strand.
TGAATTATCTACTCATCAAGTTGTCTAAAGGCTTTGTTCTATATGTGCTGTAAACCAGCGCTTTCAAATGGTGCCCAAAGCTTTGGGCCAATGCATTTGGTTCAATCAAACCGACCGTTAGAGAGGAAATGAGACCAACCATTTAATTACGGCACTGGTGTGTGTCTTGTCAATTCCAGTGGCCCCAGTGCCCCGGGTGTATAGTAGGCACTCAGGAAACATTTATTTAATGATTTGAAGTTACTAGTTGTGTGAGTCACAGCTCCAGGAAATAGAGGGCATGATCAGATGGAGCGTTTGAAGAGATAAAGGAAGTGACAAGTTAAGATAGCAGCGGGCAAGACTTGGAGAAAGCAGCGTAGGACGGGGAGACATTCTGGGGCTGGAACGGCAGGAGGACACAGTCACCCTTTGGCCCAGGGAGTAGCTGCTGGTCCCCGGCAAGTTTGTGGGCCCACAAGAAGGCCGCCCACCGGGCACAAACTGTGCCCATAAATACCCTGACCTCTCCTCCTGACTTTCTGATCTCCCAATAGAGCTTCCCACTGGGCAGACCCAACTAAAACCCAGAGCACGAGGAAGCCAGGTCCAGGCTGGCCCCCGAGATCAGGCTTCTGGGGCGAAGAGCAGGGGGAGAGTAGCAAGGCAGACTGTAGGGTGTGATCCTTACCACGCGCCTGGGGTCAGCCTACTGATGCGACCTTGAGCTATCAGAAACTCCGTTAGTGTTTGCTCACGCCTGTGTAGTGGCTTCCCTGGCGGCTCAGATGGTGAAGAATCTGCCTGCAGTGCAGGAGACCCAGGTTCAACCCCCAGATCCCTGGGTCGGGAAGATGCCCTGGAGAAGGAAACAGCTACCCAACTCCAGTATTCTTGCCAGGAAAATCCCAAAGACTTACAGACCGAGGTTGAGGAGGTGGAGAAGAGGGTCCTGCCCACTGACTGGTTGAGGGGAGGTCTCCGTCACCCGTCGTTCTGTACTGGTACAGTAGGTATCTCGGAATGCCTGAAGAGACAATACAGGGGAAAGGGCTGCAACAAAGCTGTGTTGTTGGAGAACAGTTTTATTGGTGAAGTGCATCCGACTGATGATTCATGAAATGGGAAATTGTAAAAGCCCTCCCGCCCCCACCTTAATCAGGCTTTTACATTAGTGGCATTTTGCAACCCAGCTGAGGGTTTGGTTATATTGCTTAAAGTCAAGAATGCAAAGAACTGTTGTGTGTGGCTTTATTTTCTCTTCCAAAATCCGGGAAGCAAATTAGTCAGGTTATTCAAAGCTGCTGATGAAAGATTCCCATTTCAGAAAACTACCTGCAGTGATAGAAAAAAATTAAAAGTAAGAATTATATCGAGGAAATAGCAGTGGAAAAGAAATGTGGTGAATGATCTCTTAGCCCGAGGCCGTAGAGACTTTATGGAGTTTGCTTAATGGTCTTTTGTTTTCAGTGTCCTTTTTATGGGAAGAAGACAATCAGCTATTTTCCCACTGATGTGCTTCTTATTGTTCAGTTGCTAAGTCTTGTCTAACTCTCTGTGACTCCGTGGACTGCAGCACACCAGGCTCCTCTGTCCTCCACTATTTCCAGGAGTTTGCTCAAATTTGTGTCCCTTGAGTCAGTGATGCCATCCAACCATCCCATCCTCTGTCGTCCCCTTCTCCTCCTGCCTTCAATCTTTCCCAGCATCAGGGTCTTTTCCAATGAGTCAGTTCTTGGCATCAGGTGGCCAAAGTATTGGAGCTTCAGCTTCAGCATCAGTCCTTCCAATGAATATTCAGGGTTGATTTCCTTTAGGATGGACTGGTTGGATCTGCTTGTAGTCCAAGGGACTCTCAAGAGTCTTCTCCAGCACCACAGTTGTGGACACATGCGTAAGTATTTTCGGGCTTCCTGGGTGGCTCAGTGGTAAAGAGCCTGCCTGCAGTGCAGGAGATGTGGGTTCGACCCCTGAGTCAGGAAGATCTCCCGGAGAAGGAAGGTCAGGACCTGTGGTTGGAAGGCTTCCGCAGTGTAGGGCCCTGACAGCCGTCACTGCAGACAAAGCAGGCGTGTCGTACAGTTGAGGACTTGGGCTCTGGCTTCTTGGTCATCAGGAGGAAGTACTGAAATGACCCCTAAAGTCACTGAGAAATGACTTTTGGGAAAATATCAGCCACTGGGTTATTTCATTTTTTTTATAGAGCCATAAATACTCAAAAAATGTTTACATGAATAGATCATTGAACAGAAAACTCTAAGAGAATCACTTGTTTGCTACAGAAGGAGCTGAATATATTTGTGAAGAAAGTAACGTGCAGTTTTCTAACCCCAAAATTACCACTTCTGCTAGTGACATTCCTTATTCATAGTTCAACACTCTATTTTAATCAGATATTATTTTGTTGAAAATAAATGTGCACATGAAAAGATCAATCAAGATCATTATATTTAATGTTGTAAGCAATTTTATGTTATAATCCATTTTCACTTGCTGTTTTTTTTTCCACCCCCCTTCCCTAAACGGAGTGTGTAGAGACACATATGTTCATTAAATGTCTTTATATTAATGTCCTTAAATTTAGGGATAAGTGCATTTGGTATTGTTTTGTAGTCATGAAGTAGTTTTGGAAAAGCTTGAGATTGAGGACCTGACCTCGGTTCCCATTCTGCTTGACCTCTCTGTGACCTTGGGCAAGTTCCTTAACCTCTCTGAGCTTTGGGTTCTTAAGCTGTGTTATCATAAGGATCATCTGTCTAGCCAGCTAGCCCTCAGCCCCTGGGAGCACAGGGGCATTGACATCTGTGTGGCAAGGCTCCTGCCCTTTGGAGGTGTGTGTGAGGCTTCCGCCCATTTTACCGCAGCAGGGCCTGCTTTCAGCATCTCAGCTGGGATGTGTGTTGTGACAGCTGACCTGGCGTGTCACTGTGCGCCCGCCCCCCGCGCCCCCGCCCACCCCAGCACAAAAAGGGGTCCAGGGCGCTGCGTCTCTCTGGCTTCTGGAACACAGGCCTCCCTTCCTGATAGTTCCGGAGCAGAGGCACCTTCAGCCACCGTCCATCACCCAAAAGACACTGGTTTCCGTCTTCCTTCCTTGCTGCTTGGATGCTGGAAGGTTCTTTTTCCCAGGGCGGCAGTCAGGCTCAGGGCAGCGAGCTGCGCCCCTCTCCTGCAGGCCAAGCTGGGCTGGGCTGGAGGCCCCAGACTTGATGTGTTTCTCTGGAGCAGACAGCTCTCTGGCTGGGGCCGACTTGTTGCTGCAGGTCAGCTAGGAGGCTCCAGGGCTGTGGAAACGCCGGCTGAACGGCCACTGTGTCTTCCACGAGGATACCACACGAGGGGGTGTTGCTGTTACGTTCACGTGGTAACCACGCTAGCTTCTTCCTGGACATGTCGCGGTCATCCTCACTTCAATGTCACAAAATGTGTGTCGTCCCCAACCTACCGCTGATCATGCTGAACACCAGCCTCACGCATGGTCCCTGTTAGGAGTGGGGTGTCTGGGGATGTTGAAATCTAACCCTATGTGACGGCATCTGGAGAAAGGGCCATTGAGGGGGAGTTAGTGACTTGCGGGAAGAGGCCAGGGTGCTGGTCAGCTCCCTTCTGGCCGTGTGAGAACATAGCAAGAAGATGCCTGCCTCTGGACAAGAGGAAAGGGGCCTTGACCCAGAACCCGGCCAGGTGGCTCCTGGTGTGGGGCTCTGGCCTCCAGCCGTGAGGAATGCCACCTGGCCTATGCTGCTCCGTCACAGCGACCTTAGCCGACTGAGACAGTCACTCAGCTGGCAGAGGCGGAGCCCAGTCCAGCCGTGTCTGCATTTCCGAGGGTCGTTTGAATGCTTCTTTCCCGAGTGGAGTTAAGTCTGTCCCATCCAGGAAATAAGTACTATGTGTTGAACGTCACCATCACTAGGCCCTATCCTAGGATATGACGGGTCCTGATGAGGTCTTGTCTCCAAGGGGCTGATTCCAGGAGTGCTCAGTAGGGGAGAAGACACACGTGCCTCGTGCAACAGCGACCGCGTGAGAGGTGAAGACACACAGCCCCTGAGGGCAGGACCCTTCAGGTCTCCCAGAGCCAGCCCGTGGTCCAGGACTGCCTCCAGCCTCTTCAGCCCTGTGCCCTGCAGGTGAAGGCTGGGCCCAGGGTGACCGTGACCCAATATGTGTCCGGGCTGGAAAGCCGGACTCACCCAGTCCACACCCTTGGCCTCCCACCCTCCCCTGGACAGAAACAGGGGGTGAGAATAGACAGGTGCTCTCCATAAAGTAGCTTCTATTGCCCAGATCATTCAAAGGAGGGAATAGCCCATCAGGGCAGCTGGCTAATCCATCCGGAAGGCAGATATTCACTTAGGATTTATAGAAAACACCTTATGGGGAACTGTGACTGGGCGTTCCCTGCAGGAACTTCACATTTAATGGAAAAGAAACCACCCAATCCAGGCTGAGGCCGAGAGCTGGTTGAGGGCAGCAAGAAAGAAACACTGCCTCCTCTCGCTGCAGGTGGGGTCGACTCCTAGGGCGTTCAGGGTCACGCAGGAAACCTAGAACAGCTCACTGCTTCAGGACTCTTTGCAGAGGCACGGGCTGGGTTAAGGGAGCAGTCAGAGAGGTGAGCTCTAGGGAAGAGCAGCCCCTGAAACTGCTACCTACCCTCAACTAAGCCTGAGAGGCAAAGAGTGGACCCCCATGGGCTACCCCCACGGGATGTAGTCAGGAGAGGAAACTGCTCTTCCTGGGCAACCTGGGTGTAGCCGGGAGAGATCAGACAGGCAACCCTTGGCCGATTTGGTTTTAAGTATAGTTGGTTTACAATGTTATGTTAGTTTCAGGTGTACGGCAGAGTGGATCAGTTTTACGCGTATTCTTTTTCAGATTCTTTTCCATGATAGCTTGTTTCCAAGTGTCGAGTATAGTTCCCTGTGCTATGGAGTAGGCCCTTGTTGGTTATCTGTTTTATATATAGTAATGTGTATACATTAATCTCAAACTCCTGATTTATCCCTCTCCCCCTTCCCTCTTTGGTGACCATAAGTTTCTTTCCTACATCTATGAGTCTACTTCTCTTTCATAAATAAGTTCATTTTTATCATTTTTAAAAACAATTTCACATATAAAGGATTTGTAATAAATGATTCCACGTAATCATTTCACATGTAAATATTTGTCTTTATCTGACTTTTAGTATAATGATCTCTAGGTCCATCCGTGTTGGTGCAAGTGGCGTTATTTCATTCTTTTTTAATCTGTTGACCAATCTGAAGCCATGAGCAAAGATGAGCAGGGATGAAGCCTGCAGTGTCGGAGGGCAGCCTCCCGAGACACGGAGCAGGGGGCAGAAGGGGGCTGAATGAAGTTGGGAAGGGATAAAAGGGCCCTTGAACTCTTCCTCTGGAAGGCAAGAAGGATAAAGCACATTGTAGATGAAGTAGCCTTGCCTCCGGTGGAACTGGAGACCTGGAACTGCACGGTTAAAAATCTGGTCCCTATCCCCTGACAGCAGCCTGAACCAATTTTCTTATACCAGTTGTGAGGAATTCTTAGATCAGTTTTGAGGAAACTTGCTAAACCAGTTTACCTTGCTAAACCAATTTATATGATGCGAAGCTCTTGTGAAACTGGTTCTCATACCTTTATCATTGTAAACATCACCTGTGGGGTTAGTGAAACAACTGCTCTCTGCTCCAACCCCCAGAGACTTTGGTTCAAGAGGGTTCAGAGGGCCCAGGAATCTGCGCTTTGACATCACACCCAGGGGCGCTAAGCAGGTCTTCCGCAGCACTTTGAGAAATACACTCAGTTGTTTCAGATAGTCTTTCTCATCATGTCAACTTGTTTCTGTCATTTGTTTCTGTCCTAGGGACTAAATCATTATTATTTCTTTTGTCCAAACATCTTTGGATGGCTGTATTTGGAGACTAATTAAGTTCTGGCCTGGGCCAGTTTTTCTTCGGATAAGTAGACTAATTAGCTTGACATTTCCTTGTAGATCCAATTTTCCAGCAAAACATTCACTGTTTGTTTCCCTGTGAGCTCCCCGAAAGGTCTCTTCATCTGTTACATAACATCCAAAGTAAAACAAATATTTCTGGTTTTCCTTTCACGTTGTATATGTCATGGTTAAACCCAGGCCCCGTGGGTCTCCTGAATATGTCAGAAATTGTGGTTATTTTTGAAAAAATCAGTTTTATCTATAACAACAATAATGGTATCCTTAACGTTTAAGCATAGTCTTTAAAAAAGTTGATTCATAAAAAAATGACTTGGAATGATGAAATTAAAGTGAAATGAACAATGTGAATCTGGTTTAAATGATAAGCTCACCTGGGTTGTTCTTGATGCATATAGCTTGAGGTTTCTAAAATTTTGTCACTTCAAGTGTAGAATTTGTTTTAATGTTTTCAGGTAGAAATTGTTTGGGAATGCAGCATGTAAATAGCTGCTGAAATGTTGCAGAAACCAGTTATTGAGAAACCAAACACCAGGCTCAGAGGGCTGGAGAACTCATGCTTATTACACCGGGAGGCTCAGAGACGTTAACATGCTAAGCTCTGAGCCCTGAACAGAGTGGTTACAGAGTTTTTATAGACCTTATAGGCGACACTAGCTGCTAATAGGCTGGTTTAAACTAAGGGGTTTCGCAGCCACGCAGGGAACAGTGGTCAAGATGGGGAGGGGATGCCTGACCTTTACACGGATAGGCATGATTAAGCAGGTTTGCAGGGTCTGGGCGATTGCAAAGAGCAGCACAAGGGTGCGTGAGATAAGCTCCAGTTCCTAGTATTTTAAGTCCCCACTTTCTGAGACTGCGTGACCTATGTGATCCAGACCTTCTTGCAAGGGGCAAGCTGAGTTACAGAGGCAGAGGTGCCAGAGGTGATGTAAAATTTTAACTTTTCCTCTTCATTAAAAGCAAACAAACAAAAACACAGCAAACAGAAACAACCACCATAACCTGTGTTTCCCTCTGTGTTACTCTTGCAGAGGCATAATTTTGCACCCAGAGGCAGGCGCATCCGCAGGTCGCTGGATGCGTCTCCTGTTTGCCCCATCCAGGGATCCAGACAGGCCCCTTCCAGCTGGCTCTTCCGTCCTTGGTGTCAGCAGGTGCCAGGGCCTGAGGTTTTCTCCTGTTTTTCCCTTCGGCGCATTTTAGGTTTTTTGCTTTATATTTCTTCTTGACCTTTTGCTTGAGCTGCTCTCTGTGCTGGGTGGGGTGTTACTGCGACGATTCCTGTTTTATAATCAAGGTGCTTCCTCTTCTGCTTTGCAAGCCCAGTGGGTCCCCTCTGGGCATTCGCTTCTCTTCAGCATGTCTGAACTGTGCTCCTTGGACTCAGAAACTTCTGGGTTGTGGCCTTTGTGCTTGTGGCTGTGCCAGAGGCAGAGAGTTCCACTGAAATCCTGGATTCAATACAAATAGATTTATTTGCAAAACAGAAAGAGACTCATAGACCAGAAAACAAATTTATGGTCACGAAAGGGGAAGAGGGGAGGGATAAATTAGGAGTTTGGGATTAACAGATACACTCTCATTTCTGTTCAGTTCGGTCTCTCAGTCATGTTCAATTCTTGGCAACCCCATGGACCGCAGCACCCCAGCCTTCCCTGTCCATCACCAACTCCCAGAGCTTGCTCAAACTCATGTCCATTGAGTCGGTGATGCCATCCAACCATCTCATCCTCTGTCGTCCCCTTCTCCTCCTGCCTTCAATCTTTCCCAGGGTCGGGGTCTTTTCCGATGAGTCAGTTCTTCGCATCAGGTGGCCAAAGTATTGGAGCTTCAGCTGCAGCATCAGTCCTTCCAATGAATATTCAGGACTACTGAATACACACTACTATATATAAAAATAGTTAACCAACAAGGTCCTACTATACAGCACAGAGACCCATGCTCAATATTTTGCAATAACCTATGAGGGAAAAGGGTTTCCCTGGTAGCTTAGCTAGTAAAGAATCCACCTGCAATACAGGAGACCCAGGTTCAATTCCTGGGTTGGGAAGATACCCTGAAGAAGGGATAGGCTACCCACTCCAGTATTCTCTGGCTTCCCTGGTGGCTCAGACAGTAAAGACTCCACCTGCAATGTGGGAGACCTGGGTTCGATCCCTGGGTCAGGAAGATCCCCTGGAGGAGGGCATGGCAACCCACTCCAGTGTTCTTGCCTGGCGAATCCCCGTGGACAGAGGAGCCTGGTGGGCTGCAGTCCATTGGCTCGCAAAGAGTCAGACACGACTGAGCGACTAAGCAGAAAGAGACTCTGAAAAAGACGGCATATGTGTGTGTGTGTAACTGAATCCCCCTGCTGTGCATCTGAAACTAACAGAGTATTGTAAGTCAGCTATACTTAAGTGTTAGAAAGGAAAATCATTCTAAATGTAGCAGTGTGTGCCTGGCCTTCCTAAAGTCCCTAACGATCCCTCTCCCCCCTGGTAACCATAAGTTTATTTTCTAAGTCTGTGAGTCTCTTTCTCTTTTGTAAGTAAGTTCATTTGCATAATTTCTTTTTAGATTCCACATATAAGGGATGTCATACACCTTCTTTATCCATTCCTGTGTCAATGGAAGGGGTTGTTTCCATGTCTTGACTATGTGAACAGTGCTGCAGTGAACACTGAAGTGCATGTATCCTTTTGTAGCGTGTTTTCCTCTGGATGTATGCCCAGGAGTGGGGTTGCAGGGTCCTATGGTAGCTCTATTTTTAGTTTTTCAAGGAATTTCCTTACCGTTTGCTATAGTGGCTGTGCCAGTTTACATTCCCATCAAGAGTGTAGGAGGGGACCCTTCTCTCCACGCCCTCTTCATCATTTGTTGTTTCTGGATTTTTTGATGTTAGCCATTCTGACTGATGTGAGCTGGTATCTCGTATTTTGATTTGTGTTTCTCTAATAACTAGCAATGTTGAACATCTTTTCATATGCCTCTTGGCCTTCTGAATGTCCTGTTTGGAGAAATGTCTGTTCAGGTCTTCTGACCATTTTCAAGGACCTACTGTATAGCACATGGAACGCGGTTCAGTGTTATGTGGCAGGCTGGATGGCGGCAGGGTGGGGGGAGTCTGGGTGAGTTTTGTGTTTAGTCACTCAGTTAAATCCGACTCGGCAATCACGTGGACTGTAGCCTGCCAGGCTCTTATGTCCATGGATGATTCTCTAGGCAAGAATACTGGAGTGGGTTGCCATGCCCTCCTCCAAGGGATCCCCCTGACCCAGGGATCAAACCCAAGTCTCCCACATTGTAGATTCATGCTGTACCGTCTGAGCCAGCAGGGAGGCTGCTGGGGGGAAATGGATGCATGTATGTGTATGGCTGAGTGCCTTCGCTATTTGCCAGAAACCACCACAGCGTTGCTAATTGGCTATACCCCAATTCACAATAACAAGTTCAAAGTTTGGAAAAAATAAGATTAGCGTCTGAGTGGAGAAAAGAATCACATCCACTAAAGTATATGTCAATAGATGATACACTTTTTATGTAGAAATATTTGAAGAACTTTCAATGTCCTTTTAATTTGAAAGTGTAAAGAAAGAAAGTGTAGTCGCTCAGTCGTGTCCGACTCTGCGACCCTGTGGACTGTAGCCCACCAGGCTCCTCCGTCCATGGGATTCTCCAAGCAAGAATACTGGAGTGGGTTGCCATTTCCTTTTCCAGGGGATCTTCCCGACCCAGAGATCGAACCTGGGTCTCCTGCATCACAGGCAGATGCTTTACCCTCTGAGCCACCAGGGAAGCCCATTTGACTAAACTGTTAACTTTTTTTTTTAAGTAAAAAATCAGTCACTCAATCCATGCTGGATTCAGGGGGCCTTGACTGTGTGAGGGAGGTGGGGGGGGCCTTGTGGGAGCAGCAGAGGCGGGAAGAGGAGGGGTCCCGCCACCCCCTGAGCGATCCTGCGACTCCCTCCCGTGGACTGTGGAGGGCAGGCCCTGCTCCGCTAACTTCACTGCTGGAGATTTCCCTTCTCAGCCCCGTCGCCAGCGGAGTGGCCTGGGATCACACAGAGAATGCTCTCTGCTTTGGTCCACTCGGGTTCCTTGGGCAGTTACTGGCCAATTATTGCCTTTGTTGTGCCGTCTATGAGGGACTCACCAAGATCCAAGTGTAAGGAAATGAGCCGGCAGATCAGAAATAGGGGTGTGCCTGCAACAGGCCGACGTGACGGATACTGATGGGCGTGTGTCAGTTGCTAGATGTTATTTAAAACATGTTCTCGCTGTCTTAAAAGTCGTTTGTTGTCCTCCTGAATGTGAAAAATACAAGGATTAGAAAGCTGTTCTTACCATCCTGAGATGCACGCACTGCTGATTCTGTAATTCGTTGCTACCTTCTACTTATAGTAAATGGTCCATGATACATAAAAGAAATTTTTATCAGTGGTGTTCATGGTGAATAAATATTAGAAAGAAAATACATTTAGACTATAGACCGGAGCCCTGTAATGAGAGGTCCTGCAGTCGAGTTTGTGTGGTTTATTTTCTCTCAATAATTTTAATAGTTGTTGTGTGGGTATTTCCCTTTTGGGGGTATTTGTTTCCAGCTTGACCTGGTATTTGGTATATTTTAAGACACAATGGAAATAATCAGTTCTGGTCCTTGTTGGTGTACTTTTTCTGATGTCATTCAATAAATTGAATAAGTAATTAATGACTGCCTTCTTCTAGAAGTTATTCTTCTATAGTTCTCTTCTTCTAGGTTATTCTTATCTTAGAATAGAATAGTTATTCCTCTAAGTTATTCTTCTACTTCTTCTATCCTGTCCATGGAATTCTCCAGGCGAGAATACTGGAGTGGGTAGCCTTTCCCTTCTCCAGGGGATCTTCCCCACCCAGGGATCGAACCCAGATCTCCCGCATTGCAGGCAGATTCTTTACCAGCTGAGCCACAGGGAAGCCCAGAAGTTATTACAAGTGGCTAATAGAATCCCTCTCTGACTTCTCATTGCATTTTGGATTCAACCGAAAATGCATGGCGTCGTCTGCAAAGCGGGCAGTGTTTTTCTTCGCCCTGCCTTCAGCTTCATCCTGGATGCCGCACGCCAGGTCGCTGAGCCACGCTGAGCACAGGCTCACGCCCTCCGAACTGAGCTTTCCCCACGTGGGTAACCTTCCCAGGTTCTCACCTGACTGGTTCCTGCACATCCTTCAGCTCTCAGATGTCACTTCCTCGGACAGCCCTTGCCTGCCGCCTCGCCCTGCCTCCCATCGTTAGGCCCCTCAGAGCCCTTGGCTCTCTGTCCGTCGTCTTTGTCCCCAGGGTCATCTCCTTGGCCTGATGTCCCTTCCCACCAGGTGTGAGCTCCGGGAAGTATCTCCTTATTTCACTCGTGAGCGGTCCCAAGGCTGTTGCACACTACACACGGTTCACCTGTGCTCTGTGAAATACTGGGATGTAAAACTGGACAACAGGAAGCATATAGCTGAACAGACAGGTGTGCCCTGAGACAGCCCTATAACCTCCATCTGGGCCAGAAGAGTCCTGCCGGCCTCCCCAGACTCCTGCCTTTCATCTTCCCCTCTCCAGCTGTGACTCCGCTCTCCCCGCTGAGTTATCCAGCATCCTCAGTTTTATCGAAATTCCTCTCTTGCCCAATACTGAACTGTTTTTGTTGTGGAGTTGCTAAGTTGTGTCCAACTCTTTGCAACCCCCACTGATCATTTTGAACTGCGGTGCTGGAGAAGACTCTTGAGAGTCCCCTGAACTGCAGGGAGGTCAAACCAGTCCATCCTAAAGGAAATCAACCCCAACTATCCGTTTGAAGGACTGAGGCTGAAACTGAAACTCCAGTACTTTGGCCACCTGATGTGAAGAACTGTTTCATTGGAAAAGACCCTGATGTTGGGGAAGATTGATGACAGGAGGAGCAGGGGATGACAGAGGATGAGATGGTTGGATGGCATCCCCGACTCAACGGACATGAGTTTGGATAAGCTCCAGGAGATGGTGACGGACAGGAAAACCAAGTGTGCTGCAGTCCATGGGATCAAAAAGCGTTGGACAGGACTGAGAGTCTGAACAGTGCTAAGTTGTGTCTGACTCTTTGCGACCCCATGGACTGTAGCCCACCAGGCCCCTATGTCCATGGGATTTCCCAGGCAAGAATACTGGAATGGGTTGCCATTTCCTGCTCCAGGGGATCTTCCCAACTCGGAGACCAAACCTGAGTCTCCCCCATTGGCAGGCAGATTATTCACTACTGAGCAATAGGAATTAAATTATTCAGCGTATATTCCGTAGAGTCTTTTCCGTTTCCCTCCCAGCTCTATTTGTGATCTTCCTTAGGACACTGCATGTAGTAGAAGGTTGGTATTTCCATTGAGGTATAACATTTCACTACATGGAGTACACCCTGTGTTTGGCAAAATAATCCTCTCCCCGATCCCAGAGATGTCCTCATCCCAAACACACGGACCTGTAGATGCATTAGTTTCACAGCAAAGGTGATGAAGGTGGCAGATGGAATTACATGGTTTGTCAGTTGTAAGCCTGTGGTTCATAATTTCTCTGATGCTGTATGCCTTTCTGTAGAGTGAATTACATGATGATGCTGGCATAGACCATTCTCTTTTTCTTAATTGAAGTATAGTTGATTTACAATGTGCTGGTTTTCGGGTGTACAGCCAAGTGAATCAATTATACATATACACATACCTACTGTTTTTCAGGCTTCTCCCCCCATACTACAGAGATTGAGTAGGTAGCAGTCCCTGTGATCTATGGTGGGCCCTTATTAGTTATCTGTTTTATGTATAGGAGGTTGTGTATGTCAATCCCGGTCTCCCACTTTATCCCTCCCCCCCACCCCTTGGTGAACATAAGTTTGTTTTCCTCATCTGTGATTTATAGACCATTCTTGATTATAAAAATAGCTGTTACACATGGGGCTACTGGAAGGAGCCTTTCTAAGCCAGTCATTGTTCAGGCTTTAAATTGTGTGCTGTTCTTGGCAACCCCATGGGCGGCAGCGCACCAGGCTCCCCTGCCCTCCACTCTCTCCTGGAGTTTGCTCAAGTTCACGTCCATCGAGCCAGTGACACTGTTCAACCATCTCATCCTCTGTTGCCCCCTTCTTCTCCTGCCTTCAGTCTTTCCCAGCATCAGGGTCTTTTCCAATGAGCTGGCTCTTTACAACAACAACAAGACAGTGAATACCTCGGGACAGCCCACCCTGTCAAGACACTCATGATCACTATTGTGCTGGCTGTCTTGGCTGCATTTGTTTCAACTTGAATTACTCACCTCCTGTCTCGGAGGGGGCACACTCCAGCCTGATAATAGCAAGTGTGGGCTCTTGGGGATCTGTGAAGGTAATTGCTGAATTTCAGTCAGCTTTTCCCTGAAAAAAAAAATAACTATGCATACTTATGGAAGAGCTGGTCTTTTCAAAGAAAGCTGCACATCCAATTAGCAAATTCGATATTTTGACATTATACACCAGGCACGTAGTTAAAATTTTCACCTCATTTTCAAGCGTGGGTTTGGCCATAAGACGCTTCACACAAACGAGCTGTGACTTGGGTCATGAGCACAGAACGTCTTCTGAAAACACAGTCCCGACGGGATGCTGGGCTGTGCTGGGCTGGGTGTCTCTACGTGACATGCGTCAGGTTCTTTGTCCCCAGGTTTCAGGAATCGGCTCAGGCTAGATAAGTAAAATAGGAAATAAAATATTTCATGGAGAAATAGGAGTGTGCTGATAAGTCTAAGGGAAAATTTATTCAGGCCTCGGGAGGAAAATTAGGTCAAGAAATTCAAAACCAGGAGGGACTCTTCTCTCTCTTGGTTTCTTGCCTCTTTGTGTCTTGGTCTGATTCATTCCTCCTGTTCCGTCAGCCTGCTTCTGTTTCCTTCAGAATCCATGTGCCATACGGGAGTAGACACTCCCCACCCCATGCCTCCTCTGTTCTCGTGTCTCTTGACAAAGGCAGGAATAAATTGGAATATTGCTAGAGTCCAAGCTCGTAGTGCTTGCTGTGGGACAGGTCAGTAATTCCAGAAGCCAGTTGCTGGGGAAAGGCGTGAAAGTGAAAGTCGCTCAGTCATGTCTGACTCCTTACAACCCTGCGGACTACACAGTCCATGGAATTCTCCAGGCCGGAATACTGGAGTGGGTAGCCTTTCCCTTCTCCAGGGGATCTTCCCAACCCAGGGATCGAATCCAGGTCTCCCACACTGCAGGCAGATTCTTTACCAGCTGAGTCACAAGGGGAGCCCAAGAATGCTGGAATGAGTAGCCTTTCCCTTCTCCCGTGGATCTTCCTGACCCAGGAATCGAATCAGGGTCTCTTGCATTGCAAGCGGATTCCAACTTTATTTGGAAAACCAATTGATCAGGAAGATGGGGGAACTAGTGTTCCAAAGAACCATCGTGCCTGAGACAGAATTCAGGATTCTTCTACACTGAAAGGGGAGGAGGTAAAGTCAGACATTTCCTGGTTCTGGGCAGCCTCCTGAGGGGATGTGTTAATCTCTTCCTTCCTGTGGTCATCCACAGGTGGGCTGGTAAGGATGTTTCCTGTGAGCCAAGCAGAGGTATTTGAGCATCTTGCTCATTACCTGCCAGGCAAGGTTCCCAGAGATGGGCTATTATGTAGAATTTAAGCTTATAATATCCTTTCAGTGATGAACTTGTAAGAGAATACAGAGATTCTTCCCTGTTACAGTATTTTAACCCCATCCCTAAAATGCAGCAGCAGAATTCTGACCCAGGTTGGGCCAGTCACTTGAGGCTGGGGCAGGGCCTGGTCGGGGTACAGAGTGGTTGAGGGAGCCCCATTAGGTGAGTGAGGAGGGCAGTTGGGATAATTTGTCAAGAGGAGTCCATGTGCCTTGACAGAAGACTGTATCGGGGGGCAAGCCCTTTTGAAAAATTAAGCTAAATTATTTTAATCTCTGTCCTTAAACTGCTGGTGATTCTTGTCTTTGAGATGTGTTTGTTATTTAATAGTGAATGACGGCCTGCAGGAATTTTTGACATCAGGAAGTGAGGTGTTGAGTTTGCTTAAAGGCTGTCCAGTGTAGGAAACTTGTTTTAAAATTGCCTGTGGGTTTCAGTGAGTCAAGGCAAAGGCAGACATTATCTAAAGATGCTTTTAAGACATCATTATCATACACAGCAATGTAAGATACAAATGCTCAATTTTAAATTCTGCAACTTAATTTCATAGCCATATTCTTTACTGAAAGAGGTTTCTCTTGGGCATGATATATTGTGAAATTTCTTCTGACCTTGATCGGGTCATAGTGCACTTACTTTTTTGAATTACAGAGCAACATGATACCTTTAAAACAGTCTATCAAAACAGGTCCAAGTCAGACTAAGCTGTGAAGGTTGGAATGTTGCCAGCCAAAATCTTGGCCTTCTCTGCCCACGGAAGCAGAATGCAAAAAACAGAGAGAGAGAGTTTGGAGGAAATAGAAAGGTGGCTTTTATTCTCAGCTGGCTGAGAGGAGAACTCAGTGGGCTTATGTCTCAAGAACTGTGCCCCCCACCCCATGAGGAATATACGGCAAGGGCTCCTAGTCAGGAACAAAAGCGACAGGATCTTGATTTCTTCCTCTTGTCTTGTTTCAAAGACTGTCACACACTGGCATCAGTAACCCAGTCATAGCATCTGGTAGTGTGGCGGCTCTGCGACCTTCTTTCTGATGTGTAACTACAAGGGGAAGTGTGTTGTCAGGGTAAACACCAGATACGGGATGAATTTAGCATAGAGTCAAAGGATAAAATGTGAACTGTGGCTCCTGCAGAGTTAGGGTCAGGAAAGCAGACTTAGTTACAGACACGCAGAGTTAGGAGCAGTTAAAGTGAAAAAAAAAAGGACTTCCCTGGTGGCTCAGATGGTAAAGAAGCTGCCTGCAAAGCAGTAGACCCCGGGTTTGATCCCTGGGCTGGGAAGATCCCCTGGAGAAGGGAATGGCAGCCCACTCCAATATTCTTGCCTGGAGAATCCCATGGACAGAGGAGCCTGGTGGGCTACGGTCCACGAGGCTTTAAAAACTAGGAATGTTCACGCCTGCTCACTGTTTTCTTTGTCTTCTTTGTTCTCAGAGAAGGGAAAAAGAAAAACTCAGTCCTCTTTTTTTCCTTTTCACTGCAACAGGAATAACTTAACGTTTTGAATTAATTTCATAAAGAAGCTGTCAGACACTGTCAGTTAAACTAAAGAGCATAAAATTATTTCAGCTCTGTTGTTGAATTTGTGGGTAAAAATAATGAAGAAGAAAATTTTAAAGACAGATAATTACGGTCAATATTTTGCCTGTTTTTTCTTCTCCACCTGAGAGAACTTATAGGATAGGGGCTCACGCTGCAAACAGGGTCTCTGAGCTGCAGATAGCAGGCGTGTACATACACACTTAGTCCCTCAGGTGTGTCTGACTCTCTGGGACTCCATGGACTGTAGCCCTGCAGGCCTCTTTGTCAATGGGATTCTCCAGGCAGGAATACCGGAGTGGGTTGCCATGCATCTGGGACTCCAGGTGATCTTCCCAGCTCAGGGATTGAACCCAGGTCTCCCGCATTGCAGGTGGATTTTTTTACTGACTGAGCCGCCAGGGAAGCCCTGGTGGATGAGGATGACAGCTGCTGTAATAGTGGTGGATTTGATTTTAAAGGGCTGTGCTCTCAGACAGCAGTGTCATGTTAAAGTCATGTTATGTCCGATAGTCAACTTCAGAATTTCCAAGTTCATAGGAGAAAAGGAGAGTGGATCCCAGCTCGGCCAGTAAGGCTGGCAGAGAACGTGGGGGAGGACCCAGAACAACCTAAGGATTGGGGTGTCCGTGTAGTCCAAAGGAAGATGATGAAGAGAGAGTGACCAGGGGAAGGGAGGCCACCTGCCTGTGGGTCAGATACCCAGGGCAAGATAGCTCCTCTCTGTCACTAAGACAACGGCGATTCCTAGTGAACCATCAGCCCTGGGAAGAAGGGCCATCAACCAAGTGTTACCTCACATTAGTGAAGTCAGCAGAAGCCTTTTGAAGGGTAGGGCTCCGCCCTCCAGCACGAGCCCTGCCCAGCGCTCACACATCACTGGCGGTTTCTGTCTTTCAGGAGTGGCTGCCGGCCCACAGGAGTCACTGGCAGCATCGGTGCTAATTAGCATCCCGTGGCCGTAGCGCTCACCCATCCCACACTCACAACCAGCAAGAGCGCCCTCAGGACTCCGAGCACACACGCGAGCGGTCACGGGAGGGGGTGTTCCAGGGAGTGGAGTCCCCCTTGTGAAGGATGCCCGGTCTCCACGAGCCTGCCCACTCACATCTATCCTCAGGGGGTATTTCAACTCTCAGCGACCTAAATAGTTACTGGATCTAGTGATATCCCAGTTTTGATTTCCATTTTGAGAGCCAGAATCAATCTTCTAGCCTTAGTTTTCTTCCAAAAGCTGCTTGATGATGGAAAGGAGATTGATTAGCTCAAAGATGGATTATTCTGAAAAAAATAATTGAATTCACTTCCTCCTTCCCTGGTGAGTGGGCCATCTGGTTGACCTCTCTGCCTTCAGCAAAGGGAAATAAAACACGCAATGGCCAGCTGTCCCCGTCGCAGCCAGTGAGGCCTGGGCCTCGGCTGTCGCTGTGGACCCCGCCCTCCTCCCCCCACCCCCGTCGCTCACACTTGCAGTTTCCCGTGCTCCCGTCTCCTGGGATGGGGAGCTTCTTTATGACAAGCCCTAGTGTCCTGCAGAAGTCAACCTCCAGCCTCATCTCTGTTTTTTACATATTTTTTCTAATATGGACCATTTTTTTTTCCTTCCATTTCTAAAGTCTTTATTGAATTTTGTTACAGGATTGCTTCTGTTTCATGTTTCGGTTTTCTGGCTGGCAGGCATGTGGGATCTTCGTTCCTGACCAGGGATTGAACCCATGCCCCCTGCATGGGAAGGTGAAGTCTTAACCTCTGGGCCACCAGGGAGGTCCTCCAGTCTCACTCCTGCTGGCTGTCCCTGTGTTGCTTTAGCCACAGCACACGCAGCACCTAAGGCGAGGGGGTTATTGCTGCATCACTGCGGTGGACTCTCAGATGCAACCTACATCGCCCTACTCCGGGGACCCAACAGAAGTTAAAGTGCTGATTTCCCCTCCTTGGAGCTTGCGGTGGGAACAGAGTGGATGAAGGAAATGTGGTCTCTGTACCCTTTACCTTCTTTGTCCAGGACAGGAAGTTCTGTGTGCTTTTGAGTTTCCCCGTTTCGCGTGCCAGGTGTTGCCCAGACATGGTTTGGATCACAGTCGATAGTACCGCAATGTTGATTCAGGTTTCTGTAATGTCTATAAACGGACGTGTGCATTTATCCTCTGCCAACCGCACTCTAGATTCCTCATCCCCACCCTTCCTTTCTTTTCTCCACCTTTGCAGTCTCGGTGTCTCTTTTTTAAATAATTACCCCTGAGTTATCATGTGATTCTCTACTCCTCGTCAGAAGGCATCAAGTGTGATGAAGGTGCATGGAGCTCAGGACGAGACAAGATGCTGCAGATTGGGACTTCCCTGGCTGTCCAGTGCTTTAAGATTCTGCCGTCCCAAAGCAGAGGGCACCGCTTCAGTCTCTGGTCAGGTCTCTAAAATCCCGCATGCTGCTCAGCGCAGTCAAAATAAGTAAAATAAAGAGATGTCAGATTTTCGCACGGAGAGGACAGGGCCTCTATAGCAGACCTGCCATAACTGCAGAGGTGGTCCCTGCAGGGGCGTTGGCATCCAACGGAGTCTTTTTTGAATCAGTTCACAGGACATCGTGGGGTCTGTAATGTTGTAAACTTGGCAAAGGAAATATCAGCTCTGATTAGGAACGGCTAAGATAATAGCACTCTGGAAAGATGAATTTTATATTTAAAGCAACCAAATGACCCAGGGAAGGGTTTAGTTTGGTTTTAGTTCTTTGTTTTCTTTCTGTCTGAGCTAAAAATAAGTATGAGCAGCAGTTACATCACTAGGTACAAGGGAATTAATTGGCAGCCTTAGATGTCAGTTTGCAGTAGTCTTTTAGGACCAATTGCTGCTTATGGCATAGTTAATGCAATCAGACTTTTATTAATGCTATACTTTCTACATCAGTCAACAATTGCGTATCTGACAGATGTGCAGGCAAATAACAAAGTTCCTTCTCATAAAGGCATCTGTAGCTTCACTCATCCATTCTGCCCACAGTCCCTGGGCGCTGTGGCGTCCTAGGTTTTGTACCAGGGCATCCTGATCATGAACATCAGGATAACTTCCTTAAGTGGCTGCAGCCTGCAGATGACACAGGCGTGGAATGCGCCATTTAGTAGTGCAGCAGTGTTACAGAAGAGCACTTAGAAAGTGTTACATTTGTGTCCAATTGGGAAGAATAATGGACTCTGCCAGTGAAACCAGGCAAAGCTTCCTGAAATGTCAGAGATGATATTTTAGCTGACAACTAAAGAATGCAGAGGGATTTGCCTGTTGAAATGAGCCTGCAGGGGAACGTCAGGAAACGGAAATCAACCATGTGGGCAAAGCTGCAGAGGGTGTGGGTGGGGTGGGGTGGGGACAGGGCAGTGAGCAGGGAGCGGGGAGGCTTAGCTCGGAGGTGGAGGGAAGGAGAGGGGACTTTCTTTGTAGTGATGTGCACGTCACTTGAGCACAGAAGCCAAGCTCATCAGAGAGGGCTCTAGGCGTAGAAGTGGCATATAAGTGTGTCCCCGAGCGTATCCTCTGCTCTGAATAGCACTGTTGACTGGCGCTTTCTGTCCCGTGCCCAGGGTTAGCCCCTTCTCACAGCCTGCGCCACTGCCGCCTGCGGCAGACCTCCGTCACCCCTCCTAGGGGCTCCCTTCTGGGCACACCCTTGTTTCCTTGTTCCTCCCTCTCCGCGTAGCGGCTCCCCTGGGGGTCTGGTTCATGCCCTGCGGTTGCTCACATGCCTTGCACTTAGAGGAAAAGCCAGAACCCGTGCTGTGGCATCCGGCCCTGCTTTCCTGGCTGCCCATGCCTACCCTCCTTGCAGCGTGGTCACCCCACTCACATCCCCGTGACCCCCGGCCGCTGTCTCTCTGCCGCCACATTGCCTCTTCCTCTACCTGAGCTGCTTGCCCTCAGAGGTCAGCCCATGTCTTCCTCTGTCTGGAGCAGCCGTAACACCCCACCACAGACCCAGTGGCTTAAACACAGATTTCTCTCTCACAGCTCCAGGGACCGGAAGTCCAGGGTCAGGGTGCCAGCTGCTGGGTCTGGTGAGGGCTGGTCCTTGGGTTGCAGATAGCCGCCTTCTCTCTGTCCTCACATGGTCTCTCCTCCACGCAGGCAGGTGAAGACAGAGGGGAGGCGAGCTTTCTTAGTGTGTGTGTCTGTTTATTGTCTGTCCCCCATCCCTACACTAAGATTCAAGGAAGGGATATCGAAAAAAATGAAAGCTGTTGGACTTGTCGGGTTGCTAACAGTGCGTAACAGGTTCACAGAACAGGGCTTGGCAGAGTAAGCCTTGGATAAATATTGGATGGGTAGATGCATGGGAGATTTGTTCACCTCCTTAAAGTGAAAGTGAAAGTGAAAGTGAACTCGTGTTTGACTCTTTGCTACCCCATGAACTATACCTACCATGTTCCTCTGTCCCTTCTTAGGCCAGAGTTTAACTGTAAATTAAATTTTATTTGGATCTCCAAGGTATGCATGTGGTACCAAACAGAACAGGGAATATATTATAGCCTCATTCTCATCATTCTAGGCAAAAAGTACATAATTATGTTGAGAAATGCACTACTGAAACTCAACATTTCAGGGGAAAGTTGCCCTTCTTGAGATACAGGAACAATTTTGCTCAAATTTTTGATAATTCACTTCCTACAAGTTAAGATGAGGAAGTCTGAATTTTGGATGCCAAATCAGATGCTCAGGTTAGATGTTCACTGTTAATCTGCATTCAGACTCAAAAACCAGATCTATGTTCTGGTTATTATTAAATACCTGTGGAAGGATTAAATATGCACATACATCAGTACTGGAGAGGAAGATGGAAAAATGAAAACTTATGTTCTTTTGGACTAGAAAGGTTGTTCATGTGTTTTTTCACCTTGTTTCCTATGATTATTGTAGCAGTATTGTTTGTGTTGTTTAAAAAATTACCTTTGAAAATAAAATTTGGGATTTAGTAAGGACGGTCTGCTTTTCTGAGGGTGAAATGACACTGCTTTTTAAATGTAAGAATGTTGCCTGAAAGACAATGTGATGCATCTGTACTTAAAAAATGGCATCAGTGATCCAGAATCACTTAAGGAGACTCTGCTACCAACACCTGTTTGGTTCTACTATTGTGCATTCTTCAATCTAATAATATATACTGAATTGGTTTTCTCTGCACGATCTTTTCTTAGCCCAGTGAGCATGAAGGAGCAGAGCCTGTGTCCTTTTTCTGAACTGTACTGACCTTGATTCACTTTCCCGCTTGCCGAGCCGTCTCAGCATCCTTCTTTCCCATGCCCTGTGTGGCCATCGAAGGTACCCTGTGCTTGAAGTTTCCAAGACATCTCATCTCCACCTTCTTTCCTGGGCTGTCCCTACTGCATCCTTGCGAGGTGTTCGTCCACCCTCCTCACTTTCTGGTGGAACAGGCCATTCTGTCATGAAGCAATGCAAATGGTTAGAAATTCTCAAGTTGTGTTTCTTTGTTTGCTTGACATAATTTTGTCTTTGTGAAATTTCCTTTTGTTTGCAACTCTGCCTTCTGGAGCTCTGCAGAAGTCTGTTCTGTCTCACATGTGATAATTCAAGTAGAGGCTCTAAGTATTTGATTTTTGAGGTTGAACTCTTCCTTAGCCTTACTTCACATGACATGTTTTGCAGTGTCTCTGTCTTTGGTCCTCTTTACGGACATACTCTGTCCATCATTGTCTTTAACGATATTCAGCCCAGAGTTGGACACCATACTGTGAGTGTATTTGGGCCAGGGAAAGGTCTACTGGAACATCGGGGCAACATTCATTCAATTGCATTTTTGTAAGTAAACTAGTTATGCTCCTGGCCACTCAAGAAATTGATGCAAAAAAAAAAATTGATGCAAAGGAAGGAAGCACAAGCTGGAATCAAGATTGCCAGGAGAAATATCAATAACCTCAGATTTGCAGATGACACCACCCTTATGGCAGAAAGTGAAGAAGAACTAAAGAGCCTCTTGAGGAAAGTGAAAGAGGAGAGTGAAAAAGTTGGCTTAAAGCTCAACATTCAGAAAACTAAGATCATGGCATCTAGTCCCGTCACTTCATGGGAAATAGATGGGGAAACAGTGGAAACAGTGGCTGACTTTATTTTTCTGGGCTCTAAAATCACTGCAGAGGGTGATTGCAGCCATGAAATTAAAAGACACTTACTCTTTGGAAGGAAAGTTATGACCAACCTAGACAGCATATTAAAAAGCAGAGACATTACTTTGCCAACAAAGGTCCGTCTGGTCAAGGCTATGGTTTTTCCAGTGGTCATGTATGGATGTGAGAGTTGGACTGTAAAGAAAGCTGAGCACTGAAAAATTGATGATTTTGAACCATGGTGTTGGAAAAGACTCTTGAGAGTCCCTTGGACTGCAAGGAGATCCAACCAGTCCATCCTAAATGAGATCAGTCCTGGGTGTTCATTGGAAGGACTGATGCTGAAGCTGAAACTCCAGTACTTTGGCCACTTGATGCAAAGAACTGACTCATTGGAAAAGACCCTGATGCTGGGAAAGATTGAGGGCAGGAGGGGAAGGGGATGACAGAGGATGAGATGGCTGGATGGCATTACCAATTCAATGGACATGGGTTTGAGTAAACTCTGGGAGTTGGTGATGGACAAGGATGCCTGGCGTGCTGGGATTCATGGGTTCGCAAAGAGTCGGACATGACTGAGCGACTGAACTGAACTGTAAAGTCTTAGTTGTTGGTTTTTTTTTTTAATCTCTATACACTATTTTAGTTGTTTTTTTCTTCATATAAACTTCTAAATAAAACAAAATTTCAAATCTGGGATTATTCTTATTAGAAACAGGATTTAAAAGACATCCGTTGTTTGAGCTGATGAAGACAGTTCCACTAATTTAAGTATTCTCTGTCTTGAGAAAGATTGATCTTGAGTATGAAATTGTTCTAGTTTTGGATGTTGACTCTGAATTTAATCTGAACGATATTTGAGAAATGTCCACTTTGGGTCTGTGAGAGATCATATACACTATGATAGTGTAAGGAATGCACTACTGCAAGATATACGCTGTTCACATTCTTAGTGAGAATGGCCTATTTCCTCTAAACTGAGGTGAAATGAAAAGCTGCTCAATCAGTGAGATCTGATCACTTCTCATCATTGGCCTGTGATTTCCTCCCATAGAAAACTCTATCCAATAGGAAAGGAGATTGACTCCGTATATACCTTTTTGTCATAATTTCATGCTTATGTTTAGTCTTATTTTTAAATGCTGAAAACCACTTTTTAATGGGCAAATTAAGTTCTTGATGGCAAATAAGAATGCTGGTCAAAATTTCTAAAAACTGTAGCACTGTTTCCTGCTCAAGTTGTAATAGTCCCCAAACCTAGATGGCTGGTGTTAATTAGCTCGAGTCCATTTTTTCCCTAATTCTATAACCTAGATGGCCAGTATTAAATATTTGGATGTCAGTTGTTAATTATTTGCTGTCCTGTGGTTGAGTATTGTCTTTATTTTGATTTGCAGCCATTTGATACATTCTAATGAACTTTCAGCCTTGGATAAAGGTGTATCTGTGCATTGCATTACCTACTTTTTGACACCATCTCCATTCTGCTGCATTTTGACTTGGAGTTAATATGAGTTGTAGTATGGAAACTACAGGAGAGAATATTTTGTGATCTACATATAGACAGTAGTGAGTAGTTCATTTGTAGTGTAGCCTTATGCCTAAATTTGCCCAGGAGAGTTCCAGTTGCTCTTGCAAAATTAATAATTATTATTGGTATGTAACTATTGTATTTATTATTATTTATTAATATTACCCCCCTTTGTCTCCCCAAGGATCCTAGTTTGGACTGTAAGTTATATAATTATCCTGATTTGAAACTGAAAGTTTGGTCTCAGAAGCCAATATGTAGATTAATTTCCTGGATTTAGTAAATCTTTACCATTCTTAGCAATGTCTCCAGAACCCCCCTCTCACCCTCAATACCTGCTGTAACACAAATACAGCTCTGTGGAGGGGACTAAAAACCTAGAAAAGGGGTAGATGGGTTACCTAGTAAAGTGAGACCTGGGAAATCTTGAAGCTTTATTTGAGGAGCTGCAGATGGAAGAAGGTACAAGATGGTGAGAAGTAGGCAGACACTGATTAACACTGGCACTTAGTATGTGCTGAATAAATGTTTGAGTTTCACAGCTGAAACAGAAGTTCACAGTGCAGGTGTCAATGAAGAGAAAGATGAGAGAGGCTGAGGCTGGAAATACTTATCATACCTGGGTGTGATTTGATGACATTTAATAGGTTGACTGTAATGAGAAACTCCATAGTCACCCTGTAATGTGGAACCAAGTTTACTGGTGGAGAAGCATTAAGGTACAGAAAAGGCTGTAAACATAACATAATGTAGATTCTTCTTGAGATAAAGCTTTGCCATAAAATGAGGGAAGGGAGCCTGGGTCCTTTGGACCCTGAGGCAGAAGGAAGAGAAGGGAATTGATGGTCGCTTCAAGGATGAGAGTACCCCGGAGCTCTTTGTTTATGTCTGCCTGTGTTGGGTCCTCCTTGCTCCGCGGGCCCCTCTCTGGTTGCAGAGAGTGAGGACCACTCCCCAGCTTCAGTGCACGCGTTTCTCACTGCGGCGGCTTCTCTTGTTGCAGAGGATGGACTCTAGGGAGTGAGAGGGCCGGAGTTGTAGCGCATGGGCTCAGTAGTCGTGGCTCCCGTGCTCTGGAGCACAGATTCATTAGTTGTGGCGCGTGGGCTTAGTTGCTCCAAGGCATGTGGGATCGTCCCAGACCAGACATCGAACCCGCGTCTCTGACATCTGCATTGGCACGTAGATTATTTACCACTAAGCCACCATGGAAGTCTATACCCGAGATCTTGATTTGACTGAAGTGTGGTTACTTGGATTATTTTAGTTCCTTATTTAACTCATGATATTTTGTCTTTGTGCTGTTGTTTTAGGAGCTCGTGGGGAGTAACCCTCCACAAAGAAACTGGAAAGGAATAGCCATCGCGCTGCTTGTCATCCTGGTCATCTGCTCCTTGATCGTCACCTCGGTGATACTGCTGACCCCAGGTACTTACATTTGTTCCTGGAAAAGCAAGTTGCTCTATGGGAGAGAGGGTGTGATTTTACTTGGCATTTTTTTTCTACGTAACTGCCTACTGTGTAATTTATTTTCCCTCAATTCTAATTCTCATTGCACCATATGGTAAAATGATGTAATATGCACTCAATGAAAAAGATCCATTGTACATGCTATGAATTTGTTTAGATAATTCTTGACTAGGGTAAATTCTTGGCATGCATTAAAATTCACAAATATTTATTATTACTTGATCAGCTTAAAGACTTTGCCCTTATAAATATAATAATTTTATATGTTTCATGGTATTCTTGGGTATTCTATCAAGGATGAATTAAAATTATTAAAACAACATTATATTGAGTGTCAACTAAGGATAAACTACTTATTAGATACTACTGATGAAATAAGGGAAACATGAAACAGAATCAAAACTCTCTCAGGGAAGAAAAACACACAACAATTATCAGCAAAAGTCTACAGGAAAAAAAATATATGCATGGATTATTAAAAGTTTCAAACATAAGTTGTATAGAAGCTGAGAAGAAAGATAAAATCTTCATGAGAAAGTTCATGGAGAAAGTCATATGTGAAGGTGGGCTTCCACGGAGAGGTAAGAATTTAGTAGCAGGAGAGTGGTGAGATTATGGTAAGAAGAAAGCCTTTGCCCATAAGATAAATGTATAGGGTCATGATAGGAAAATATTATCGCCATGTATAAACCGTGTGTGACTATCCATTCTCCTTGTTGTATTAAGTGTCAACTTGCATAGGCAAAAAGATGTTCCAATCCTCATTAAATAGGCTATACAAGTATTAGACTTTATGATGAAAAAAATGCATTTTTTGACAGGTACAAAAATCACAGGCAAATTTTCAGGTATGTTTAACTCTAATTTATTGTTGCTGTTTTGTTTAGTCACTCAGTCATGTCCAACTTTTTGTAACCCCATGGACTGTATCACGCCAATCTCCTCTATCTATGAGATTTTCCTGGCAAGAATACTGGGGTGGGTTGCTGTTTCCTTGCTGGCCAAGTTTGAGCAAGCTCTAGGAGATGGACAAGGACAGGGAAGCCTGGCGTGCTGCGGTCCATGGGTCACAGAGAGTCAGACACAGCTGAGCAACTGAGCAACAGCAAATACCCTGAAACCAAAACTCAATAAAGATATCACAAGAAAACTGCAGACCAATATGTCTTTATGAATATAGATGCAAAAATCATGACCAAATACTAAGAAGTTGAGCCAAATTACCAGCAACTTACAAAAAAAAAGATTATATACCATGACCAAATGGGATTTATCTCAGGAAAGAAAATTTGGTTTAGCATATGAAAAACCAGTGTAGTATACTCAGATTTTTAGAATAAAGATGAAAAGAACAACATGATCATCTCATAGGCACAGAATAAGTATCTGACAAAATTTACAATCCCCTCTCTATAAAACACTGAACAAATGAGGAATAGAAAGAAACTTTCCCAACCTGAAAAAGAGCATCTATAAAAAACCCACAGCTAATATACTTAACACTGAAATGGTTAGCAATGCTCTTGCTAAATATCAGGTTATCCTTGGCAAGGGGAAGAAAAGACATCCAGATTAGAAAGAAGTAAAACCATCTCTCTTCATAGATGGCATGAAATTGTTATAGAAAATCTTACAAAGTCCACAAACACAAAAAAACAAAACTAAAAAATGAGTTCAGCCACATTGGAAGATGCAAAATTATACAAAAATTATTTATATTTCTGTATACTAGTAATGAGCAATTCAAAATGAAATTTACAAATGATTCCACTTACATTAGTTTCAAAGGGAATAAGAGACTTAGGAATCAATTTAACAATAAAAACGCAAGGCTTGTGCATTGAAAACCATGAAATGTAATTGAAAGGAATTAAAGATCTTAGTAAATGGAAAGCTATCCCATCCTCATGGATTAGCAGATGTACTATTGTTAACATGACAGTACTTCCCAAAATTATCCATAGATTCCATGTACTCCATGTCAAAATCCCAACTTGTATTTTGCAAAAATTGACAGGCCAATTCTAAACTTCATAGGAAAATGCAAGGCTCTCAGACCAGCCAAAACAATCTTGAAAAAGAATAGTTAAAGGACTTATATCTATGATATTAAAATTTACTCTAAAATTAGAGTAGTAAAAGTATCATGATACTATCTTTGTTACTGTTCAGTCACTCAGTCATGTGTGACTCTTTGTGACCCCATTGACTGAAGCACTCTAGCTCCCCTATTGTTCACCATCTCCCAGAGCTTGCTCAGACTCATGTCCATTGAGTCAGTAATGCCGTCCAACCATCTCATCCTCTGTCATCCCCTTCTCCTCCTGCCCTCAATCTTTCCCAGTATCAGGGTCTTTTCCAGTGAGTCGGCTCTTCACATCAGGTGGCCAAAGTAATGGAGCTTCAGTCCTTCCAGTGAATATTCAGGACTGATCTCCTTTAGGATGGACTGGTTGGATCTCCTTGCAGTTCAAGGGACTCTCAAGAGTCTTCTCCAACACCACAGTTAAAAAGCATCAATTCTTCAGTGCTCAGCTTTCTTTATAGTCCGACTCTCACATCCATATTTGACTACTAGAAAAACCACAGCTTTGACAAGATGGACCTTTGTCGGCAAAGTACTGTCTCTGCTTTTTAATATGCTGGCTGGGTTTATCATAGCTTTTCTTCCAAGGAGTAAGCGTCTTTTAATTTCACAGCTGCAGTCAACATCTGCAGTGATTTTGGAGCCCAAGAAAATAAAATCTGTCACTCTTTCCACTGTTTCCCCATCTATTTCCCATGAAATGGTGGGACCAGATGCCCTGATCATAGTTCTTTGAATGTTGAGTTTTAAGCCAGGTTTTTCACTCTCCTCTTTCACTTTCCTCAAGAGGCTCTTTAGTTCTTCTTCACTTTCTGCCATAAGGGTGGTGTCATCTGCATATCTGAAGTTATTGATATTTCTCCTGGCAATCTTGATTCCAGCTTGTGCTTCTTCCAGCCCAGCATTTCACAGGATGTACTCTGCATATAAGTTAAATAAGCAGGGAGAAAATATAAAGCCTTGATGTACTCCTTTCCCAATCTGGAACCAGTCTGTTGTTCCATGTCTGTTCTAACTGTTGCCTCTTGACCTGCATACAAATTTCTCAAGAGGCAGATAAGGTGGTCTGGTATTCCCATCTCTTTAAGAATTTTCCATGGTTTGTTGTGATCCACACAGTCAAAGGCTTTGGCATAGTCAATAAAGCCGAAGTAGATGTTTTTCTGGAACTCTCTTGCTTTTTCGATGATCCAACGGATGTTGGCAATTTTATCTCTGGCTCCTCTGCCTTTTCTAAATCCAGCCTGAATATTTGAAAATTCTCGGTTCACGTACCGTTGAAACCTGGCGTGGAGAATTTTGAGCATTACTTTGATAGCGTGTGAACTTAGTGCAATTGTGGTAGTTTAAACATTCTTTGGTATTGCCTTTCTTTGGGATTGGAATGAAAACTGACTTTTTCCAGTCCTGTGGCCACTACTGAGTTTTCCAAATTTACTGGCATATTGAATGCAGCACTTTCACAGCATCATCTTTTAGGATTTGAAACAGCGCAACTTGAATTCCATCACCTCCACTAGCTTGTTTGTAGTGATGCTTCCTAAGACCCTCTTGACTTTGCACTCCAAGATGTCTGGCTCTAGGTGAGTGATCACACCATCATGATTATCTTGGTCATTAAAGATCTTTTTTGTATAGTTCTTCTGTGTATTCTTGCCACCTCTTCTTAATATCTTCTTCTGTTAGGTCCAAACTGTTTCTATCCTTTATTGTGCTCATCTTTGCATGGAATGTTTCCTTGGTAGCTCTAATTTTCTTGAAGAGATCTCTAGTCTTTCCCACTCTGTTGTTTTCCTCTATTCCTTTGCATTGTTCACTTAGGAATGCTTTCTTATTTCTCCTTGCTATTCTTAAGTATAGATATATAGATCAATGGATTATAATTTAGAGTTCAGATATAAAACCATATAACTACAGTCAGTTTCAACAAGGGTGCTTAGACCATTTACAGTCTTTTTGACAAATGTTGCTGGTACAAATGGGTGTCCACATGCAAAGAATAAATTTGAATTCCGACATCCACCGTGTACAGAAATTAACTCAGTGTGGATGAACAACCTGAATATAAGAGCCAGAGCTATAAAACTCTCAGAAGAAAACAGGTAACTTTTGTATTAGGAAACTGTTTGTCAGATATGACACCAAAAGCACAAGCAACCAAAGGAAAAAATAAATAACACTTCATTCAACATAAAAATATTTTGTGTATCAAAGGTCACTATGACGAAGATGAAAAGACAACCCCCAGGGTGGGAGAATATATTTGCAAATCATATGTTCAATAAACGTTTAGTATTCAGATTATGTGAAGAGTTCTTACAGCTCAAATCACGCGACAAACAGTTTATTTTAAAATGGGTAAAGGATTTGAATGACATTTCTCCAAAGAAATACAAATGGCCAATAAGCTTAAGAAAACATGCTCTATATCATTAATCATCAGGGAAATACAAATCAAAACATAGTAAGATGCCACTTCATATTCAGTAGGATGGATATATGTATATATATAAATATATATATATATTTATATATATAATTTTATATGTATTTTTGCACTGTTTTTAAAGGTTGCACTCCATTTACAGTTATTGCAAAATATTGAATATATTCCCCACATTAAACAAGCAACCCTGTAACCTGTAGTACACGCAACTGTGTGTGCGTCCCACCCCATCCTTATATTGCCTCTCCCGTCCCGCACCTCACTGGTGACCACGGGTTTGTTCTCTGTACCTGTGAGTCTGCTTCTTGTTTGCTTTATTCACTAGTTTGTTGTACTTTTTAGATTCCACATATAAGTGTTTGTCTTTCTCTGTCTGACTTATTCACTTAACATAATACCTTTCAATTCAAATCCAAGAAAATTTATATGTTTTAATGGGAAATAACAAATATTGGTGAGGATGTGGAAAAGTTGGAAACTCATACAGTACTAGTAGGAATGTAAAATTGTGTAGCCTCTTTGGACAAGGTGAAGTGGTGAAAGTAAAAGTTGCTCTGTCCAACTCTTTGGGACCCCACGGACTGTATCCCACCAGGTTCCTCTGTCCATGGGATTTTCCAGGTGACAATACTGGAGTGGGTTGCCATTTCCTTCTCCAGGGACACATGTCCATAGAGACATTCCTAATAGTCAAAAGGGACCCAAATGTCCTTCACCAGGTGAATAGATAAAACAATGTGGTATATCCATACAATGTTGTTATTATTATTCAGCTATAAAATATTATTTAGCTATAAAAATTAAATACAAATGCATATTACAGCATAGCTAAAACTTGAGCACAAGTGAAAATAGTTATACATAAAGGGCCACATATTGTGTGATTCCAGAACAGGCACATCCATACAGATTAAAAAGCAGCTTAGTGTTTGCCAGGAACCGGAAATGGGGAGAGTAACAAGGGTCTGCTGACTCTGCTAATAGGTATGAGATTGCTTCTTTCATAAAGACATTATATTTTTAGAGCAGTTTTAAATGCACAGCAAAATTGAAACTAGGGTACAGAGATTCCCCATATATGTCCCACCCCAACACATGCATGGTTCATCCATTATCAACATCCTCTCCCATAGTGGGGCATTTGATACAGCTGATAAACCTACATCTGTGCATCATAATGAGATTTCTTCTGGAGGTGATGCAGATACTCTGGAATTCAGTAGTGGTGATGAGTGCACAGTTCTTTAACTCATTAAAAAGTTGCTGAATTGTATACATTAAAAAGGTAAAGTTTATGATATGTGAATTTTATCTCAATTAAGGTATTAGTTTAAACAGTGGTGGGAAAGTTGTTTTAAAAGTGGTTCAATCTGGCCGTTTATATACTGAAATTTCAACATTTGCCTAACGGTGAAGAGGTTTCAGTGGCAGTTGTGAAAAGAGAGTTGCTTGTTCTGTGAGCAAGTTGCTTGCTCTGTGACCTAAATCAAATCCCTTATGACTATACAGTGGAAGTGAGAAGTAGATTTAAGGGACTAGATCTGATAGACAGAGAGCCTGATGAACTATGGATGGAGGTTTGTGACATTGTACAGGAGACAGGGATCAGGACCATCCCCATGGAAAAGAAATGCAGAAAGGCAAAATGGTTGTCTGAGGAGGCCTTACAAAAAGCTGTGAAATGAAGAGAAGTGAAAAGCAAAGGAAAAAAGGAAAGATATTCCCATTTGAATGCAGAGTTCCAAAGAATAGCAAGGAGAGATAAGAAAGCCTTCCTCAGTGAT
>CM035270.1:109348948-109409583 GCA_020226075.1 Hydropotes inermis
TGGACTGTGAAGAAAGCTGAGCACTGAAAAATTGATGCTTTTGAACTGTGGTGTTGGATAAGACTCTTGAGAGTCCCTTGAACTGCAGGGAGATCCGACCAGTCCATCCTGAAGGAGATAAGTCCTGGGTGTTCATTGGAAGGACTGATGCTGAAGCTGAAACTCCAATACTTTGGCCACTTGCTGCAAAGAACTGACTCATTTGAAAAGACCCTGATGCTGGGAAAGATTGAAGGCAGGAGAAGAAGGGGACAGAGGATAAGATGGCTGGATGGCATCACTGACTCAATGGGCATGAGTCTGAGTAAACTTCGGGAGTTTGTGATGGACAGGCAGTCCTGGTGTGCTGCAGTCCATGGGGTCGCAAAGAGTTGGACACGACTGAGCAACTGAACTGAACTGCTCTGTGAGTGAGGTTTATGATGAGATCAGAGTTCCTGGATCACTGGGACTGGCAATTCAACACAAAGCATCTGACTGAACAGGAAAACATCCATTCAGCTGTTGAAATGTAAATGAGTAGATTTGAGAGGGGTTGGGGAAGGGAATTGGTAAAGACATTGCTCTTCTATTTTATAATTTTGCTTATGTTTTATATTAATTAAAAATTGATTCATAAAAGTTGGGGACTTTGGCGACTATTTTTACTTAATAGAAGGGAAATGAGATCTCCCTCAGAAACTGTGAAGTGTGTGTTCCTACCTTTGTTTTTCTTTGAGCACAAGTGCATTGTATACACTGAGCATTGAAGATCTGATGATATGATTGTCCATCACTCACTTTGGGAGTTAGGGGACAGCAGTGGTTTGGGTAGTTTGCAGTTACTCCCATTCCCCACCCCCAAGGTACCTGAGCATTCCTCTCTCCCAGGATCCGGGGGCTCATGCATCCATCACTTCAGAGGGAGATGAGAGGGCTGCCAGAGGCTCTCCTCACGCCTGCGGTCCCGGGCAACCAGGCTGGGTGGGAAACATCTGAGACTGAACAACTTCATGCCCGGGACATGAAGTCAGCCCCGGGACATTCCCTTCCAGATGCCCCACTCAGCATCAGGCAGGGAGCCATCCCTGGGTCTCCCCCTGTACCAGGAGCCATGCCTCAGTCTCTGTTCTCGCAAATGCAGCTGCTAATCCTGAAAGCTTTTTATATTCAGTTCTTGTGCAGCCGGAACCATCACAGCAGCATCTCTCCTGCAGTCAGTAAGAGAGCTCAGAACAGGCTACACCGTTCTCTTGTTTGAATGCGGATGGCCAGTTGTCAGGGGCAACCACAATGAGGGTGAGGCTCTAGTGAATCCCTGAGTTCCCGGAAAGGCTTTGAGTGGGATTACTTTTATCCGTCTGTCAAAATAAAACTGTGGCTGAGCCTGCCTGACCCTTTGGTTCTGTTGGACTTTCATAGGTAGTGTTTCTTTCTCCAGGGTGTGCTGCTGGAGGGCTGTGTGTCCTAGGTTTAGGATGGTCAGACGGGCTGGTTCAATAGAAAGTGCCTCCCATCACTGGCTTTCTGCATCACTCTCCCTGGATGCAGCAGTGGCTTTTGTTACAGCGTCAAAATTCCACCAGACACAAGAGGATGTCAGATCATTCAAAGCCTTCTCAAATTCACCTACATGCAGACCGCCACATTGACCAATAATGCCTATCCATTGATCAAACATGAAGGATTCCTGCAAGGGGCTGGGGGCATTGAGCTAAGTTCTGGATGCATTGTGGGCAGAGAAGATGCACATATTCTCCATGACAGCACAGATGCACTGAGAAAGACAGAAAGTGCACATGGAGAATTTCCCACCGTGACAGAGATGGGAATACCAGATCACCTGACCTGCCTCCTAAGAAACCTAGATGCAGGTCAAGAGGCAACAGTTAGAGCCAGACATGGGACAACAGACTGGTCCCAAATTGGGAAAGGAGCACGTCAAGTCTGTATATTGTCACCCTGCTTATTTAACTTACATGCAGGGTACATCATTCGAAATGTCAGTCTGGATGAAGCATAAACTGGAATCAGGATTGCCAGGAGAAATATCAATAACCTCAGATATGCAGACGACACAACCCTTATGGCAGAAAGCAAAGAACTGAAGAGCTTCTTGAAGAAGGTGAGAGAGGAGAGTGAAAAAGTTGGCTTAAAACTCAACATTCCAAAAACTCAGATCATGACATCCGGTCCCATCACTTCATGGCAAATAGATGGGGAAACATTGGAAACAGTGAGAGACTTTATTTTCTTGTGCTCCAAAATAAATGGGGACAGTGACTGCAGCCATGAAATTAAAAGACGCTTGCTCCTTGGAAGAAGAGCTGTGACAAACCTAGACAGCATATTAAAAAGCAGAGACATTACTTTGCTAACAAAGGTCCATATAGTCAAAGCTATGGTTTTAACAATAGTCATGTAGGGATGTGAGAGTTGCACCATGAAGAAAGCTGAGCACTGAAGAATTGACGCTTTTGAACTGTGGTGTTAGAGAAGACTCTTGAGAGTCCCTTGGACTGCAAGGAGATCAAACCAGTCCATCCTAAAGAAAATCAACCCTGAATATTCATTGGAAGGACTGATGCTGAAACTGAAGCTCCAATACTTTGGCCACCTGATGCGAAGAACTAACTCACTGGAAAAAAACCTGATGTTGGGAAAGATTGAAGGCAGGAGGAGAAGGGGACGACAGAGGATGAGATAGCTAGATGGCATTACCAACTTGATGGACATGAGTTTGAGCAAGCTCCAGGAGATGGTGAAGGACAGGGAAGCCTGGTGTGCTGCAGTACATGGGGTCAGAAGGAGTTGGACATGCCTGAGTGACTGAACAATCATTAGGCAAAAATAAAATAGAAGTTACAGGTGAGGCTTGGGGGCTTCCCCAGTAGCTCAGGTGGTAAAGAATCTGCCTGCATAGCAGGATACCTGAGTTCAACCCCTGAATCATGAAGATCCCTTGGAGAAGGGAATGGCTACACACTCCAGTATCCTTGCCTGGAGAATCCCATGGACAGAGGAGCCTGGTGGGCTCTAGTCCATGGGGTCGCAAAGAGTCAGATACGACTGAGCGACTTTCACTTTCATTTTGGTTAAAGACCTGTTGTTCTGAATAACTGAATCTTTGACCTAACACACAGCATGGCCATCACCTTGTCCATGGTCCCCAAAGTGCCCACACACCCCCCTTTATCTTACTGGTCTCTCCACAGGGCCACAGCAGGAGTGGCTTTGCCCCTGTGAGGGGGGAAGTTTAGGTTTGAAGAGTAGAGAGTGCTAGTAGTAATAACACCCTGGATTCACATGCACAATCTTGAGGGCACCCCTTCCAGACTTGCTTCTGTTTCCTAGATTGACTTGAAACTCATATCCTGTATTTAAACAATTATCTTTTCAAGTGCCACCTCCTTTCAGTCTTGTATTGGCTTGTTGAAACTCAGAGTGCAGTATCCTCTGTCTACTTAACCCTCAAATCCATTCCAGAGTCTTCTGGCGAAAACATTTCTGAGTCTGTGTGGGTCCCTTTTCCTACTTGGGAAGTATCCTTGGGAAGGGTCGTGATGCAGTGCGCCTTCGGTGCCTCAGGGTCTCAAAGGACCTCGTGGCAATACCTTACTTCTGAGCAACAAGTACCTTTTTTCTGTACTGCAGCCTAATTATCACCAGTTATGCAGAATTTATGTTTTAAAAATCAAATTAAAAGTGTTTAAAGCAATCGTGGTTCCAAAGGGATTAACCAGATGAGAATGTGTCCTTTTCAGTTCTGTCATTCATTTCTCCCTTGCTAGTCTGCGCTCTTTTCTAAATTTCTCTTTGGAATAATAGACTCAAAGTTACCTTTTTTATTTTCAGATATTAAATATATGTCTGCGATAGGTCACACTCAGCATATGCCTTTTTTTGCAGCTATAATTCTTGTATTCTGATGAAAAGGACTCTGATAATCTTTAGTATCACAGTTATGGTTGTAGGAGCTTAAAAACCCACCAGGATCATATTTGCATTAAAATGTTCCTGACATTTGACTTTATGGACTTTCACTATAGAGAAGATGGACAGTGGTTTGTGACGGAAAACATTAGGATAATTTAGGTGGTATAAAAATGAAAAGCCTTGGGTATTTGGAAGTCTTATTGAAGGTAGACTTTTAAGGCCAAACAGAGGTTATCAGAATATAAGACTCTTTAATCTTGTGGGTGGGAACAAAATGTAGAGATGATTGTTGCAGAATGGAAATTTCATAACTGTCTGATTTATATCTAATGTCTATAACTGCATTGCTAGCTCTCAGCTTATCTTTTTTAAAAAATGTTCAATTGGACCCAATAGGCTTTATTGAGAGGGAGAGAAATCTAGCAAATTGGCATACAGCTTGTAAATTAGATTTTGCTATAAGAGAATGTAAGAGCACCCAAGTCAGAAACCATCAAGCGTTCTGAAATTACACCACAGTCAAAATAAGAGGAGATGGGTTTACATGGGAAAATTATATGTTAAAATTACATATTAGAGAATCTTCCACTTAACAGTTGCTCCTGCTAGTTGTCTAGGTGGGTAACAAAATTTCCATGGATTGTTTTAATAGACCTTGCTTTTTAAAAGCAGCTTTAGGTTCCAGCAACATTGAGAAGAAGGTAGAATTATCCAGGGGATAGGCTCTGCACCCCCAGAAATGCATGGTGTCCCCATCATGAACACCCCGCCCCAGATAGCACCTTTGTGACCGTTTGTGAACCTGTGTTGATACGTCATTGTCACTCGAAGTCCGTAGTGTGCGTTAATGTTCACCCTCAGTGTTGCACAATCTGCCATTGGACACATTTATAATTGCCTGCATCTGCCTTTACTGTGCCATGTGGGGTAGTTTCACTGCCCTGAAAGTCCTCTGTGCCCCATCTATTGATTCTCCCTTCCCCTATAACGCCTGGAAACCACTGATTTTTGCTGTTGTTGTTTTTAGTGTTTCCACGTGTGCACGCTAAGTCACTTCAGTCATGTCTGACTCTTTGCAAACCTGTGTACTGCAGCCCACCAGGCTCACTTGTCCATGAGATTCTCCAGACAATAGTACTGGAGTGGGTTGCCGTTTCCTCCTCCAGGGGATCTTCCCACCCAAGGAGTGAACCCATGTCTCATGTCTCCTGCGTTGGTTATTTACCACTAGTGCCACCTGGAAGATACCATCTCCATAGTTTTGTCCTTTCCAGAATGTCATATAGTTGGATCATGCAGTATGTACCC
Organism: Hydropotes inermis; assembly: GCA_020226075.1. Taxonomy (NCBI): domain Eukaryota; kingdom Metazoa; phylum Chordata; class Mammalia; order Artiodactyla; family Cervidae; genus Hydropotes; species Hydropotes inermis. Next base: position 109,354,172 of record CM035270.1, read on the forward strand.
TTTTCAGAGTGGCATCTTTTCACTTAGCAGTATACACTTCAGGTTCCTTCGTGGAGGAACTGTCATTGTTTGATAGTTTATTTCTTTTTTTGTTGTTGTTGTTCAGTTGCTAAGTTGTGTCCTACTCTTTTGAGACCCCCCCCCCATAGACAGTAGCCCACCAGGCACCTCTGTCCGTGGGTTTCTACAGGCAGCAATATTGGAGTGGGTTGCCGTTTCCCTCTCCGGGGGATCTTCCTGGACCAGGGATCAAACCTGTTCTGCTGTATTGGCTGACATATTCTTTACCACTGAGCCACCAGGGAAGCTTTATTTTTTTTTCAGCACTAGATAATATCCCACTGTCTGGCTGTACCTCAGTTTCTTGATCCATTTACCTACTGAAAAACATCTTGATTGCTTTCAAGTGTTGATGGTTATGAATACAGCTGCTGTGGATGTTTGCGTGAAGGTTTTGGGCAGGACATAAATTTTCAGTTCCTTTGGTACGTTACCAGGGAGCATCATCACTGGATCGTCTGATGAGTGTGTGGTTTTGTAGGAAACCACCAAGCCGTCTCCCCGAGGACCTGCACGGTGGTGCGTCCCCGCCAGCAGTGGGTGAGAATTCCCATTGCTCCACATGCTCGCCAGCATTTGGTGTTGTCTGTGTCCCAGATTTTCTGCTTGGTTCTTCTAATTGGCATGAAGTGTTAACTCAGTGTTTTAACCCTCTCTTTTTAAAAATCTGGGACAAATGTTTTAGAAACATTATATATTTGCATATAATATTCTAATGTTTAATGAATTTTCAAACTGAACAGACTACATAGCCTGCATCCAAATCCAAAAATACCAGAATGCAGCCAGTATCTAACCCATGCCCTTTCTCATCATTCATCTCCCCAAAGGTAGCCTAATTTCTAACATCATAAAATAATTTTGCATGATGTTATATATTTTACATTTACATGACCCATGTAATCGTGTAACGCGCATTTTTTATGCCTGGTTCTTTTGTTCAGTGTGTTCATGTGTTTCGACGTTATATTTTAAGTCCTGTTTGTGCCCAGTTTTCAACTGATGATGGATTATCTCTTCATGAGGTCTCGTATCATCCCTATGGAAATTGCACAACACCAGTAATTTAATAACTTTTATCCATTTCATAACAAGTGATATATGCCTTACTATTTCCTATTGGGTTTTTTTTTTTTTGTAGAAATATTGTTTCCTGCCCATTTTTTCTAGACATTTTCTCTCTGTTCTCCTTCCTACATTAAACTCATCCCCCATGTCCCAGTCTTGTCATCGTCCATCTATTATCAATGACTATGACCAGGTGTCCTGCCATGGGACATATAGGGTACTTTATAGGTCTCTGGTGTTGTTCATTTGCACTTGGGCATCTGTGGTTGTGTCTGCCAGCTGATGAACTGAGTAAATAGTGTCTCTCTCTATTTTTGCTCCTCTTCTTGCTGCTGATTCCGGTTACAGTTAATGTGTCAGTGCTAATGAAGACTAAGTGCTATAAATGGGTGGTACAGATAGTATCTGTTATGAAAATCCAGAATATGGGAGAGATCACTGAGGACAGGAAGCATTTTTGGAAGATATTTTGGAGGATGAAGAATTTGAAAGATACACCTTGTGTTAATGGGAGGAAATCCAAGAAGGAAGGTCACCATGAACCATAATGAGCCTGGCGTGCTTGCTGGACAGGGATGCCTGGCCTGGCAGCACTGGCAGGATGTGACGAGTGTTAGGAGGGTCTGGGATGCCAGGCACTGAGTCCCAGATTGTACTCTCATGGCTCCTACGATCTGGAACAACCTATATGTCCTAACTGCTTTTATTGTGATAAACCCACATATCTTATCATTTCCCCTGATGCTGGGAAAGATTGAGGGCAGGAGATGGGAGCAACAGAGGATGAGATGGTTGGATGGCATCACTGATTCTTTGGACATGAGTTTGAGCACACTCAGGGAGATAGCGATGAACAGGGAAGCCTGGTGTGCTGCAGTCCATGGGGTCACAAGAGGCTGACATGACTTAGCAATTGAACAACAGTTGATCTTGCCATTGGAAGGGGGAGAGGCTCATAAAAATGTGGATACATTTCAGGAAGCATGTGGATCTAGTCAGTCTGTTAACCCTCTTAGAATCATCTTGAGCATTTATCCAAGCTCAGATGTTACTAGGTATCCGTTAGAGTACTTTTATTCATACGGAACAAAATACCTAACTGAAATACTGTAATTCAAATGGTAGGTATTTATCATGTTTTCACAGTCCCAGGATGATTCAGTGGCTCAAAGATCATGTTTCTCTGCTGCTATCGTCTTCATGTTGGCAAAGTAGCTGCAATGGCACCATACATCTATCTCACACCCTCACAGAAAGGAAGGGAAAATTAGAACCTGCCTAATGTATTTCTGTCTTTTTCCAATACTAGCCAGGAGGCAGCTTGTTCATATAATGATATTACATGACCACCCTTAGCTGTAAGGGTTGAGAGAACATGTATTTCATGGAAATTCACCTCTGCTGAGTTGACAGGGGGCTGTGGCTCTTGGGGAGGCAGCGTAGTGCCTGCCACAATAAGTAATGAGACTCCTCGATTTATGAAATAGTTGAGGAATGAGGTCTGCATTCCTTGAACTTGAATGGTGAATTTGCACCATTCTTTAAATTGAAACAGATCTGAAAAGTGGGAGTTCTGACAGATTCTCATGAAAGAAAGAATTAATTTATACTGCTACTAACCTTACAGCTAGTTGCAAGCTTCCAATGTCTTGAGAAGTGGGTCCCTAGGAGAATCTTAACAGTCTCTCTTCTGACTTTTCATCATTAGTTCTAGAAGGATTGTTAGGTGAATCTTGCTTATTTATTGAATCCTTACACTAAAGAGCCATTTATCACAAGGGTGACAGTAGATGCTTATTATTCATACTTGCATGAAGACTCTAAGTTAAGGCAAGTGTGCCTACATATTTATCCATAATGGGGCACTTTTCAAAGTGTTGCTACATTATGCATCCTACTTTAAAGGCACAGTTGCATGTAAGCCGTGAAAAGGAGTACGTCTTATCCTGGCCCTCTGGTTTTCTCTGGAGTCTACTGCTTGGCTTAGAGGAGAGCCTGTTGGTAAATTTCACGTGGATTTTGGGAGCCTTTGAGACCAGGAGGTGCTATTTTAAGGAAGACTCTGACCGGTCAGGACCCAAAAGTAGCAATTCAGGAGTCTAAGCTGAGTTTCCTCCTATAGGTCAGAGCACAGAAATCAGTGAAATGATAAAATCAGAGAACTCGAGAGAGGGTGTCCACAAGGAATGAGGCAGCTCGGGGGACTGAAGAGAATGAAGTTAAATCACCTGCTTTCTCTTTGAGACATAACTCTCACCTTAAACCCTGGTTCAGCAACATTGATCGCTTAAGGAGGAATAATAGATATATGCAGTTTCTCAGGTTGATGTTTCATATTTCCCAAATCCCCGATTATCTGTGCTTTTAGGTGAGGTAATAAAATCACAGAAAATAGGTTAAGTGATAATTTATAGAACCTCAGATCTAATCAGTCTTTTTTTCCCCATCGCTTTCCTTTATCTAGATTCTTTTTTTTTCCCCCCCAATATCCTTTTAAAAGTTCAGGAAATGTATGACTGTTGCATTTTCAAAGGCTTCCTTATCAAGTGGTGGGTTAGTTGGAAGTGGGAGCAAAGGTTGAGAGGGATGAGTCCGGAGAAAGGCAGGTCCCAGGAGATGCCCACATCCTAACGCCTGGAACCGTAATCCTAGGGGAGTCCTTCCTTGCAGATGCGGTCATGTTGAGTAGCTTGAGATGCGGGGTTTTCTTGGGCTATCCAGTGGGTCGTAAATGAAATCATTTGTCTTTGTGAGTGGAGGCAGAGGGAGGTGTGACAGAGAGACAGGAGAGAAGGCCATGTGACTACAAGTCAGAGGATGGGGTGGTTCGGCCCCAGGTCATGGAGCTCCCAGAGCACCAGAAGCTGGAAGAAGCAAAGAGAAGGTTGGGGGGCGGGGAGGCTCAAGGAGGGGACACACACACACGTACATGCTTCTAGCCCATTCATGTTGTATGGCAGAAGCCAACGTGACTGTGAAGCAGTTCTCCTCCAATTAAAACATTGTTAAAATAGAAAAGATTGTCCCCTCGAGCTCCCAAGGAGCCCACCTTGATTTTGGCCCATTGAAACTGATTTTAGACTTCTGGGCTCCTAAAACCGTGGGAGAATAAATTTCTGTTTTAAATGATCAGATCTGTGACAGCGTGTTAAAACAGTCCAAAGAAACTGATAACAAAGGGAAATATTACTAAATGCCTTCATTTTACGGTAGCCATGTCTTGGAGGCAGGCATATAAGTGGATCCCAGGAGCCAGCAGAACTAGGGATGCACTGGACACTTTGGGAACCGTGGCCCCGGGGACGGTCTTGCCTTGTGGCCCACCTCTGCTTCCCTGGCCACACCCACTGAGCACCCATTTGGGGTCCTCTGCCCTCCCTGGGGGACTCCTCTCAGCTCCAGAATGTGATTCCTTATCATCTTGGCCACCAGGAAAGGAACTGAAATCCATTCACATTAAGCTGTACACTTGTGTTTTTTAAAAATTGGAGGAAAAAAAGACACTGTCTCTCTCCCACACATATTTCTTTGTATTACTTTTGTTGTTCAGTTGGTCAGTCATGTCCTACTCTTTGCGACCCCATGGACGGCAGCACGCCAGGCTTCCCTGTCCTTCACTGTCTTCTGGAGCTTGCTCAAACTCATGTCCATTGAGTCAGTGATGCCATCCAACCATCTCATCCTCTGTTGCCCCATTCTCCTCCTGCCCACAATCTTTCCCAGCATCGGGGTTTTTTCCAGTGAGTTGGCTCTTCACATCAGGTGGCCAAAGTATTGGAACTTCAGCTTCAGTCCTTCCAATGAATATTCAGGACAGATTTCCTTTAGGATGGACTGGTTGGATCTCCTTGCAGTCCAGGGGACCCTCAAGAGTCTTCTCCAGCTCCACAGTGCTCAGCCTTCTTTGTAGTCCAGCTCTCACATCCATACGTGACTACTGGAAAAACCGTACTTTTGACTGTGCACACATTTGCTGACAAAGTGATGTCTGTGCTTTTTGATATGCTGTCTAGGTTTGTCATAGCTTTTCTTCCAAGGAGCAAGCGTCTTTGAACTTCATGGCTGCAGTCACCATCTGCAGTGATTTTGGAGCCCAAGAAAAACATGCATGAAACACATACAGACTCTACTTAACAATTTATAAACTTAAGAGCAAGAGCCAAGTTAAAATAAATGCAGGCCAGTCAACAAAGTCAATAAAATTCAAATTAAGAGACAGTCGTGCTGTGTGGCAGAAGATGAGGTTCCTGAAACTAAATCGCCCCTTAAGTGTGTCTAGGGTGTTTGTCGTTGTGACGCCGGTGTTTTGGGTTGCACGTTGCGCTGGACATGCCTGCCCTTGCCTCGCCGGGTAAAGCGTTGCCCTGCCTACCGTTTCTCTGTGGGAGCCTCACTCTTTGGTCAGAGACCCCTGTGTTTCCGGGAAACCAAATTAGCTGACTTGGCTTTGGTGCATCATGAAAATGCATGCTCACTCGGGCACTTACTATGGGTATGAGTGTATTTTTATGATCCGAATATAACTTTATTAGTATTTATTACCCAAATAATATGAATAAACAGAAAAACAAACAATGAAAAGGTATTAACAATTACGATTAAAACAAAAATAATAATATTTTTCTCATACTATCTGTGCTACAACCAGTCCCTAGGTATCATTTACTTTGGACCATTTCTGATTTTAATTCTTCTGGTATTTATTTCTGTCATTTTAATGTTACACTCATATATCAATATGGTATATTGATATATCAGACTGCCTGATATCCAGACTGTCTGATATACAGACTGCCTCCTATCCAAGCGGAACATTTAACTCACATTTCCTCCTGCTTCCTTTTCTTCACTCTGGGTTGTAGAAACCATCAGCTTATTTTTAGTTCCTCTGGACAGGGGTGCCCACCCTCCAGGCCATGGACCAGTACCTCCTGTCCCATCAGCAGCAGCATTAGATTAGAAATAAAGTGCGCAGTGAATGTGCTGGGTGTGACTCATCCCTAAACCATCCTCCCCCACCTTGCCCTCCCCCGTTTTTGGAATAAAGTCCCTTCCATGAAACCCATCCCTGAGGCCAAAAAGGTTGGGGACCACTGCTCTAGAGATCTCTTTCATAAGTTCCTATGAAAATGTCTTTGCAAATACATTTCTTGTTCTGCTGACCTTAATGGAGTCTCCTGGCTTCTCACGGACAAGAGAGAGACTTCAGGGCCTAAACAGTCTTTTGCTCCATCCTGACACGGCCCCTCAGCTCTTTCTCTCAGCTTTCCTTGGTGACGTGTGCAATGTCCCACTTAATAAAATCTGCCACCAAACGGTTGATTTTAAAATGGAAAATTCTAACACAACGCTGTAAATCAACTGTCCTTACAAAAAAGAACACAGACCTTTAAAACGAAAGCAAAAACATTTTGTGTCTGTATTGAAAACAATGAATTCATCTAAGTATCAAGAATGGGTTGCAGCTTTACCATTTACTACAAAGTCTATGGATGAGCACCTAAAAATCTATCAAAAATAAAAGAGAGAAGTTATTCCAAATAAATAAATAGGTAAATAAATTTCTAAAATGGAAAATTTATTTAAAACACTTACAGTGCTTTGCTTAGACATGTATTTCTCTTTAAAACCTGACAATGCAGACAGAGCCATAGAGAGAGAGAAATTGTAGCACTTTTTGACTAAACAGCTTGTCTAGAGGCACTCAGGTCAAATAGACTCTTCAATAGCTGCAGCTATTTTATTCTTATTTGGACCTTGACTTTAGTAAACAGACCCATTTTCTTAGCGATCCTAATGGATTGTATCTATTTGAAGTTAAAAAGTAAAACTATCTTCATTGCCGACAAAATGAAAAAGTTGTATAGATAATGCTAATACATTTAGGGGTAGTTTTAGAAAAAGCATGGAATACAAGATCTATATTCAAATATTAATTATATTTCTTAGGCACTAGCAGCAAAACTTTGGAAATTGAAATTTCAAAAATGCTAGTTGTATTCTTTGCCTGGGCTGACCTAATAGAGTCACAGGGTGGGTTCCAATAACAGAAACGTATTTTCTCACGGTTCTGTAGTCTTTAAGTCCTCGGTTAAGGGCCAGCAGGGCTGGTTTCTAGTGTGACCTCTCTTCCTGGCTGGCAGACGGCACCTTGTCACATCTCTCACGTTGCTTTTTCTCTGCTTGAATGCTCAGGGAGAGAGAGAGCCCTGTCTCTAGTCCTGCCTCCTCACAAGGATATCAGAGCTGCTGGGCCAGAGCCCCACGTTTATGATCTCATTTCACTGCCTCCTTCAAGGCTCTGTCGCCAGATATGGTCACACTATGGATTAAGGCTTTCCACATGTGAATTGGAGAGAGAGGAGGTGGTTCAGTCCATAACACCAGTACATCTGGACATCTGATGTGAAGAACTGACTCATTGGAAAGACCCTGATGCTGGGAAAGATTGAGGGCAGGAGGAGAAGGGGACGACAGAGGATGAGATGGTTGGATGGCATCACTGACTCAATGGACATGAGTTTGAGTAAGCTCTGGGAGTTGGTGAAGGACAGGGAGGCCTGGCAATGCTGCAGGCCATGGGGTCACAAAGAGTCAGATATGACTGATCAACATGGACATCTTTGCTGTGTGTTATTTTGCCTACACAATCTGACCTCTGGCCTCCAAAGATTTACATCCATCCCACATACAAAGTATATCCACTCTGTTCTGAGACCCCAGAAGTCTCAAACTATTACAGAATCAATTCAAAGTCCAAAATTTCATCAGCTCAGCAGTCCCAAATGCCATCATCTAAATCATTTCAGTGAGTTATGGGTAAGACTCTGGGTATACTTTATCCCAGGGCACAATTCATCACTATTGTGAACCCCTGTGAAACTAAAGAAATAAGTGGTGTCTTCTCCTGAAAGTAATGGTGAGACAGACATAGGGTAACAGTTATAAGTATCTCTGTTCAAAAAAGGAGAAATTTGAAGGAAAAAAGGGGTCACCAGTTCCAAATCACTTCTACATTCACTTGGGCATACTCCTGTATGTTTAAAGTACTGGGAATAATGCTCTACAGATTTTAACTTTGTCCTCTGGGGGTCATTTTTCTTCTTCATGAAAGGTAGCATGAGTTTGTAGCTGAGTAGTTTTATCAGCATATTTCTTGTCTGAGGAGGCTGGTGTTCTGCCAGCCTTCTTTGATTTCATAGTTTCTCTGTCCTTTTCAGTCCAAGCTGGCAGAGCTTCTGCAGATATAAAATTCATAAGAACCTGTGGGTTTCCTATGTATGTCATGGGGATTCATTACATTAGACCAGAGACCCCTCCATAGGGGTTAGCTAGATACTCCCATCTCTGTGTTTGGCTTCTGCTGAGATGGCTGAGAAGATTATGAGTTACACAGTTAGGCTCTTCAATGAGATTTTTACGTGACTGAATACCCTGAGATTTTGATCTTGCAGTCATATTGGCAAAAGTATGTTAAGCCACATCTAGTGAAGTGAATTTCTCAACTTGCACATTTTTTACAGTCTGGATAAGGGAAGATAATTCTCAAAAGAAAATACAGAAATAGTCAATAAGCACATGAAAAGATAACATGCTCAACACTATTAGGTTTGAAACATTATTCACCCATTAAAAGGAATGAAGTGCTGGTACATATTATTATGTATTATCACATGGATGAAACTTGAAAATGAAATATACCAATAAAAAAAGACCAAGTTATTGTATGATTCCGTATGAATTACTCATACTAACCAAATGTGTAGAGAAAACAAACATTTCATTGCTTAGGATTTGGAAGAAATGGGTGGAAATGGGGAGTGATTGCCAATGGTTATGGAATTTTAGAGAAGAATAATGAAAATGTTCTAAACTTAGATCATAGTGTTGTTGCTGTTGTTCAGTTGCTTCAGTTCAGTTCAGTTCAGTCACTCAGTTGTATCCTACTCTTTCCGACCCCATGAATCACAGCACGCCAGGCATCCCTATCCATCACAAACTCCCGGAGTTTGCTCAGGCTCATGCCCAACGAGTCAGTGATGCCATCCAGCCATCTCATCCTCTGTCATCCCCTTCTCCTCCTGCCCCCAATCCCTCCCAGCATCAGGGTCTTTTCCAACGAGTCAACTCTTCACATGAGGTGGCCAAAGTATTGGAGTTTCAGCTTTAGCATCAGTCCTTCCAGTGAACACCCAGGACTGATTTCCTTTAGGATGGACTGGATGGATCTCCTTGCATTCCAAGGGACTCTCAAGAGTCTTCTCCAATACCGCAGTTCAAAAGCATCAATTTTTCAGTGCTCAGCTTTCTTCACAGTCCAACTCTCACATCCATACATGACCACTGGAAAAACCAGAGCCTTGACCAGATAGACCTCTGATGGCCAAGTAATGTCTCTGCTTTTTAATACGCTGTCTAGGTTGGTCATAACTTTCCTTCCAAGGAGTAAGTGTCTTTTAATTTCATGGCTACAGTCACCATCTGCAGTGATTTTGGAGCCCAAAAAAATAAAGTCTGCCACTGTTTCCATTGTCTCCCTATCTATTTCCCATGAGGTGATGGGACCAGATGCCGTGATCTTAGTTTTCTGAATGTTGAGCTTTAAGCCAACTTTTTCACTCTCCTCTTTCACTTTCATCAAGAGGCTTTCTAGTTCCTCTTCACTTTCTGCCATAAGGGTGGTGTCATCTGCGTATCTCAGGCTATTGATATTTCTCCCGGCAATCTTGATTCCAGCTTGTACTTCTTCCAGCCCATCGTTTCTCATGATGTACGCTGCATATAAGTTAAATAAGCAGGGTGACAATATACAGCCTTGGCCTACTCCTTTTCCTATTTGGAACCAGTCTGTTGTTCCATGTCCAGTTCTAACTGTTGCTTCCTGACCTGCATACAGGTTTCTCAAGAGGCAGGTGAGGTGGTTTGGTATTCCCATCTCCTTCAGAATTTTCCATAGTTTATTGTGATCCACACAGTTGAAGGCTTTGGTGTAGTCAATAAAGCAGAAATAGATGTTTTTCTGGATGATCCAGGAGATATTGGCAATTTGATCTCTGGTTCCTCTGCCTTTTCTAAAAGCAGCTTGAACATCTGGAAGTTCTCAGTTCACGTATTGCTGAAGCCTGGCTTGGAGAATTTTAAACATTACCTTACTAATGTGTGAGATGAGTACAATTGTACGGTAGTTTGAGCATTCTTCGGGATTGCCTTTCTTAGGGATTGGAATGAAAATGGACCTTTTCCAGTCCTGTGGCCATTGCTGAGTTTTCCAGATTTGCTGGCATATTGAGTGCAGCACTTTCACATCATCATCTTTCAGGATTTGAAACAGCTCAACTGGAATTCCATCACATCCACTAGCTTTGTTCATAGTGATGCTTTCTAAGGCCCACTTGACTTCACATTCCAGGATGTCTGGCTCTAGGGGAGGGATCACACCATTGTGATTATCTGGGTCGTGAAGATCTTTTCTGTACAGTTCTTCTGTGTATTCTTGCCACCTCTTCTTAATATCTTCTGCTTCTGTTAGGTCCATAACATTTCTGTCCTTTATTGAGCCCACCTTTGCATGAAATGTTTCCTTGGTATCTCTAATTTTCTTGAAGAGATCTATAGTCTTTCCCATTCTATTGTCTTCCTCTGTTTCTTTGCATTGATAGCTGAGGAAGGCTTTCTTATCTCTCCTGGCTATTCTTTGGAACTCTGCATTCAAATGGGAATATCTTTCCTTTTCTCCTCTGCTTTTCGCTTCCCTTTGTTTCACAGCTATTTGTAAGGCCTCCTTAGACAACCATTTTGCCTTTTTGCATTTCTTTTCCATGGGGATGGTCTAGATCCTTGTCTCCTGTACAATGTAATGAACCTCCGTCCATAGTTCATCAGGCACTCTATCAGATCTAATCCCTTGAATCTATTTCTCACTTCCAGTTGCTTAGTCATGTCCTATTCTTTGTGACCCGGGAACAGCAGCGCACTAGGTTTCCCTCTCCTTATCTCCTGGAGTTTCTTCAAACTCATGTCCTCTGAGTTGGTGATGACATCCAACCATCTCATCCTCTGTCGCCCCATTCTCCTCCTGCCCTCAATTTTCCCAGCATCAGCGTCTTTTCCAAGGAGTTTGTTCTTCGCATCAGGTGGTCAAAATATTGGAGCTTTACTTTAACATCAGTCCTTCCAATGAATATTCAAGGTTGATTTCCCTTACGATTGACTGGTTGGATCTTTCATTCCAAGGGACACTCAAGAGTCTTCCCCAGCACAATTCAAAAGCCTCAGCCTTCTTTATGGTCCACCTCTACTGGAAAAACCATAGCTTTGACTATGTGCACCTTTGTCGACAAAGTGATGTCTCTGCTTTTGACTGTGCTGTCTAGGTTTGTCATAGCTTTTCTTCCAAGGAGCAAGCATCTTTTAATTTAATGGCTGCAGTCACTGTTCTCTGTGATTTTGGAGTCCAAGAAAATAAAATTTATCACTGCTCTCACTTTACCCCTTCTGTTTGCCAAGAAGTGATGGGACTGATGCCATGATCTTAGTTTTTTGAATGTTGAGTTTCAAGCCAGCTTTTTCCACTCTCCTCTTGCACCCTCATCAAGAGGCTCTTTAGTTCCTCTTCACCTTCTGCCGTTAGAATGGTATCATCTGCACATCTGAGGTTGTTGATATGTTACCTGGTTTAAATGTCATTGTTCCTAAGCCATTGATAGTGAAGCATAACTAAATTTATTCTTTCATTATGATAAGAATCTACTGAAGAAATATGAGAGTGTGTACACCAGGCATCGTTATTTATTGTACTGTTTTTAATTAAAAGAGAAAAGGAATCTAATTGGGATTATTGGACCAACCTCTAACCGTATCTGCACAGAGCAATCATTCAGTCCTGACATGCGGCCGCGGTGAAGGAACATGTTCCCTGTGTGTTCACTGGGCTGTTTCCTTTTCTGCTCAGCTGTGTCAGGATGGTTGTTGATGGAAAAGGCTGCAGCAACTTGCTTCTCAGCAAACTCTGTGTCACTGGAACTTGTGAATTAACAGTGCAGACACTGGAAAATAAAAAATTGATTTCCACATGTTCTTCTGTAGGTGTTTGTATGGAAACACACACAGATTATCAACTTCTGTGGAAGTAACACACAAGTTTCCCAGTGACTGATTCTGAGCATAAGAGTGGTTTCACTCTGAGTCTCAGGCTGGGGTCTCTCTCGCTGTGGATTTACATCTGACCTGCCCACCACCATCCTTTTCCCCTTCGAGTTTTAAAAGCACTTAGCACTTGACATCAGCCACACTGTTCATAGCAGAGTGACTACTTGCTATGTGCCAGGCATTGTTGGATGCTTTCATTGTTGATCTGATTTGATGGCTAAGTTTTTTCCAGTTAAGGAAATGTATGCCTTAAAAATGTTTTTTCCTGATCTTTTCTTTATTACAGAAAACATTTTTACCTGGAGAGCAATGTTCTATCAGGATCATCATAAATGTTACCTGCGTTTTGTGATTTTATTAGCTTCCTGGCTCTGGAATATGTTATGAACAAGCCAGATTCCGTGAATAATGTCAATATTTAAATTCTCCTACATATAGGGTTATCATTACCATCTTTTAAAATTCCACATATATGCGTTAGTATACTGTATTGGTGTTTATCTTTCTGGCTTACTTCACTCTGTGTAATGGACTCCAGTTTCATCCATCTCATTAGAACTGATTCAGATGTATTCTTTTTAATGGCTGAGTAATATTCCATGGTGTATATGTACCACAGCTTCCTTATCCATTCATCTGCTGATGGGCATCTAGGTTGCTTCCATGTCCTGGCTATGATAAACAGTGCTGCAATGAACATTGGGGTACATGTGTCTCTTTCAGATCTGGTTTCCTTGATGTGTATGCCCAGGAGTGGGATTGCTGGGTCAAGTGGAAGTTCTATTTCCAGTTTTTAAAGAAATCTCCACACTGGTCTCCATAGCGGCTGTACTAGTTTGCATTCCCACCAACAGTGTGAGAGGGTTCCCTTTTCTCCACACCCTCTCCAGCATTTATTGCTTGTAGACTTTTAGATAGCAGCCATCCTGACTGGCGTGTAATGGTACCTCATTGTGGTTTTGATTTGCATTTCTCTAATAATGAGTGATGTCGAGCATCTTTTCATGTGTTTGATAGCCATCTGTATTTCTTCTTTGAAGAAATGTCTGTTTAGTTCTTTGGCTCATTTTTTGTTTGGGTCATTTATTTTTCTGGAATTGAGCTGCAGGAGTTGCTTGTATATTTTTGAGATTAGTCGTTTGTCTGTTTCTTCGTTTGCTATTATTTTCTCCCATTCCGAAGAACAGACTTTTGGACTCTGGGAGAAGGCAAGGGTAGGATGATCTGAGAGAATAGCATTGAAACATGTATGTTATCAAGTGTGAAACAGATCACCAGCCCAGGTTGGATGCATGAGACAAATGCTCAGGGCTGGTGCACTGGGAAGACCCATAGGGATGGGATGAGGAGGGAGGCGGGAGGGGGGATCGGGATGAGGAACATGTGTAAATCCATGGCTGATTCATGTCAATGTATGGCAAAAACCACTACAATATTGTAAAGTAATTAGCCTCCAACTAATGAATATAAATGAAAAAATAAATAAATAAAAATAAATAAATTCTGCTGCAAATATGGTTAATGTTGGTTTTACTGTCCTCCTGCACTTCTTTAGAGAAGCCACTTAACCTCTCAGGAGCTCAGGTCTACCTTCCATAAAATGGCTTTCCTTCCTCCACCTTGCAGGATTGAGAGGTAATAACTATCAGAGTCCTCCAAACTCCGCAAAACATTTTGGAGTTGTCACTTTACATCCCAAGGACCCAAAGAAACCATGTAAGCAGTACACCAGCTTAACATGCATGAGACCTTGACTCCAAAGACATAGAAATCTATTAGGCACAACAGAAAATGACTGAAAGGTTGTTTTCAAAATTATCAATTTGATAAAAGAGCTTGTAACCTAAGAGCAGATGATCTTGATTAAGCTAATTAGGCATGTTAGGAATTAAAATTAATTGTTTAGAAATTTAAAACAGCAAAATGAAAGAGCTTGACACACTAAAGAAAAAAAATAGATAAAAATTGAGCTGAAGAAATAATGCAAATCCTCCCAGATACATCAAAATGCAGAAGACCTAGAGGTTCCTGGTGAGGTCCAGTGGGGTCTGGAATGATGGAGAAGCAGTATTGAATTAGACAGTTACTGATAACATTCCTGATACAGAGAAAGGCAGTTCTTAGACTGTAAATGGTACTAAGTGGTGAGAAGGATATTTAGAGAAAAGCCACAACTGGACATTTTTCTAATGGAATTTCAGACTATCAAGCATGAGAGACTATACCTTCATCGCTGGACATTCTCAACTCACACTTTCTACTGCACCAGTACCAACCCACTCACAGTTCCCTGAAAATACTGCAGCCATCAGTGCCTTCGTGGCCCTCAGTCCTCCTAACTTGAATATTCTTCTGTTATTTTATCTTGGCTAGCAGGTTCTTTTCTCAAAGAGTTCTTCCTGGAATCCCTCCCACTGTTTTTTCTGCAGCCTCCTGCACATCGGGTCCTGCTGCCTTCAGCCCTGTCCCTCTTGCAGTGCGGTCATTGTTTCAGCTCTGGCTCCATTCCTCTGTGAGAGTCTGAGAGTCCGAATCGCTTCCAAGGTCTTTCATCTGTGATTCTTTGGGGGCTCAGCCTGACTCCTGAACATGGCAGTCCCTTGTGCTGGTCCCCGCCTCAGAGCACTTTGGAATGCGTCAGGCTGTGAGTCAGTAGCTTAGTTAGATAGCACGTGACCTGTGAACGAGCTGTCAAGCTCCAGAGGGGCCAGCAGAGAGTGTCTTGAGGAGGCAGAGCTGACTGTTGACAGAAGCACCTGTCCTGGCTTGAACAGAGCATTCTTTATAGTGTATATAGTAATGCTGCACCATAGGCTCTCCTTATTTCAGTCATATCAGATTTTAAAGTATTGTTTTAAAAAACCAAGGAAGTAGTAGTTTTTAAAAAACAAAACACATTTTCGGTGGTCCAGTGGTTAAGACGCCATGCTCCCAATGCAGGGGGCATGAGTTCGATCCCTGGTCAGGGAAGTTCTGCATGCCATGCAGTGTTGCAGAAAGAAACAACCAAGTTTTTGTTTTGATGAACAGAACCATTGTCTGTGAAAAGAAAAATTTTCAGAAAGTGAGCGGATCAACTTTTCCTGTTTGACCCAAAGTTTGATTAAATGGCAGTCTGTCGTTCTTATTGGGCTTCCTGTGGATTCCAAAATGTGGAGCTAAAACCATCCCTGAAGAGAAGTGTTTACTTAGATAAAATTCAAGTTCTAATATGATGAGTTATTTTCTGACCATGTATTTGAGTGTCTGACACACTTACTCTTGCTCTTGTTTTATTTATTGTATTTTAATTGAAATATATTTGACACTGTTTAAGTTTAGGGCTTCCCAGGTGGCACTGGTGGTAAAGAACATGCCTGCCAGTGCCAGAGACGTGAAAGAGGCGGGCTCGACCCCTGGGTCGGGAAGATCCCCAGGAGGACCACATGGCAACCCACTCCAGGATTCTTGCCTGGAGAATCCCATGGACAGAGGAGCCTGGTGGGCTACAGTCCATGGGGTCGCAGGGTCGGACATGACCTGAGTACAGCATGTTGATTTGATGCATTTATGTGTTGCAGTATGATTGCCTTTGTAGGATTAGCTAACACCCTCTGTAAGGCCACGTGATTATCTTCTTTTTTGGGGTGGGAAAAATTAAGATCTAGTCTCTTACCAAGTTTGATGTTTATAGTACAGTTTTGTCACCTCTGATCACTAAATGTGCACGAGAGTTCCAGAACTCATTTATCAACGAGTTGCAAATATACTTCTTAATTACTAGTTCACAGTATAACTTTATTAGATTGATGTCTAGTAATCTTTAAATTTCTCATGTATTGACTGTTTTCCATACTGAAATGCATCATGTTTGAAGCTGTGTATATTTTTCCGAGACTGCTTCAGAGACAGATAAGAAAGTCCCAGAGGGAAGAACTAGGCTTGGTTTTAACATGCTTTGATTAGCACCTGGGAGAGCTCCACATACCATCAGGTCTAACAGGAAGGCCACCAAGCCTCATCACTCTGTACATTTCAGAAGACTTTTACATGCGCTAATCCTATTTGATATGCAAGATGCAAGTCCGTGTGCAACGTTCCTGCGAATCTCAGTGATCTTTCATGCCCAGGGAGGCCACAAAAAAGAAACCATAGGCGATGTAGCGAAATCTATACATACGCTAGAATCCTAGAAGCTTTGAGGATTTCATTCAGAGATTATCATTTTTTCATTATGTAAGATAAAAATGTTTTTTTTTTTTTGTTTCCCCAACCTGCCACAGATTTTGAAACAGAAAGTTGAAAGAGGCAAAGTTGTTGTTGAGGGCAAGCACTGAGACAGCCCAAGAAGTGAAGGCTGTCTCAACAGCCAGAACTGAAAAGAGAACCAGACCCAACAACCAAACATCCCTGTGTAAAAATGCAGTGATCTGAAACCACCTCACCCAGGGTGCACACAGACCTACACGCCCTGATTAACACTCATGGTAACCCACGCAGCAGCCCGATACAGAACAGAGGAAATGAGAACCTGACTCTTCAGGAAAAGGGCAGCAGAAGAGGCATCTTTTATTTCAGAGGGCCGGGCCGTAAATAAACCTCCTACGTAAATGATGGACATTGGACAAAGTTAAGATAGAGTGTCTTGTTAGCACAACAGAAGTGAAGGTGGTTTGAGGTCCTGTCCGGGTGGGGCTTTGTGGGGAGAGGTATGGCTGCTTTACAATGTCGTGTTAGTTTCTGCTATTCAGCCGTGTGACTCAGCTCTAAGTATGCACACGTCCCCCCCGCTGAAGCCTGCCTCCCATCTCCCCCAGCCCACCCCTCTCTATCCTCAGAGAGAGCCTCCCCAAGCCAGGCTCCTTGCTTAACCCAGCAGCTTCCACCCGCTGTCTATGCATGATGGTGCGTCTGTATCAATCCCAGTCTCCCGGTCAACTCCTCTCCTGCCCCCGCCACGTCCACACGTTCTGTTCCCTGCATTTGTGTCTCTGCTCCTGCCTGACTTTAATCTGCTTAGACTCACAGGTCAGAAGGTGGACAGCCTATTGTCTTGTCAAAGCAGATGAATGAATCTTTGTGCCTGTAATGAGAGAACCTCTCTGAGGCAGATCTAAATCCTCAGAAGCTTCAGCTTTAGGAAGTAGAATAAAAGCTTCCAGGTTCCTAAAGTCTGCCCGCTGGTGTCATTACCTGAATACCTCCTCTTGGGATGGATGTTCAAGTCTTATCCCGGGTGCTCACTCCTAGGCCTGGTGATCCAAGTGAGGCGGGGAGGTCAGAATCTGGTAGTTTGCACACAGAATTTGGGGTCTGTGTCTTTTCTGGAGGACTAATCCCCAGCCTGAAGGCAGCCAGGAATGAGTGAGGCATATGGGGAATAAGGGCCTAAGGCATGTGCTACTTGTTTTTGGATTTCAGGCACCCAACATGTTGTTTGCTGTTGGCATTATGAATGCTTAATGAATGATTGGTTACATAATACAGTTGTGATCCCCCTTTTTTTTTTTTTTACTATTTCCACCTTATTGCTCATCAGTCAGTTTTTCAGCACTTATTTACCTTCACATCTAAGATGGGTATTTATGTTTTACAGGTGGAGAGGCCATAATGCTGCCATTTTACTGTCTGTGATTCCCCTTACAATAGTTTTTGATAGCTTTGTTGTCATTGTTTAGTCCCTCAGACACATCCGACTCTTTTATGACCCCGTGGACTGTAGCCCACCCACCAAGCTCCTCTGTCCGTGGAGTTTCCGAGGCAAGAATACTGGAGTGGGTTGCCATTTCCTTCTCCTGGGGATCAAACTGCTATCTCCCGCATTGGCAGGCAGATTTTTTTTTTTTCACCACTAAGCCCCCTGGTAGCTAAGCTATTGATAAAAGCAAAAAGCATGCCTGGCTTTTATTCAGCACTATGTATACAGATTATGTTTAACCCTGTATACTCTCTCTGGGTGGCAGTCAGAATGTTTCATGGTCCTCTCTTTTTTAACCAAGAAATAAAATTTTTTGTCTCTGTGCTCCTTGCTCTTTTCTAGCGGAAGATAACAGTCTGTCTCAAAAGAAGAAGGTGACTGTGGAAGACCTCTTCAGTGAAGATTTCAGAATCCACGACCCCGAGGCTAAGTGGATAAGTGGTGAGTCCTGAGTGCATTTGGGGACTCACTCTCCCACTCTCCGCCACTTTCTGAGAGCTTGGGTTTTGTCATTTGCCTTTTACCTCCCTTCTCTGGCTGTAGAAGTGGTTCCGCAGAGCTTTCACTGTGATCATCATCTTACTGTCATTCTAAGAAAACATGTATCTGGTCAAACCAGGCTGCTCCTTCATGAGTAATGGGTCTTTGGGGTCGCCTCCCTGAATCACTGCTTCTCAGACCCAGACGTGAGATGTTGCTAAGAAACAGGACAGGGAGAGACACAGCTGAGCCTTCCTCCCTCCTCCACGTTTCTTTGTTCCCTTCTGTACCCCTCTCGCTTTCACTCCCAGCTGGGTCCAGGCGCCAAAGGGAACTGAAAGGATTCTTCTAGAATGCCGCCTAGTGAAGGAAACAGTAGAGTCCAGTGCCCACATGCGGAGAAGTTAATCTTCCTCTCGAACTTCAGTCTAGATGAAATCTTGTTTTCTTGTTTGGGGGATTTTTTTTAAACCACAAAGCAACATAGAACTGGAGGTGAGAGGCAGTATGTTTATAATACATTCGTTGGTTCAAAATAGTCTGTTTCCTTTAGTTGGGTCTGGAATAATTCTAGAGTGCAGTCCTGGGGAAAAAAGATGTAAGTGACTGCTCCCCACCCCCTGCAGGCTTCTCTGCATCCCTCTTGCACAGTCTGGTCCTAGAACCTCTCCGGTTATCTCCACAGATACTGTTTTCATTTCGTCTTAGCCTCCATGGGATGCACTTGAAAACTGATCCTCGGGGCAGAGAACCTCTGTAGTGGAATACTGGAGGTCTCATTCACAGCCTGGCTTTTATAGTAAATGAGGCCGAGAGAGGTTAAGTGACTTCTCTGAGGTCACAGAGCTAGTTAGTGACACAGCTGAAGCTGGAAGCCTGCATCCTAACTTCCTTCCCATTTTGTGTGCTTTCCACTGATACTTTGTTGAATGACACCGTGTCATATTTTCTTGCTGTCCAGTTCCTCTGAAATGCCATTTATGCTTCACCAACTGTTGAAAATCAGCCAGGAATGACTCTTTGCCTTCCATCTCCCACTAGGCAGTAGCTTCTCCTTTGTCCTTCACTGTGGCTTCCGTATTAATTTCTGGTCCTTAGATTTGCTTATTTAAAAATGAAAGGAGTAGCTGAATCTCAGAGGGAATGTATTTTATAAGAGGGAATTGGGGATAAATGAGAGCAGCGTACTGTGAATACCAGTAGGAGACACACACAGAAATCCAAATCATTGACAGAGCCAAGGTCTTTGTTGTTTGAGGAAATAATTTTACTTTTGGTCCTGAGGGGATGCAGCATCTGCTTCCTGTTTGTGTGTACCCATCGCAGAGAGAGGGTTGAGCACTGATCGCATGCTCTGGGCCAGATTTTGGGAATAAAAGATGATGACTGTCTTCTTAAGGGGCACAGCATCGTTTGGGAGATAAACCAGGGAGTGACCGGTGGTAGCCCTGACACATGGCACAGGTAGGATGTGATTTTCTCCTTCTTCCCGAGAAGGAGTTTCAAAGATGGTGCATACACTCGGTCTCAAAGGTACCGGGTTCAGAGGCAGCCAGAGGGGGCCCTGTAAAGACCCCGTGAGTGCTCAAATAATACAGGCAAGCCTTTAGATTAGAGTATCCATGGCCTCCAGCTTGGCCTGCCTCTGCTCCCTATGCAGACAATGTAAAAAGTGTAGGCAGAGATCTGGAGGCTCCAGGGCACCCAAGTTTCTACAGAAACCCGTGTTGGTTGCTATTACAAGGTGTTGGTCTTCCATGAACTAATTTATGCTGCAAAGGCATGGAGCTGGTCCTGAGATGTGCTGGCTTTCTGGCCCGAATTTCATTCTGTCCCCAAAGTTGGGAGTTAATAAGAAGTGGCCTTGTGCCCGGCAGAAAATGCCCAGCAGGTTAAATCTACTCATAAGATGACCCGTGGCTCACAGAAACAGGCCTTTGATGTCCAGGAGCTGTTTTAAGAGGAGTCTCGCTTTGTAATTGTAGGCACGCCGTGAAGTCTCGTTGCAGGTTAAACAGTGGTCAGGTCTCTGCAGAGACCAGGCACTGTCAGAAATCGAAGGGAACGTGACTCCCCCACCACCTGTTTTCTAGCCGCCCCCTCCTCCTCTCACTGATTCCCCTTCCTGCTCAGCCCCCTTCTTCCTGCTCCTTGAAGATGCTGTAGCTTAAAGTGAATGAAGTGGCTTTGTGGTGACTAATTGTGCCTTACAATGTGAGTTTTACAAATACCGTAAAGAATTCATTCATTTTTTAACCTTACGAGTCTAAATGTGAAAACCCAGGGAAAGAGTCCTACATTTCATAGGATTATTGATTGTTGTGGAGCTGAGATGAGCTTGAGAAATGATCAGAACATTAATTCATTTAATTAGTGTTTATTGAGTGTCTACAATGTAGCAGGCAAGTTGCTGGACCCCCAAAAAAGACATCATTTTTCCCATGGAACAATTTCCCTCCGGTTGACTTGGAGTTACCACCACCGCCACAGCCGTCTACCACAGTCATGACTACAACAGCCTCGTTCTTCTCCTCTTCTTCCTCCTTCCCCTCTGTCTGCATCTCCTCTCCTTCTTCTTCCTTGCTATCAACAGCACCACCACCACCATCCTCACCACCACCATCACATCACCACCACCATCATCCTCATCACATCACTATCATCACCACCCCCACCCCCCCCACCACTGCCATCACCATCATTATTGTCATCATCACATCATCATCACCACCATCACCATCTCATCTTCACCACCACCACCACCATCATCACCACCACCATCATCACCACCACCACCATCATGATTATCACATCACCACCACCACCATCATTACCACCACCATCATCACCACCACCACCATCATGATCATCACATCACCACCACCACCATCACCACCACCACCATCATCATCATATTACCACCATCATCATCACCATCATCCACTGGGGGTTCCCACATCTTAAGTTCTGGGCTAAGTGCTTTGCACACTTTAAATCAATTAATTCTCACAATTACCATTATTCACTTGGCCTTTCCAGGTAGTGCTAGTGGTAAGGAACCCACATGCCAGTGCAGGAGACTTAAGAGACGTGGATTCAATCCCTGGGTCTGGAAGGCCCTTGGAGGAGGGCATGGCAACCCACTCCAGTATTCTTGCCTGGAGAATCCCATGGACAGAAGATCCTGGCAGGCTTATAATCCATGGGGCCACAAAGAGCTGTACGCGACTGAAGTGACTTGGCACACACACACCATTATTCACATTTTACAGATGAGGAAGCTGAGCCAAGGGTGTTTAAATGACTTGATCAATATCACACAGTTAATAAGTAGCAAAATTCAGATTCAAACCTGTAAACAGCTGCACTGGTGTCTATAAATAGCTACATTGTATAGAAGCAAAGTCTCCAGCCAATTTATTCAACCCCACTGGCTACATTGTGTGTTTAAGCAAGACTCTAGGTTATGAGTATGTCAGAATTATTGCCATTTCTTAACTTCTCTACTTTAGGACTCCTTATTCCCTTGGTGCCTATGTTGAATTAACAGAACACAAGTGATCAAGAAAAATGGTGCTATTCCCCAAGAAAGAGACTTGACTTTTTTAGTGAACATTAACCATTAAAGTTTGGAGAAGGAAATGGCAACCCACTCCAGTATTCTTGCCTGGAGAATCTCATGGACGGGGGAGCCTGGTGGATTACAGTCCACAGGGTCGCAAAGAGTCGGACACGACTGAGTGACCTAACTAACTAACTAGCTAACTAACTAACCATTAAAGTTAACAAATGTATTATCTTTGGTTTAATGTTGGAGTTAATCGTGTAGAACTAATACATTTTATTTATCAGGAAAAAAAATGGATTGGAGTTAAATTTCTCCTCACCCATTTTCATCCTGGGGACACTTTTTTGATCTACCTTTTCTGAAATGATTGGTGTAACAGCCTTCCTATTCTTTCATGTCCTAAAGCCCTTGTAGACTTCCGTCAGTATTTGTTGCAGTTAGCCTATTGTGATGCATAGAGCAATATAACTGGCAACCTCTGAGTTCACTCAAACCCACCCCCCGCAAGGGAAGAGGTCAGTGCTTCCTGAAATTACCAAGGGTGTGGTCTCACCCCATATTTGCTTAGTTGAATAAATTCTGTCGTAAGTGACCGCATTGGACTTCTCAAGTTTTTGTATCTCTTAGTGTGCTGTGCTGGGATGCTGTGATATGAGTTAGCACCTGTGATAAGTCTTAGGTTACTTCAGACGTTTAAGTCTGTTTACTTCCGTGGATCAATCTTCCTGGGCTCTCTCTGTCTACTCATTCTTTCCAGCTCCTAGATGATAAATCGTTTCAGACCTTCTCCTCTCTCCTTAACCCTTCGAACCTTCTTCCCATTCTACTTCCCATCCAAACCTACCAGGAGAAAGACAAAGAATACCCCTACCATCTCATCTCCTTACCCACCAGCGTCTGCACCTGCCATGCGCTCTGCTCCTCCCCTGGCCTGAAACCGCAGTGTGACCTGTCTGTGCTCAGCCTCCAGAAGTTAGGGGTGAATGTGCCTCACTTAGCTGAGGAATAATGGCAGCATATATCTGCTTTCTTTTCTCGATGTCAATGTTTAATCTCTGTGTTGGATTATTCCCATCATCAAGCAGATATGCTGCTGCTTGGGTCTCCAAAAACACCCAAAAGACTCAGCTGGGCTCCACCTTCCCCGCCAGGCACTGCCCGATGTCTTGTTCCTCTTCGCAGCTTGAAACGGGTGCCCCTGTGCCGTCTCCAGCTAGTCTTCTCCAGCCTTTGCTAAACCCACTCTGGCTGGGCTTTGACCCGTAGGACTCCCCGATTCTTCTCTTGTCGAGGTCACCAGGAACCTCCAGGGTGCTAAATTCCATGGCCACATCCCAGACCTCTTCTTAGTCTGACCGCCAGCAGCATCTGACACAATCCGTCCCTCCCTCCGCCTGCACCAGCTTTCTCACCTGACCTCTATGCCATCGCATTCTCTTGGTTTTGTCTCTACCTCCTGAGCTGCTGTCTCTGACGTCTGATGTTGGTGGGCCTGGGTCTCGGTCTTCCCCTTCTCTCTTGGTGTCTACACTCCCTCCCTCCCTCCATGTTTTCATCTGGTCTCATGACATAAAATATTCTCCGCCTACCGATGGCCCCTAACTTATTCTCCAGACCAGACTTCTCCCCTGAAGTTCTCAGATGTCTCACAGACATACAACCCTGACTTGAATATCACCAAATATGAGTTCACCCCCTCCTCGCAAAAACAAAAAAGCCCCCACACCATCCAGGTGCTAAGTTGCTTCAGTCCTGTCTGACTCTGAGCGACCCCACGCATTGTAGCCCGCCAGGCTCCTCTGTCCATGTCTCCAGGCAAGAATACTGGAGCGGGGTGCCATTCCCTCCTCCAGGGGATCTTCCCGACCCAGGGATGGAGCCCACGTCTCTTATGCCTCCTACATTGGCAGCTGGTTTCTTTACCACTGACGCCCCCTGGGAAGTCCCGTCCACAGCCACTCTCAAATCAGCTGATGAGAAATTTGTTCTTCTGGCAGAACAGGCTGAAAGACTCGGAGTCGTCATTGACCCCACTCTTTTTCTTGTTCTTCATGTCTAATCCGTCAAGAACTTCTGCCAGCTCTGCCTTCAGAATACGCCGTGTCCGCCTTATCCTCAGTCGGACTGTCCTGGCTGACCGCGGCCGTTTGTCCTCAGTTCACGTAAGGGATGCAGGGCTGAAGGCAGGCGCGGCAGCAGGCAGGGCCAGGCGCCAGGTCATGGCCCCTCAGGTCATGGCTCTGGTTCAAGGCGGGAACCCTTCCGTGACTGGGTGGAGTGCCTTTGTTTCTGCCTTTCCGTGTCTGGAAGCTTTAGCAAAGTACCCAGTCTGTGGCCATCTGCTGGCCCTTCTGGAACACTTTCCCATTTGCGGCTTAAACAGCTGACTTTTAAAGATAAGGAAGCTTATGGACCCGCTACTTTCTTCATCTTTCGGATGAAGTTGGTTTAAGCAGCCTCTGACTGCGGGACCCCTTCGGGTAAGCTCCCTGGGGGAGAGGGTCCCCGTGTCCCGTGTGGAACAGCAGCCACGGGCACCCCGGAGCAGAGCCCGGCCTGGGTGCCCGTCAGCACTGTGCAGCCGCAGGGGAGAGCCATCCACGAGCCCAGCGGGCAACGGCGGCAGACCAGGCGATGTGGGCTCTTGGGGGAGGGCGGTGGCCAGTGAGAAAGGGTTCGATTCAGAGAAACAGAGGGGATGAGTGTGATCTGTTGGAACTGAAGGGTAGAGAGCAGTGGAATGGCACCCTGCGAGCTTAGGTGTGTGTCGTATCAAAATCTTTATTATACCTGAGTTACATACTTATTGTACTAAAGTAGAAAACAGAGAATGCTATTTTAAAATAAATAAAATAAAATAAATAAATAAAATAAAATAAAAGGGTAAAAATAAACCACCTGTAATGAAATTACATTTTCATATTCATCCTTTTAGATGTAATTTGTGGGACAATGCTGACCATATTTATTACATGAGGGAAAGTTTATAGCATATTACCATAAATGCATTTCAGTGTAAATAAATGTCTATTTCCGTGATCATGTTAATGTCTCAGTACATCAGTTCCATTCAGTCCAGTCGCTCAGTCACGGCCGACTCTTTGAGACCCCGTGGACCGCTGCACGCCAGGGCCTCCCAGTCCATCACCAACTCCCGGAGTTAATCAAACTCACGTCTGTTGAGTCGGTGATGCCATCCAACCATCTCAGCCTCTGCTGTCCCCTTCTCCCCCTGCCTTCAATCTTTCCCAGCATCAGGGTCTTTTCCAATGAGTTGGTTTTTCCCATCAAGTGGCCAAAATATTATAGCTTCAGCATCAGTCATTCCAATGAATATTCAGGACGGATTTCCTTTAAGATTGACTGGTTTGATCTCCTTGCTATCCAAGGGACTTCAAGAGTCTTCTCCAACACCACCGTTCAAAAGCATCAATTCTTCAGCACTCAGCTTTCTTTATAGTACAACTCTCACATCCATACATGATTTCTGTAAAAACCATAACTTTGACTAGACAGACCTGTGTTGGTAAAGTAATGTCTATTCTTTTTAATATGCTGTCTAGGTTGCTCATAGCTTTTCTTCTAAGGAGCAAACATCTTTTAATTTCATGGCTGCAGTCACCATCTGCAGTGATTTTGGAACCCTCCCGCCTCCAAAAACATAAATAAAGTCACTGTTTCCATTGTTTCCCCATCTATTTGCCATGAAGTGATGGGACCGGATGCTGTGATCTTGTTTTCTGCATGTTGAGTTTTAAGCCAACTGTTTCACTCTCCTCTTTCACTTTCATCAGGAGGTTCTTTAGTTCTTTGCTTTCTGCCATAAGGGTCGTGTCAACTGCATATCTGAGGTTACAAACCCTGTTTCAGACTGTAATGGGGGAAAGCTAATTCCCAAAACAGGGTGTGATATTTGTATTTGCTGCTGTTACCCAGTCATTAAGTCGTGTTCAACCCTTTGCGACCCCGTGGACTATAGCACACCAGGCTCCTCTGTCCCCCACTATTTCCTAGAGTTTGCTCAGATTCCTGTCCATTGAGTTGGTGATGCAGAAGCCTTTTTCTTTCTGTTCATCACACTTGCCAACAACAGGAGAACAGTCTCCCTCTGTATTTGTGGGGTCGGCCACTCTGCACAGGTAGCCTGAAGCCACAGCACCCGAGAGACTCCTGGACGACACACGTTCTCGGGAAGCATGTTTGCTGTTGCAGATTCCCTCTTAGGAAGGTGGCCTGGGCTGAACCTTGGCAACGGGCTGGCGAGCCCGCATGCTGTGGCCTGAGCAAGGAGGCACCTGCATCCGTCGGGGGAGCCGCTCTCCCTGCCCAGGGTCTTCAGGACGCAGCCGGGCCCGGGGCTGGTTGGCAGAAGCTGCTCCCGGGGGTGGATGGGCTTGTCTGCAAGCTCCAGGCAAGGCCTGGCCTCCCAGTCCTCTCTCTCGACTTCAGTGGGATGTGGCACAAGCCCGCGGTGGCTGTTGGCTCTGGAGTCTCTCCACTGTTTGTTGGTTCTCATTTCCCTTAATCCAGGCGCCGTGAGGGAGGAGCCCTCTCTGCCTCTCCGATGCGATACAAGAGAGACTGTAAAATTGGAGAAAATTACTTCCTTTGAATGTAGGGAAATATCAGCTGGCTAGTTGATCCTGGGAAAGTATTTGTTTTAGAAGATAAAATTGAGATAATGCACAAAGCTCAAAGCAGCCTGATTTCCATATTTACTTTCTCCTCTTCTCTATTGTTATTCTGAAAGACCAGATGGATTTCTTTTTCTAAAGCTCAGGGAGGGGTTCGATGAAGGGGGGATTCCAGGTTAAAACAGTTTGGGTATTTATTTCTGCTGCCTTTTGAAAGCGACATTTTCCAATCGAAACTATCAAGTCCTTAGATTTGCAGTCAGAAAGTTCCCTGAGGGCTGTGTGGTGCCACCTGTACCCATAGGTCAGCTGTCACCACAGAGGATGCCCAGAGAGGACGGGTCTCACAAAGTGAAAATGCTCTTTCGTGGCTCGGTTCAGATGGAAATAAGCATAGTTATCATCTGAAGTAATTACGTAGAATGCACATCGAAGAGCATCCCTGTGCCTGAATAAAGCCCACGAGAGACAGATGAGATACGATGAGATACACATTTGGGTAAAGCCCCGATTCACTGAATACTTCCTCCGCTTCTGTTGTGGTTTTCGAGATCTCCCCTTGGTCAGGGGAGGAGAAACCCAGTTGTCCGGCATGAGGCCAGCTATGCCTCAGACTGTCTCAGTGCAGTGAAGCCTGTTCCCACCCGCGCTCCCGGATGTAAGCTCAGACCGAGGTGCTTTCAGCAGCCCCCTGTCTGCATCCTCCTGTCTTCTTCTTAATGCAACGCCCACACTTCCAGTGTGAGAGCTAAACGATTATCTGCTAACCGTCCCTTGGAGTTATGAATACCTGCAGGAAGCATTTCAAAGGCTGTAGCAGTTAGTGCCCAGGGCAGAGAAACAGTAATAGTAATGTAACAAAGGAGAAGAACAGCTACATTCAATAACTTAGTTTTTTTCTCTGTTCTGTCTCTCTCTGTGTATATGAAAGTGCTTTTATTCAATACTTCTGTGCTTCGGAAACCCTCATTCACTCGCTATGGCTTGATCCAAAATAAATTCTCTAGCTTTTCCCAAGGAGAAGCGGTTGCTCTTTGCAGAACTCTGTAAAAGTTCCATCCGAGCATCACCTGGATTATTGTCTTAGAGTCTCCAGCCTTGGGGTCCCCACTCAGCAAGCCTGGACCTGCTTCATTAGCAGCTAAACGAGTGACTGGGGCAGAGATGGGGACAAGCCTGGTTCCTCCCTTCGGAGGCCCCGAATGCTATGCGGACATCACACTCATTGTTTTTGGTCCTCTGTCTGAGGGGGACCCTCTGCTGGTAGTAATACCTGCTTTGAGGAGTTGCATCTCTTCAGGCTTAGGCGGGCCAACACGCTCCTGGCAGAGAGAGGCGCTTGCTGAATCTTTTCCTCACTTTTCAGTTGGCAAGTGCCTCTTCCCTGGGAAATTTAGATACAGCCTCAGTTTTGTTGAATTGAACGAAGACTCTTGGCAGAAGCAAAGAGTGGAATCCTATTTCAACTTTGTTTCTTTGCATTACAGAGAGACAGGCTTTTTTTGGATATATGAAAATACACACACACACACACACACACACACGTGCATGCACATTTTTTCCTTGAGAAAAGACATCTCAAGTGAGATTTACATGTTATGTTGCATCCTCAGTGAGGTGGAGAGACAGTTTTCAGAATGTTCTGTGGCTGCTCCAGGGCTCCAGGCCTGACTAGGCGGCTTCTCCTGAACACCCCCCACCCCACATCGCTCAGGACACGCCCTGCGGTAACCATGTGTCGCTTCTGAAGACCCGCCTTTAAACCAGACCAGGGTGCCGGGCAGCTGGTCTGCTTGACAGCGGAAAGTCCAGGGTACTTTCACCCCCACAGTCCACAAACCGGGACTAACCAGTCTTGGTTTATTTTCCTTTCATGCAAATTAAATGGCCTGTGAAGTACCATAAGCCCCACTTTCCTGCAGCTGTTGAACCCAGGGGTGATATTCCTTTGAGTCTAGAATGGTCTTTTTAAAGCAAACCGGAAAGTTCTATTAATCAGAGATTCTACATCCTTGAAATGCAGTGACCCTCCTACAAGCACTGACGTTATCATTTATTGTCTCAATTAAATTATCCTAAGTCCTTACCCTCATCAGTCTACTAGAGGCTAATTAATTCTCATTGACGTCTTTTCAAACACTGATCACCATCTTAATTACTATAAAATGAGTCAGTTGATCTCATCCACAGTGGAGTGTAATCTCCAACCCCTGGCCCACTGTGCATCTAATTTGCATTCAGCTGTTTGCTTCCGTCTCTGCCTTACCCTGGGCTCGATTCCCGGGTCGGGAAGATTCCCCTGGAGGAGGGCATGGCAACCCACTCCAGTATCCTTGTCTGGAGAGTCTGCAAGGACAGAGAGCCTGGCAGGCTGCATGGGGTCGCAGAGTCGGACGTGACTGAGCGACTCAGGGAAAGCGCCGCCTTACCCTGGAAAGCACGCGTCTCGGGGCTGTGAGTGTGTTGCTGTGATTATCCTGTTCCCCTCATGGAGCAGAGCATCTGGCATGTGATAGAATTTCTGTGAATATGGCTTGACTGAATGATGACTTAGTGATTGAGCAAATCAAGGGTTCATGGCCCAGGAGTCTGGGTAAATGAACTTCTGGTTGATGGAATGATACCAGATTCTTTGTCTGTGGTAACTCTTGCCATTGAAAGAAATCACACGTATATGTATACTGATAACGATGTAGCTTATTCTGTTTTCCTGCTTTAATAGGGAGAATCTAAGAGATGGTAGAGAAGCTCCTGATTCTACATTTGTTCACCCCGCTTATGTTGCTGGGAAAGACTGAAGGGCAGGGGGAGAAGGGGTGACAAGGATGAGATGCTTGGATGGCATCACCGACTCAATGGACATGAGTCTGAGCGAACTCCAGGAGATGGTGAAGGGCAGGGAGGCCTGGCGTGCTGCAGTCCTGGGGCCACAAAGAGTCAGACTCCACTTAGCGACTGAACAACAATGACGACATTAATTTCTGTCCTTGTCATTTACTGACTTTACATGCAAAATGTGCTAAGTCCTTAACATGCCCTGTTTCCACGAGTCACTCAAAGCCACCCCATGAGGGCCATGGGGTGCCTCCACCTCCACGGGAAGTCTTTCAGCTGCGTGGGATCACCCAGAAGCATATACGTGAACGCAGGTCCTAAGAACAGTCTGGTGGCCTTTTCAGTGCTTTGTTTTCTGGCTGCTTCTCAGACTGACCCCCATCGGTCCCGGCGGGGACAGTCTCTTGGCTTCTCTTCTGTGTTCAGACCCTTTAGTTCTCTCAACACCCTGGGCTCCCGCACAGTCCCGTCTCCCAGAGGAAAGAACAAACAACTTGTTTACTCAGGGTCATTATGCAGAAGACTTTAGCCTGCTAGGCACCCCTCCTCTCCGAGGTCCTGCCTTGGTTGCCAGGAAGCCTTTCTCAACAACAGCTAAAAAGTCAAATTAAGGAGCTTTTCAAAAAAAAAAAAAAGACACACTTTTGGGACCCCTGCCCTTTGCAAAGCAAGGAACAGCCAAGCGACTTCATTTTGTTCATTTTTCCCAGGTCAGATCCTTGGAGGGGGCTTTCATCCCTCCCCCAAATATTTGAGGGAAGAAGAGCAAACCTCAGAAATGACACAGTAGCAGAACGCCTCCTAGTAACGCCAGGGTGGCAGGTGAGGCTTCCCAGGATCAGAGAGGTCCGGTCACCTGTCCTGGGCCACACAGCTTGCAAGTGACAGAACTGGTCTTTTTAAGGGTTCTATCTGACTTAACACTGAAAACGCCTTCTGAGAACGTGCCCAGAATCCAGTGGAAAGGTTGTTCATTAAATGCGAGGGCATTAACTGAGTCACTGTGAGGCTGAAGCCTTATGGACAGTGGGAGTCTGGACGTGTCTGTGAAGCTCTGGTATATTCCCTGAGCTCCTACACCCTCACCTCGCGCTGCTGATCTCGTGTGAGCCTGAGGGTCCCAGAAGAAGGGCCAGGTATCAGGTGTGGGGGTATCATGTATGGGGGCGGGGTCAGCAGTCCCAGACGCCCCCGCCCCAGGCTCCATGGGGCGACCAGGCGGCCTCTGAGCTCTGCCTCTTCCACCGGGTTATTTGCTTCCTTTTGCCGTTGGACTTGTTTTCTCTGTTGGCTTCTCAGCCTCATCTCAAACACCTCTTGGCACCTTGTCTTTCCTTAAGACAGCTGTGATCTGCACAGGCAAATGCCTAAGAAACAAACAGATAAACCTCACAAGAATAGTGTTGCTGGACGATTATTTTCAGGACCGAGTTTTGTTTTTAATCTGGCAGTTTACTGGTAAATGTGCAGTGAGTCCAGGCTGTTGACTTGGAGGTTGATAAGTTCCACAGCAGGAATTTTTAAAGGGCAAATATATACAGACCCTGCCATTCGCTGTCCATTCTCCCCTCTGGTCACGTGGATTGTAGAGTACCAGCTGGAGATCGGAAGTGCATCTTAGAAGTCGTTTTAGCCCTTGGGTGCCTTGTTCAAATTGCCTCGGAAATGAGACCCAGGCAACCTGCCTGTGAGTTAATACAAGCAACATGCAGAGGATACGCTGTGGCCAGCTTGTGAGACCCCTTTCTGCCTGAAATCTGGGGCATAAATGGCAACATAATGTAATATTAATACCAGCCTTTTGTGGGATGTTTTCTTTTCCAAATTTCTCCTCAGTGACTCCTCACAGGGAAACAGATTTTTACTAAACACAAAATGCCTAGATTGGTGTTCATTCTTAAACCAAATTATTGGGTTTTTAAAACTTAATTTGGTGTTAAGAGCCCCAAATAAGTCAGGTTAAACCAACAGATGGATTGCAAATTAGAGTCTGCTCATTCATCAGCTGATGGACAGGAGAAACAATGACCACATCAGTGCCTCTCTGAGTTCTTCTGTAAGCTAATAAAAGCCTTTCTTCCTGATGCCCAAATCCCGTGGACAGGACTAGAATAAGTCCTTAAGTGCCTAAGAAGAGATGCAACGTATTAAAGGCTAGAAGGAACTTTCCATTTCAGCTTGACTCTTGGGCAAATCCGTGGTCTCCTTTACTCTTCGCATCATCTTCCTCTGCTCTTACAGCTTCAGCTTCACCCAGAATCTTTGCCTCCTCCCTCCTTTGAATCAGCTCTCAACAGAGTTTAGAGAAAGAACTAGGACTCCTCCGCTTTCCCCCTTCCCCTCCACCTGACTTGTCTACTTGATGAACAGGGAAAATGAATAGGACCAGGGAGCAAGGTCATTCTCTAATTTTTGTGTGAGCACTCGAGCTTTAAATTAACACTGCTGCCCGTTGGATGTCTATTCTAGGTACTGTGGAATGGCCCAGGCATAGGCAAGGGGGTTGCAGTTTGGGGCTCCCAAGCAAAATATGGCAAGCTTCCTTTCTCTGCTTGTTCATGGTGTTAGCAGATCTTCTGCTAATCTGTGTCTTTTCATGGCTTTCCTTCTGGGTAGCAGCTTGATCTATGGAAGTGATTTATTTATTCCCAACCGCACTAGCTCAAGGATTCCATCATGACACCCAACAGAGGCTAGGTCTCCAGGTATCATACATAAAGCAAAGTAAACAGGTGAGGCAGCATCCTTGGCTATTAGTCAGCCATACAATGGAACGAAACTGCCATTTGCAGAGACACGGATGCATCTAGAGACTGGCATCCGTATCTGTGTGCTAAGTCGCTTCAGTTGTGTCCGACTCTTTGCAACCCTATGGACCATAGCCCGCCAGTCTCCTCTGTCCATGGGATTCTCCAGGCAAGTATCCTGGAGTAGGTAGCCACAAACCTTCTTGTGAGGTTTATACAATTTGTTTATATTGTATATTAATGCATATAGGTGGAATCTAGAAAAAAATTGGCTTAGATGAACTTATTTGCAAAGCAGAAATAGAGACACAGACTTAGAGAACAGACGTATGGATACCACGGAGGCGTGGGATGGATTTGGAAATTGCTGTTGACATATCCACACTATTGACAGTTTATATAAAGTAGATAACTGAGGAGAACCCCCGCTGTCGCACAGGGGACTCTGCGCAGTGTTCTCTGGTGACCTAAATGGGGAGGAAATCCTGAAGGGAGGAGCTACGCGGCCGATGTGTGTGCTGGTATAGCTGATGCACTTGGCCGTGCAGCAGAGACTGACGGTGTTGGAGAAAAACTATACCCCATCAGCGTGCTTAAAGCATCACCATTCACTTTATCAATATCATTAAGTGTCTGCCCGATGCCTGGAGCTCTGGTTAGTTAGATGACTCGGGATCATAAAGAGACAGCAGGTGTGGTTTGTCCCCTGTGTGTGGAACATAAGACATGGTGTAAATGTTAACTTAGGAAGCATCAGTTATTTTTATTTACTTGATTATCAGGGCTGTATCCCCTCTGCACCTCGTGTGGTGCCCAGGAAGTGTTAGTTCAATGAATGCGTAGAGTGAAATAAATGAATTCACACCGTTTTGTCCAAGAAAAGATTGGGAGGAGGTCAGTGCAAACCTCAGGTGGCAATGTAAGAGCCGGACGATGACCACAGAAAGGGAAATGACGGGAAAGATGAGATGATTTTGTAGGGATTTCCGCGGAATGGAAGTGCTCTGTGGAGCGAGGCATCCAGAGGGGCCTCCTCCTGGCCTCACCTCTGCGCTTCCTCTTGGGCCTGTCCCTCTCCCGCTCCCGGTGCTGATCTGACAGACGCTGCCCCAGCGATCACGTGTACCTTCGCTCACGTGATGTCCACAGCGATTCTTTGTGGCCGGTGGCGTTTCCATTTTACATATGAGAAAACTGGGCCTTAGAGAAGTTAATGAATCATCTTTGAGTTCTACGGCCAGTTGTCACAGCAAAGGAGGTGACCGCAGGTTCATCTCTTTCCAAAACCTTCCATGTGGGCCCTGCATCTCACAGCAGGGAGCTGGTCCTCCAAGCAGGACGGGGATCTTGTTCTCATTTCCCCCTTTCCTTCTGCGTCGGAGGCTTTGTCAGAAGACCAGCTCTACAACCCTCACAGGAGTGGCAGTCACTGCAGACTGTCCCGTAAGACATGGCCTAGGGTCAGAAAATGGCCCTCTGGCAGCTGGCTAAAATCCACGCAGCTTCAGGTCTGCTCACCAAGGCCCAGGAACCCCAATGTGTAGCTCACCTGAGATTCTTCTAGAAGAGAGTGCTTCTTTATGGCCAGGGTTTGTGGGAGCAATCACTGCAGTTTATATGGGATCTCACAGAGAAGCCGTCCCATCTGAGAACAGCGACCCCCGGGGCTGTTGTGCCCGGGGCCACATCTGAGGTGGTGAGTGAGTGTGTGCTCAGTCATTCAGTCGTGTCCGACTCTGCCGCCCACCAGGTTCCCCTGTCCATGGGATACTCCAGGCAAGAATGCTGGAGTGGATGGCCATTCCCTTCTCCAGGGGATGTTCCCGACCTGGGGATCAAAGCCACGTCTCCTGCATTAGCAAGTGGATTCTTTACCACAGAGCCAACATCTGTAGTAGAACCAGATGATTTTGAGGCTCAGTTTCAAGAATTTCTCAAGCTTCCCTGGTGTCTTGGGACACGTGAGACTTTGTTATTGTTAGTTGCCCAGTCATGTCCAACGCTTTGCAACCCCATGGACTGTAACCTACCGGGCTCCTCTGTCCATGGGATTTCCCAGGCAAGAATACTGGAGTGGGTTGCCATGCCCTCCTCCACGGAGCATCTTCCCAACCCAGGGACCAAACTCAGGTCTCCTGCACTGCAGGAAGATTCTTTACCATCTGAGCCACCAGGGAAAGTGAGACTTAAAGTGAATTATAGTTCGGTGAGCCCCATTTTGGGCCTCCCAGGTGGTGCTAATGGTAAAGAACCCGCCTGTCGAGTCAGGAGATGTAGGAGACGCGGGTTCGATCCGAGTCAGGAAGATCCCTGGAGAAGGGCATGGCGACCCACTCCAGTGTTCCTGCCTGGAGAATCCCATGGACAGAGGAGCCTGGCAGGCTGCAGTCCCTGGGGTCGCAGAGTCGGACACGACCGAGCGACTAATACCACTAAAGAGATTAAGATGGTTATAGTCTGATGGCAGTCATCTCACATAACTGAAAATGCTATTTAATGATGTGGGATCTTACTAGTTTTAAGAAATAAAGATACTTGGAGTAGTTCACTTACGCAGAATTGGCTTTCTTGAACTGTGTGATGATTTTCAATTTTTAAGCAAAGTCAGGGCAAAAAGTCCCATTTCTGGAATTGCATGTGGGTCATACAGTGATTACTAAGTGTCTTTATATAGATTCAAGCAAGGCGTTGTTTTCTGTGCCAGGGAGAGACATGGTGAATCCTTAAATACCACCTGGCATCCATAGGTTCCTTCTGATAGGGAGCTGCTGGCTGTCTCCAAGAAACCGCAGAGTGTGCCCTGAGATAGGGAGCTCCATCCAGCAGAGTCCCTGCTCCCGTCAGTGGGAGGAGTTAAGCCATGGAGGCCGACGACGCCCCCACTGTGTATGTCAGGCCTTGTGATTCCCAGTCCAGGGTTTTCCCATCACTCTGCTTCCTCCAAATCAGTCCATTCCACTCCATTCATTCATTCATGGTGTGGAGAGAAATAATGACCTAATCCTGGTGGCTCAGATGGTAAAGAGTCCACCTGCAATGCAGGAGATGTGGGTTTGATCCCTGGTTTTAAAAGATCCCCTGGAGGAGAAAATGGTACGCCACTCCAGTATTCTTGCCTGGAGAATCCCATGGATAGAGGAGCCTGGTGGGCTACAGTCCAGGGGGTCACAAAAGAATCAGACATGACTTGGCAGCGAAACAAACAATGACAAGCCCTGCTCTCAGGCAGATCGGGGGGACACTGAGAGAAATAGGTAAATGACGCAGGGAACCAAGGTTGCTTCCCAAGACACAGAATGGAGTGAGGTCCGTGGAAAGGACGCAGAACACAGAAGCCTCTTGCCGTGGGGGCTCAGAGCGTCCCTTGGGGTGACGCTTGGACCCAAGGGACGTTTGAACACTACTAAGACTTTGTCAAGTAAAGATGCTTAGTGGGATATAGATGAGAGGAGGGTGTTTTGTTAATACTGAAGGAACAAAAAGGATGTGAAAACAGATATCCGTGTAGAGAGCTGATCTGAGAACACTGCCGGGACTGGTGGGAGCTGAGCGGTAAAGTGTGGGAGGGGTCAGGCCACGGAGGCCTCTCTGCAGCCTGGTCCTCGAGCGGAGGGACTGCGGTGGCCGCTGGGGGTGGCATCAGCCCTGTTTTACTGCCTGGGTCAAAGGGCAGAGTGTAGGGGTAGGCTAGGAAGAGGACAGTGAGTGTGTATGCTTTTATAAACCACTTTCTGCATTCAGAACCCTTCGCAGGGTACACGGGGACAGGAGGGTGGCTGCCCCCTGCCCTCCTTAATAAGCCTTAAGAAGCTCGGAATCTTGACAGGGTGGTGAGTCACATACACTGACAGCTTCGTGTGTACCTGGGCGCGGGGAGGGGAAGGGGAGAACAGGTTGCTGAGGACTGGGCCGGCAGTGCGTTCAGCAAGGGATCACCGGGCTGATGTCTGCAGGCCCTGGTTAATGAACATTAAGTAAATTCCTGCTGAGTCGAGCACACCTCCCCCACCTCCTCCACCATAATTCAACAACAGGGAATACCCAGGCCGGAGCACATGCTTGTAAAAGACAATTCAAGGAGCAGTGTCTTGCATTTCCATAAGGAAGAATCTCTTAAGGTTTGAGGATTTCACAAATAGTATATATCTTAATTTTTAATGACGTGCCCATGCTGTATTTTAAGATTTTTTTTTTATCTCTCTAGAACAAACACTGGCAAACAGCTTATTTCAGGAGAAATACAGATGTAAGCGGACCTCTTAAATGCATTAAATATAATCCTTTTTCTCAGAGCCTGAGCCTGCAAATTTCCTGTCTTGAAGGAATGAATTAATTTCTGAAAAGCAGGATGAAGATGTTATGAACATTAAAGCTTTGAGGATTCACTTAATATAATTAACTTGACCCAAAAGGGGCATCTGGGAGCCCAGAGATTTAAGGTTTTTACTAGATGAGAATATCCCATTACCAGGTATCATCCATTTATCCCATCCTTTCCAGCATTTCTACTGGAAAATGTTCCCCGAGCACTGAGACGGAGACGCACACGTGGAGAGACAAGGAGAGTGAGGCTCCCTTGTGTCCATGGCAGGTGGGGAGCTTGGACTCCATCATAACCTTTGTAGGGGGGCCTCTCCCCAGGAAGCGGGGCGGGTCCCCTCGACCCGAGCCGTCATCAGCATGCAGGCAGTGCTGCTGGTCAGGAGGAATTCAGGGGGCCAGCTGGGAAGAGGTTAGGAGCCTGCCTCCACGTCACGTCACAGACTAGAACCTTGCCCTAGATACTCCTTCTGTGTCCCGTGTGGCTCACCCCTGCATGATGAGGGCTGAAGAACGTGGGGTCTGTTTTTATTGGTAAGTCTGAATCACCTGGAAAGAAATCATGTCCCCCGTCTTCAAGGAAGCTGCGTTCTGGTGCATTCGGGCATTCATTTACTCGACAACGATGTGCCGAGGACCTACTGTGTGTCAGGACCTACTGTGTGCCGGGCACTGTTCTAGGCGCACAGGGTGAAGGGGAAGCCAGGTCCCTCCCTCGGGGTCTTTCTCGGAGCTCAAAGCCTGGGATCCTGTAGAAGAACCCTCCTTCATGCTCTGGGAGCCAGGCCTCTCCTTTCACAGATTAAACGGCTGAGAACTCTAGGATGCCCTGTCCAGGTGGCACATCTTCTGGTCTGAGCTGGGCCTGCTGAGGGGCTTTGTGACCTGTGGTTGAGCCAGGAAGGACAGGTCAGGAGTCCCATCCTCAGAACAGGAAGGGAAGTAGAACTGTCATCACCCACAGAAAGACATGTGCAATGTGGCATTGAACTGAAAAAAAAAGGAAAAGAAAACATAAAGTATGTCCATTTTTCTCAAAAAGCCTCTACATTTTCTACAAATACTTAAGAGGGAAAAATCTGGAAGAGAGTAGAACAAAGTGTCAGCAATTTACAACTCCTGGGATTAGGCTTGCTGGTGCTGCTGCTAAGTCGCTTCAGTCGTGTCCGACTCTGTGCGACCCCATAGACGGCAGCCCACCAGGCTCCTCCGTCCCTGGGATTCTCCAGGCAAGAACACTGGAGTGGGCTGCCATTTCCTTCTCCAGGCATTAGGCCTATAGCAGGCTTTTTTCCTTTAGTTACTTATCTCCTTAGACCACCCCTGACCACTGGACACCCCCCTGTCTTCTTTTACACTGGAAACCAGCCGGCCCGCCCCTTGAGGTCACATGGTCTTCCTGCTCAGCAGGGCAGTGGGCTGAGGGTGCATTGTGTCTTTCATGGTAACAAGAAGAAGAGAAGGTGCATCCTGAGGTCAGGGAAAGACGTGAAACAGAAGCTGACAGAGAATAGTGTCAGTCTCTCTACACAGAGTTTGCAGAAAACCTCCACACTGATGAGTGACTTCCATGAACTATAACGTCAGAACAGAGCCCTCTGAAAACTTTCCAGGTCAGAAGGAGTTGAGAACTCAGAAAGAATAAAGCAGAGTGAATCACTGATTTCGGCTGAAGGTGAAAGAATCCCAACTGAGTGGCCTAACGCACTGACTGCTTGTCCTCATGTAGTAGGACTCCAGAGATGGATGATGTGTGGCTGGTGTCACTGTGTCTTCGAGAGCCCCAGCTTCTTTCAGAGCGGGATGTCTCAGCCCTGGTTCCAGGTGATTCTCGGTGGGGGCTGTCCCTCGTGCAGTAGGGTATTCCATGACACGCCTGTATTCCATGACACGCCTGGCCTCCATCCACTGGACACCAGCAACTCCCCACCACCTATAGCATGGAGACCAAAAATGCCTGCAGACCCCACCTCTGGGGGGCACAGTCACCCCTGCTCATCCCCTTTGAGAACCACTGTTATAAGTGCCCAATCTGTGACATGTGACTTTTATCTTCAGAGGCTTTACAAAGGAAAATCAGATGGTTAAGTCTGTTGGATGGTAACCACTTTACAGGGCTTCTCTGGTGGCTCATTGGTAAAGAATCCGTCTGCCAAGCAGGAGACCCATGTTCATTCCCTGGGTTGGGAAGATCCCCTGGGGGAGGGTATGGCAACCCACTCCAGTACTCTTGCCTGGAGAATCCCATGGACAGAGGAGCCTGGCGGGCTACAGTCCACAGGGTCACAAAGAGTCAGACACGCCTTAGCGACTAGGCAGCAACAACAACCCACTTTACAAAATACACAGTCGCCTTCTGTCCTGAACTTGGCTGTGTGACTGCCCTGTCTTCTTGCATGGAAGTGCAGGAGGGGAGTATCTTTTTTTAATTTTATTGACGTATAGTTGATTTATAATGTTGTCTTAATTTCTGGTGTACAGCAGTGATTCAGTCATGCATATGTATGTATTCTTTTTCATTTTCTTTTCCATTATCATTTATCACAGGATATTGAATATAGTTCCCCATGCTGTACAGAGGACCTTATTGTTTCTCCATCCCCAATTAATAGTTTGCATCTCTTAATCCCAAACTCCCAGTCCATCCCTTCACCGCTCCCCATAGGAAGGGAGTATTTTTAACTGGACATATTGAATCCCAGATAAGACTGAGATCACTGCAGTAGAGAAGAGAAAGCAAAGTGGATCCTGGGTGAATCCCTCAACTATTTGAAAGCTATCTCATAAACCATAGCTTTCCATCTGCAAATGTGTTAATATGTGTATCTGAGGACCCCAAGACCACCCTAGGGTTTGGTGATCCTCCAGGCGGGCTCCTAGGACTGAGCCTAGAGTTAAAGTCACAGCTATGACGTCAATGGGATGCAAAGCAAAGTCACTAGAGGAGAAAGTCAGGTGGGGCCAAGTGCAGGGGTCCCCAGGTTCTGAGAGTCCTCACCCAGGGGCGTCACTCAGGGAACATTTAATTCTCCCCAAAACAGACTGTGGCTACATGGGTGAAATATCACATCCCAGAAGAGCTAAAAAGCCTCTTGATGAAAGTGAAAAAGGAGAGTGAAAAAGTTGGCTTACAGCTCAACACTCAGAAAACTAAGATCGTGACAAATAGATGGGGAAACAATGGAAACAGTGACAGACTATTTTTTGGGGCTCCAAAGTCACTGCAGATGGTGATAACAGCCATGAAATTAAAAGACGCTTGCTCCTTAGAAGAAATGTCCAACCTAGACAGCATATTAAAGGCAGAGACATTACTTTGCCAACAAAGGTCCGTCTAGTCAAAGCTATGGTTTTTCCAGTAGTCACGTATGGATGTGAGAGTTGGACTATAAAGAGAGCTGAGTGCCGAAGCATTGATGCTTCTGAACTGTGGTGTGGAGAAGACTCTTGAGAGTCCCTTGGACTGCAAGGAGATCCAACCAGTCCATCCTAAAGGAAATCCGTCCTGAATATTCATTGGAAGGACTGATGCTGAAGCTGAAACTCCAGTTCTTTGGCCACCTGACTCATTTGAAAAGACCCTGATGCTGGGAAAGATTGAGGGCAGGAGGAGAAGAGGACGATGGAGGATGAGGTGGTTGGATGGCATCACCAACTCAATGGACACAAGTTTGTGTAAGCTCCGGGAGTTGGTGATGGACAGGGAGGCCTGGCGCGCTGCAGTCCATGGGGTCGCAAAGAGTCGGACACAACTGAGCGACTGAACTGAACTGAGCGATCCCTTTAGAGACTGGATGCCCATGGGCTCTGTCCAGGCTGGTCACACGAGACCTGGGTCAGGTGCCCAGCACGGCCCCAATCCCAGACTCCAGAGGGGCAGCAGGGATTCAGCAGAAGCACACTTTACAATGGCTTAGGTGCAGACAGTCCCCTCGGCAGTGGGATGAAAATGTTCTGGGTTTAGACAGTGGTGCCAGCTGAACAGCTGCGTGAATGTGCCCCCAAAGCACTGAATTGTAGACTTTAACATGGTTACATTGGTGACTTTTGTTACGTAAATTTTGTCTTCAAACAGAATCCCACCTGGCACCATTTCTGTAAGGAGGAATCTGAATCGAGGGAGATAAAATGTTTGAGTTGATTTGGGGACCTAGGTGTATTATGTTGAGTGTCAGGTCAGGAGACTGAATTCTGTCTTGTGATGCCTAGAAAGACCATCCTCGGGAGATTTTGCTGAGGGCAAGCCGAGCTGCCTGGTGAGCACCCTGAAATAGGATGTAGGTGGTGCTGGAAGGGCAGGAATCTGGAGGCAGAGACACCCATCAGGAGCTTTTCCAGGAGCACAAGCTGGACTCAGGAACCCCCGAGGACACCCGTTGTGTAGGTGGTAACTGCCTCATTTCCCCAGAATCGCAGGCAAGGGTAACCCAACTGTAGACGCACCCTCTTCACACTCAGGGTTTTCCTAAGCTGTAACAGCCTTCGTGGAAACAGTGCTTTCTACCCCCGCCCCGCCCCGTAAACAAGGTTTGGGAAAAGGACCACTTCTGCCCGCAGTGGAGGATGGCTGGATGGGGGTCCATAGGTGGGGCCGGTGTCTTCCCAGCCTGTGCTTTTTGGGGTCTTTCTTCTAGCGATGGAAAACCACCCGCAGCATCCCGACCCCTTTTGACTCTCCAGTCATGAAGTGTACAAAACAGTAAAAGCAGACCAAAAGCTAAGCATAGTGCAAATGCCAGCCTGCCCTCATGCCATATGCCGCAGGGGTGGCCTCCCGAGACGCTTCACACAAATCTCATCGTAACCACACCCACCCCGTCCCCCAGCAGCGAGGGCCGTGGGACTCATTCTGAAGGTCATGTTACTTAAAAAGACAAACTAACAATAAACTCAGAGGTATTTAAATAGGCCGAGCTCCCTTGTAAAATTATGTGCCTGACGTCCAACATGAGGGCACGGTCTTCTCTCTGGGAGATGCTGGACCCTGAGTGTGCCCTGGTGTGAGCACGGGCGTGACCCCAGTGCAGGCCCCGTGCTGGAGACGGTGACTCAGGAAACGGGCGCGGAGGACCTTTGGATTAAAGATTTGGGATGATTTTGCATTTGGACCGGAGCTTGAGTGAGAGATGGGGGAAGTAGGCAGAGAGGGGAGAAGGATGCTCCAGACAAAGAAAGGTTTGGTGGAGGGAGGAAGAACTGTGTCCGCGTCACGCCCTGCGTGACTCAGCGAGGCCCCGAGTGGGGAAGGGGCAGGGCTTCACTCGTGCATACAGGGTGTGCTCTGAGCCTGGAAGGCCCTACCCAGGCTCAGGACCTGGGGTGTCATTCTGGGAGCAGTTGGGGGTGCTCAAGGCCGGCTGAGCTTGGGAGCCATGGGGTCAGGACCACAGCTGAGGACTCCGCCTTTGCAGCAGGAGAGGGGAAAAACAAACAACGGGCATGCCAAGGCACAGGTTGCGTGACGTTTTCATTAGTCTTTTCCGTTGTGAGCGTCTCTAAGGCTTCAGGGCTCACAACAGGAAACTTGAACTTGTCTTTTGAGGTTTCTGCTTGGTCGGCCGCAGAAGTACTCTTACCATGGCTCATCCCACCTCGCTGTGACTGCAGACCCCCTGGGAATGTCGTTTATTCTTGCTTCCTCTATTTCTCCTCCGACAGGGAAGACAGAATCCGTTGGTGA
Organism: Hydropotes inermis; assembly: GCA_020226075.1. Lineage (NCBI taxonomy): Eukaryota > Metazoa > Chordata > Mammalia > Artiodactyla > Cervidae > Hydropotes > Hydropotes inermis. Next base: position 109,396,389 of record CM035270.1, read on the forward strand.
GCTAAAAGGATCTTTCTTAATACAGCACTGCCTGTAACTGTAGCGTCGCCTCAGCCTAGCAGGCGAGGTTCCACGCGTACCTTTGTGTGTTTCCCTTACATGTGCGCGTGGTTAGTCGTGTCCAACTCTGAGACTCTTTGGACTGTAGCCCGCCAGGCTCCTCTGTCCATGAGATCCTCCAGGCAGAAATTCTGGGGTGGGTTGCCATTTCCTCCTCCAGGGGATCTTCCTGACCCAGGGATCGAACCTGCATCTCCTGTGTCCCCTGCCTTGCAGGCAGATTCTTTACTGTCTGAGCCAGCAGGGCTAGCTGTTATTTGTTCAGCAGATGCTCACCGAGCACCTTCAGGACCTGTGATGATGAGGAAGCAAGCAATAGAGCGAGTACCTGCTTGGAGGTCAGGAGACCCCTGGGTCCATACTCAGTACCCCAGTGTTTTCATCATCTGTTAAATGCACCCTTAATAATGCTTTCCTCCGGTGATTGTTTGAGACAAGTTGAGACTGTTAGCCAAAGGTGGGGTCTGGCTGCTCACCACTCAAGAGTAAAGAGACCAGCTTGGTGGAAGAACTTTGCTATACTTTGGCGGCGGGAAGCTGGAGGTGAGGGGGAAGATGCCTGTCCAAAGGTCGACTCTCCCCACGCCTTGACAGTCAGCGAGCAACACCTTTTAAAGGCTAGGGAGGGGGCTCCGTGTAGAAACAGCACAAGCAGCTCTGAAGGTCATCTTGAAATCGGTCATCAGTGGTCTGACCAGCATCATCTCGATTGTTTTAAGGACAGTTGATCTTCAGTTCCAGGGTCAGTTTTCTCCCGTTTCCTTCAGGCCAGTTCTCGGAATTGTGGAAGCTTATGTCACGCCTACGGTCTGGTCAACACGTGCGTGCTGCGTTGCTTCAGTCCTGTCGGAGTCTTACTGACCCCGTGGACTGCAGCCCGCCAGGCTCCCCTGTCCATGGGGTTCTCCAGGCAAGAACACGGGAGTGGGTGGCCATTTCCTCCTCGAGGGGGCCTCCCCGACCCAGGGATCAAACCCGCATCTGGTACATCTGCTGCACGCTGGCGGTTCTTGACCGCGGCGCCACCCGGGAATCACGCATCAACACTTCTCGTCCGGCACCTACTGGGGATCCAGTAGCTGACGGGAGGCGTCTCAGAATTATCTGCAGCTCTTGAGGAGGAACAGGATGAAGGCCCTTGGCTTCGCTTACTGACTAGACTGCTATTATTTGGTCTTCTTTGACTCTCCCCTTTGCATCTGCATTTGCTCATCTCTCCGTCTAAACTTCGTTCGACTGAAGTTTCTCTGCACGTAAAAGGCAGGAGCAGCCCGTGGTGGGCACGGGGACGGGGAGACCACAGACCGGGCCCCCTTTGCGGACCGCGCAGCCCTGGCCGATAACGACGACGATGCGACTCTTCGACCGCAGCTAAACTGGTCACATCCAGCAACAAAAACCTCCTGATAGAGGCGCGTTTCAAGAACCCCACGAGACTCGCGGCTGCAACGTTTAAAGGTCAGAATCAGGTATTTCGTGAAAACATCCCAAATGGGTTATGAAAGGTTTCCACAGATGTCTGACTTGGGGCTAAGAAAACCGGCTTGCAGACTTTTGAGACTTGCTGAGTTTACAGGTGGAAGTGAAATGAAGCCACTCGGTCGCGTCCGACTCTTTGCGACCCCATGGACTGGACTGTAGCCCGCCAGGCTCCTCCATCGATGGGATTCTCCAGGCAAGAATACTGGAGTGTGTTCCATTTCCTTCTCCAGGGGATCTTCCCAACCCAGGGATCGAACCTGGGTCTCCCGTACTGCAGGCAGACGCTTTACCGTCTGAGCCACCAGGAAACCTGTGTTACAGGAGGACTGGGATTAAAACCCAGTGATCCGGATGAATACAGGCAAATATCATGAACAGTAGCATGTTAGTTGTTCTGATCGTCGCAGCTTACCAACACTGATCAGTTCAGAGATGTCTTCATTCTCACTGTACTGTTATTTTTAATCAGAATTCTAAAAGCCAAACAGCGTTTAAAGCATTTTATGAAACACTGCCCCCTAGTGGCTGAGGACACACATGACAATCACAGTAATGGTGCTATTTTTAGTCCAGCCAGAGAATTGATTGTAAGGCTGGCATTTAAAGAGACTTATTGTCGGGCTGCAGATGTATGTATTGCACATGTGTAGCAAATAAGCATGAAGACAGATGCTATCTGGCTTGTTAACTGGGTGTATGATTTTCTGATCACTGACCTATTAATTCTCCTATTAATATATAGCATTACCTTGAGTATAAATTTAGCAGCCTGTCGTTTATAATATTAGCGATGTGACAGATGATCATTTGAGCAATCTCACTGCTTTATGCCAAAGCCAAGAGCCCCAATAATTATTTCTAAAACGTGGTTAGGTGTGATTTCGAAGAGATATGAGTCCAGGAATAGTTAAGTCAAAGGATCAACGTATGGGGTCTAATTTTGGTGAAATATTACTCTTGTCTCATCCTTCTTTCTCTATCTAACAGATCATTACAACCCGAAACCTCACTACCATATTTCTGAGAATGAAAATTAAATACTGCCTCTAAAAATAGCCTTTCCTAGCTAAAAATATCCAAGTTTATCTTATAGAAATGTAGGCAGCTTTTTGGTTAGAAAGACAAAGCAGTAGATGGAAAACATACAATATCAGCTTCTTTTGCTGTGGAAGTTGATTAAAATCAGATGAGTTTTTGAAACTAGTTTGTGGTTTTAAATTCTCCATCATGTATTATCTGGGGCATGGACATGTGTATCTGGAACTATGCAAAATTACCGTATTGAACGAGGCTTTTGGTTTGGGGAATTAAGGACTGTGAATATTTGGTGAACTGAACTCAGAGAAACTGTTCCACTCTGCCTTTGCTGGATTAGAGCTGGAGGATTTTTTTTGTACCAGGAGTGTATTCTTTTCACCATGTTCTGGATTATAGCATCTGAAAAGTCTAAATGTCAGAGTTAGGTACTTTGAGGAATATTTGTCAAGTCTCTTGTAGAATGTTCTTCAATGGCAGTGTTTCTGGATTTTTCATCATGGCTGGGGTTACAGGGCTTTGAGCAGAAGACAGAGTAAAAATGCTGTTCTCACCACATCGCGTCAAGGGTGCGTGCTGTCAGCATGACGGATGACCACCCGTGGTACTCTTGGTCATCTGGTTCAGGCAGTATTTGCTGGGCGTCTGGAAAGTTTCTCTTTCCCACCGCTTTTCATACCGTAGTTTTCAGAAGGAGGTAACTGTTCATTGGAAAAGACCCTGATGCTGGGAGGGATTGGGGGCAGGAGGAGAAGGGGACGATAGAGAATTAGATGGTTGGATGGCATCACTGACTCCATGGGCATGAGTTTGAGGAAACTCCGGGAGTTGGTGATGGACAGGGAGGGCTGGCGTGCTGCGATTCATGGGGTCGCAAAGAGTCGGACACGACTGAGCCACTGAACTGAACTGAACTGAACTGTTCATAGGAGTGGAAGGCCGTGTCCTACTCAGCTGAGAGCAGAGTGTCTGTATCATTTCTTTGTAATTCTTCTGCATGACAGATTTATCTGTTCTCTGCCATTTACTTACTTACTGGACCACTTTTTAGATTAACATCAACTCATAGATTTATTTTATATTTTATGTTATTGTTCAACACTGCTTTTTTTCTCAAACAGTTCCAACTTTGTCCATTGGATACCCTTTCAGTTCGACTCATGCCATTTCATTATTGTCAATTTTATCTTTTCCTTTCTTCCTCCCTTCCTTCCTTCTTTCTTTCTTACTGTCTGATATTACAAGATGCTCCAGACTTATATGTTCCCTCTGCAGCCCTAGAATTAGTCATCTCTCCAAGGAGGCCTGGTTCCTTTTATTGAATAATGGTGTTAGAAACAAGATCGTGATCGTTGGTACCAGGACATCTGATAGTGTGAGGAAATATACATGTGTATACTAACCTTATCCACATGTCTTTTTATCTGTCTATCATGTCTATCCATCCTATCTATAATGTCTGTCTATATCTATCCTGTCTTTCTGTCTATCCATCTACATACCTTGTCTATCCTGTGTATCCATCTACCATCTCCATCTGTATCTGTATTAAGCTAACCTGAGTCCATATTGAGGTCTCTACATGGAATGTTCTAGTTACCCCTTGTTGCTTCTCTATAATTTCCCTTATTCACAGTGAAAACTTGACTTCCAACCATTGATTGACTTGTTCAACCCCAGCATGTATGTGTAGAAGTTTCAGAACTGTTAAGCTGTACCCCAGTGAGAAGCAAATTTACCCTTCTGAGCAGTGTTCACGTACAGTGTGTTTTTCATTAGGCTCCCCTCTAATTTTCATTTTTTAAAAACTCTTATTTTAAAATTTATCCCCAATGTTTTTTCCCTTTTAAAAGTTTGTTGTTGAAGATGTTGTTTTGTTTATTAGATACTTTGATATTGTGGTAAGATATACATAGGGGCTTCCCAGATGATTCAGTGGTAAAGAACCCACCTGCCAATGTAGGAGACCTGGGTTCGATCCCTGGGTTGGGAAGATCCCCTGGGAAGGAAGTGGCAGCCCACGCCAGTGTTCTTTTCTGGAAAATCCCATGGACAGAGGAGCCTGGTGGGCTACAGTTCATGGGGTTGCAAAAGAATCAGACATAAGTTAGTGACTAAACAACAATAAGATACACGTAAGTTTACCATTTTACCTATTTTTGATGTATAGTTCAGTGGTATTAAGTATATTCAAAATGTTGTGCAGCCATCACTTTTTATTTATCATCCCAAATAGAAACTCTGTCCCTGTTAGAATACTAACCCCCTGGCCCCCTCCCCCAGCCTCTGGTCACCTCTTTTCCACTCTCTGTTCTTTCACTGTTTTAGGTGCCTTATAGAAGTAGAATTGAGCAGTATTTGTCCTTCCATGTCTGGCTTATTTAACTTAGCATAATGTTTTCAGGACTCATCCATGTTTAGCTTGTGCTGGAGTTTCATTCCTTTTCTGGTTGACTGTTACCCACTGTGTGTGTATCACATTTTGTTTATCCATTCTCAGCTGAAGGACGAGTTGGTGGTTCCCACTGGTTGACTCTTGTGAATAATGCTGCTGTGAGCTTTGTTGTACGAGATATTTGTTGGAGTGGCTCTTTTAAAGTATATGGATCCATGGATTTTGGTCCTTGTTGGGCACTGTTAGGCACACCTCTCCTCGTCTCCAACCTGGCTTCCTTTTATTTCTTGTCTCTCTGCCCTGGCCAGTACCCCCAGTACCGTGTTAAACGGGAGGAGTGAGAGTGGACTTCACTGTCTTGCTCGTGAGCTACTAACCCTTCACCAGCACTTCTGATCCTAGCATAGGTTTTTCAGAGATGCTCTTTATGCGGTTGAGGAAGCTCCCTTGTGTTCCTGGTGTGTTGGTGTTTTCATCGTGTAAGGGCGATGGAGTTTCTCAGTTACCGTTTCTGTACCTCTGGCAATGATCACACAGTTTTTGCGCTTTCTACTAATATGCTACATTACATTGATTTCCTGTGTTGAACCAGCCTTGTGTTTGGGGAGTAAATTCCACTTTCTCACAGGTTTCTCTTTAGGTTGCTAGATTTGGTTGGCTAATATTTGTTGAGGGTTTCGCATCTGTATCCATCAGAGATATTGGTCTGTAGTTTTCCTGCAATGTCATTTTTTGTTGTTGTTTCAAGGTGTTGGTGGCCTCATAGAATGAGCTGAAAAGAGTTTTCTTCTCTCCATTTTTTGCCATTGTTTTTTCAAATATTATTTCTGCTCTTTCTCTTATAGCATCTCCTTGTAGACTCCCATTTTGTATATTGTGAAGCACTTAATGATACCCCACAAGTTTCTGAAACTTTGTTGATTTTTCCACATTCTTTTTTCTTTTTGTTCCCCAGACTAAGTAAAGTCAATTATCATCAAGTTCACTGTTTATTTATTCTGTCAGATGAAATATTATTTTACATCCTTCTAGTGAATTTCCTATTTCAGTTATTTGTACTTTTCAATTCCAGAGTCTCTATTTGATTCATTTTAGATGATTTCTGTCTATTTATATTGCCTATTTGTTGAGACTTATAGTTCTCATTTTATTCTATAGTTCTTCAGACATGATTTCCTTCAGTTCATTGAACATATTTAGAATAGTTAATTCAGCAGTTCTCTTTTTTTTTTTAGTGTCTCTAATATCCAGTTTTCCTCAAATATAGTTTTTGTTAATTGCTGTTTTTCCCTGTGTATGGGCCATATTTTCCTATATCTTCGTGTGTCTCATGATATTTTTTTTGTCACATAGTGGACATTTTAATATAGTGTGGCAACTCTGGAAATCAAATTACCCCTCTTCTCAGGTCTTATTGATTGATATTTCTTGTAATCTATGATGTTCATGTATTTAATGACTTTCCTGAACCAATACAATAAAGTTTGCATTCTTTTCATGTGTGGCTACTAAAGTCTCTGCTCCATTAGCTTAATGTTTAGGTAATGATGGGACAGAGATTTCCGTAAATACCTTGAACAATAAATCTCCCAGTTTTTACTAACAAATCTGTGTGTGTGTGTGTGGTTAGGACACACATTCAGTACTCAGTCAGACAATTTACAACCGTGTCACAGTCTTCATTCCTGCTTTCTCGGAGTCTCAAGGTCAGCCAGAGGTGAGAGCTTAGGGCATCCTTAGATATTACTTAGATATTTAGATGTTACTTAGATATACTTAGATATTACTTAGATATACTTAGATATTTCCTAGGCATGCATATAGTCCTGCACATAAAAGTAGCCTCCTAGATTGCCACCTGTATGTTAGAGTGTTTCAGAGCACTCATGGGCATCTCATTCCCTAGCTTTAGGATTTTGGGTCAGCTTCTCATTTGCTCCAGCTAGCATCATCACCTCAGGCAGCTACTGTGTTAAACAGTTGTCACTGATTGTTTCTGACAAATGCCCCAAGGGAAAAAACTTTTGCAGTGAGCAAGCTGAGATCAAATAAAAGCAAACACTATGAGGGCAGGTTTCTTTTTTTTTTTTTAACTTTATTTTTTTTCAAACTTCTATTTTATTTTCCATTTATTTTTATTAGTTGGAGACTAATTACTTTACAGTAGTGTAGTGGTTTTTGCCATACATTGATATGAATCAGCTATGGATTTACATGTGTTCCCCACATTGAAACATGTATATTATCAAGTGTGAAAAAGATCCGCCAGTCCAGATTGGATGCATGAGACAAGTGCTCGGGGCTGGTGCACTGCGAGGGCGGGTTTCTAAGAAAGCCAGACAAATGAAATAATGACCCTCTTCTGGGAATGGGGCTTTTGGAGGGTTACAAAGCTGCCCTTTCCCCTGCAGCAGCTTCTAGGCTGATTATTTTAGTGGCAACTCTGATTATGAAGGTACTGGTTTTCAAGACTACCATGTAGATGGGGACAGGAATATGAGAACAGAGCAAGTTAAAAAGCTACAAAACTCAGTATTCTGACCAAAATCCAGCCATTTTTTTCTTGAATAAATGCATCTCAGAGTGTTGGAAACTACTGGTTAATTGCCAAAGTTTTGGAAAATTGCTTTTGCAATCTCATTGCTTTTATAATACAAAGGAGCAGATTTTCTAAAGGTCCTTAATCTCCCGTTCAGGAAGTGGCTCCTCCGTCTAACGGATTTTGTGTGTAATCCTTTTCTTCTTTGTGTTGAAAATGACCTGATTCTCATATTTGACACGTGTAATTTTGGATGGTACTCAAAAGGATGCTTTGTTCCCCATCAATGCTTTCGAGAGTTTTCAGGACAGACTAAAATATTAGCAGTTTTCTATGCCACTAGGAGTAGTGTGTTTCTGTGGGAGTGAGAGTTGAATAGATTGAAACCTATATTTCTGACATTTTTAGTGTTTAAGAATATATCTTATAACAGCACAATTATCTGAAAAAGAATCGCATTTGTGCATTTACTCTGCAGTGCTGTGATGACTAATGCTCTGAGAGGGACTCTCCTTTGAATAATAAAGCACATGTGGTCTTGTTTTCTTATTTAATGTGACACTCAGTGTTTAGCTATATTCTTCCAAATAGCATCCTTAAAAGCAATTTTTCTTTCATCCTTCTCCGTATAGAATGCTAAAAATATATAACAGATGATTAACCATAGTACCTGAAAGAGAAAATCTTTTTCTTTTCTCTCTTGAAATTAAAATCCATATTTAGGATAAAAGAGCTAAGTTCCTCTGGCCCAGACACTGCTTTATGTGGTCATGGGCTTAACATGGACAAGGATTATCAAGCATTTCTTTCTGTACTTTCACTTAGGAGGAGAATTACTGTGTACTTACACATTTTCCCTTTCTAGTAGTAACTGGTTCCCAGAGATGGATGGGGACAGTGTCCCTTGAAAGTTGCTCTGACAGCCTAGAAATTTTATGCCATACTTTTGTAGGCCTAGACCACTTTTAGTTTGCCAAAGTCTGTAGCAGATACAGAAATTGACTTTCTGGTGTGCAAAATATATTATCTAATTTCCTAAGTTGGCATTTTTTTCCTTAGAGGACCGTTCAGTATATTAAGTGCCAACTTGTATGCCCTTCATAATAAAAAACACTTTGGGTTGGGTTATTAAAGGCCCTTGGTATTTATGGAATAACAGGGAAGCTTTTTAACAATGAACTTTTGTACACCTGTAGCATATTTAGAATGTATAATCAGATGAAAAGTTTCAGAAGAAAAATACATTTAAATTCAAAGTGAAGGTGGCACATACAAAGAACTGTCAGTCTTCCAAGGCTTCATAGAGAAAGTGAGTCTTAAGTCAGATCTTAAAGGAATTTATAAGCATATATGTAGCATCTTTGGGCATTCTGAACCAAGACTGCTCTGTGGACATCAATCAACCATGTGTGGGGACAGCATGCAGAAGCAGGACTGGAAGGGGTTTAATTTCCTGTCGTCAACAGTAAATGCAATGAAGAAATCTCTCTACAAGCTCTGGCCTGTGCTCAGTCAAGCTGAGTCTGAACACAGCCATTCAGCATGGTTGAGCACTCTTACCAAGGAAGCCAGCAGTGACTGGTAGATAGTTCCTCATAGTATTAATCTAAAATTTATCCCTAGAATTATCTATCCTGAGGTCTAATTATTGCTTTTGAGGGAACTCAGAATCAATCTAATTTTTGACAGCTCTTTCTTCCAATCCTGGAGCATGGAGCTGTTATCTCCCCCTGTGCACGCACATACACAGACACACACACCCCTAATGACTTAGCCTCAGGTTACACATCTGAGGAGGGCTCATCTGTCATCTATTAGTTGTGTAAGGAAAGCACAGTCGAGCTGTCTGGGCCGCTGGTCTGTGTGATAAGTGTCTGTCTGTCTCTGCTCCCACCCCCAGGTCTCGGCTCTGTGAGAATCAACTCCGACCTTGCCTCCCAGCCCGGAACGTCCCTCCACCAGCACCCACTGTGTGACCCCTTGTCTTGCAGGAGTCCCACTCTGTCTTGTCCCCTTGCACCTGAATTTCTCATCTCTGGGCCCCTTGATAGCTTTTTTCCTTCTCACCATGCAGGGCCTGAGGGTTGGTCTGGCCTGTGGGTTACTCCACGTGCTCTTCCAGGGACTGAGGTTCATTTCCTAGTGGCTACAGAGTCTGTAAGAGCTAAGAACCCTCCCCTGGATGCTCTGTAACTTGGCATCACGTGGGATCTTTCACTGTGGAGCACATGGTTTCATAGCTGTGACATACGGGCTCCAGAGCATGCGGGCTCCGTAGTTGCAGCACAAGGGTGAAATTGTGGCATGTGGGGTCTTAGTTCCCCAACCAGGGATCAAACCCGCATCCGCTGCATTGCAAGGCAGATTCTTAACCACTGAACCACCAGGGAGGTCCCTAGAATGGAGAGTTTCTTACAGGAAGTTTTTAGGGGCTGGGCCTGCAAGAGGTATACATCTCTCCTGCCTACATTTCCCATTGGTTGGGAGTCAGTCTTGTGACCCCCATCAAACAGCCACAGAGGCTGAGAAATTTAGTGTAGTCTGGTGACCAGGTGAAACAAGGTCATGTGCATCACTTTTGCCTCAGCTGTGCTAGAAGTCAGGCACAGAGCCCCACCTGATTTCAGAGACCTCGGAAATTATAGACTGGAGGAAGGCTTGGGAGGAAAAGGCAGTCATTATACTTCCTGAGCCTGTCAACCTTAGAGGTAGGTGATTCTATTAATTTTCTGCATTATAGAGTAAAATTACAAAATGTCACATCTGTGAAAATGCTTAAAATATGGTAAAGCAGCGTGAAAATGAGTTGAAGTTTCTTTTTAACAAATGGTTCTGAGACAACTTAGACCACCATGTACGCTAGAATGACCTTGAACCCTTACCTCACACCATATACAAATACTATTTCCAAATGGATCAAAGGCCTGAATGTAAGTGTTAAAACTATTAACTGGGAGAAAACAGAGGAGTAAGTCTTCATGACGTTGGATTTGGCAAAGGATTCTTAAATATAGCACTGAAGTATGATCAAGAAAAGAAAAAAATTGATTGAATTTAATCAAAATTGAGAGCTTTTGTGTTCTAAAGTATGCCATCAAGAAAGTGAAAGGCAGCCCACAGCATGACAAAAAATATTTGCAGATCACAAATTTGGTAATGAACTTGTCTGCAGAGCAGGTAAGAACTGTTGTATTGGCCAGTGAAGTAGGTAATACTGTTATCACCCATTCAGAGAGATTAATTAACTTATTCGGCATCATCCACATGGTCAGGGTCAAAGCCAGTTTGAGTACATCTCTTTCTGGTAGAAAGGCCAAACCATGCATCTGAGAATTCAGAGCAGCTAAAGGGATCTCTGATTTGCATTGGTGATGCTTTGTTCAGCAGTCAAATGCGCTTTTCCTAACCTACACCAACCAACTTGTCAAGGAAATTACAGAATCGTTGTAAATATTCTGTAAAAGTGTATGAGCAAATGAGAGAGGAGCTAAAAGACTAAGCAAAAGACACGTTATTATATTGTCAAAAACCTAAAATTTAGCAAAATTCTAGAACAGACTAGTAAACATCTGGAGTATCTTATAAAAGTTTATTGTATCCTGATATAACGGAATTGTAGGCCACCTGAATATTCCATTTTCCTGACATTTTACAGAGAATCTATTTGGATCCTACAGTAGTGTTGTTTTAATAGTTTTTACATTTTCAAATGAAATTGATTTATTCAAATACTCATTGGTAATGCAGTTTTCCTCATGCTGTAAATGATCCTAATAGAATTTGCTAAAACATTTAAATTATTAATGCAACACAATCCCCTAGATATATGCTAGATGAATGCTAGCCATAATTGTCACATAGTCAGTTCCACAATTCTTCATAGTACTGGAATCTGCTTACACAAAATTCATCCAGTGATTAATGATCAAAGTCATTGAGGTCACTGACAGAAAGCTGTTGTTTTTCAATCTAAAATTATGGTACCCAGTTCACAAACATTATACATTTTTCTCTAAATTGTTTATACTTTAAAATGTAATTGTGTTTCTACTTCGATTGCTCAGTTCGGGGGGGGGAAAAAGCTTTATGTCTGTGAGACAGATATTCATAATCGCATTATGATATCTATATTGGCTTACAGATAATCCTATCACAGGAATGACTTTGTTTTTTCTCCCTATTCCTGGTAACCAAAGTGTCCGGTTACATAATGTACTTTAAAGATGTTATATCAGTACTATTTTTCATGACAGAATCATGGAAGGGGATAATTCTAATAGTATTTTTCCTTCACATTTGTGAATCATGGTGCCACATCACTTAAAGCTTTTAATGCTAAAGCTCCTTGCTTTCAGGTGAAGAAAAGGGAGTTATAAGCTAAAAGATATTTTACCCCTCCTCTCATTTATGTTGCCATGAGTTATTCCCGTTGGTGGAGGAGGAATGTCTTTGTGGAAAAGATGATGGAGATGATAAGTCTTTCTATAGGAGATGGTCGCTCTCAGACCTTGAGCCACCAGTCAGCCTGTCCAACAAACAAGATCTCTGCTGTTATGTTACAGAACAGAAATCGTGTACAGTGGGCAGGGAGTTGAGGTCATCGTCTTTGGCAATGACAGCTTCTCACCGAGAACAAATGACTCATGCTGAACGCCCGGTGGTTTTCCGACTGTTGACTGAACACAGACTCATCTCTTGATGGATGAACTCTTGAGGACAAAGACAGTCATCGGCTGAGACATTGGTCATTAGATTTTCCATGAGGAGACATACATTGGCGGCTGTGTGAGCCATAGAACGGGTGATGAATTCGCAACCTGTAGGAATAGGAAAAACCACTGTCTGCTCTGCAGTGCTGGGTCACTCTATCTAAACAGGCAGCACAGAAATACGCTAGGTTTTAAGAGAAGTATCCTGAGAGCATCTTTCCAGCTCTCAACGTGTTCACCCCCCTAGAACTGAGCACAAAGAAGTGATTGTTCATCATTTTCTCTTTCTCTTCAGCCTGAAGGCCCTATATCCATCTAATGACAGAGTTCCTTGAGGTGTCCTCTAGCCCCACGTCTTCCATAAATAGAGTGATTTTCCATGCCTTCCCTTCCATGCTACTGAGCTTTAATCCACACTTCTGCTCTTTGTCACTAACTGATGCAGCAGCCGCCTTGGCGCCCCACGATGGAGTCAGCCCCTGGCAGTAGCTGCCTCCCTCTGTCCGCACCAGGCTGTGGGGTTGAGTGAGCGCTAGACCCAGGGGCACAGCCACGTGTTTGCAGGAAACCCAGCGCCTTCTTCTGAAGCAGCCCTGTCTCCACCCTGTGCTCGGGGCAGGGCAGCACATGCACAGTCTCCACGGGCAGGGTCCAGGCTCCCCACCTCCCTTCTCACTCCCAGTGGCCCTCCGACCCGCCTAGGGGCCTGGTCTTCCCTGCAGAGGGTCCCAGGATTGGGGCACCCAGTCTGGGGTTCAAACCGCTCACTCCCCAGGACGGTGTACGATGGTGTATGACAGTGTATGGTGGTGTATGAGGTATATGACAGTGTATGATGGTGTATGAGGTGTATGATGGTGTGTGACAGTGTAAGATGGTGTATGAGGTGTATGACAGTGTATGACAGTGTATGGTGTTGTATGAGGTATATGACAGTGTATGATGGTGTGTGAGGTGTATGATGACGTGTGACAG
>CM035270.1:109414583-109452192 GCA_020226075.1 Hydropotes inermis
TGACAGTGTATGATGGTGTATGAGGTATATGACAGTGTATGATGGTGTATGATAGTGTATGATGGTGTATGAAGTGTATGGTGGTGTATGAGGTGTATGACAGTGTATGGTGGTGTATAACACCTCAGAGCAGCGAGCTTCTCCGAGCTGGTATGTGGGTCAGATAGATACTTGCCTGACCCACGGATCTATCTAAAATCAGCTTACGTAACTCCATGCTGATTTTTTTTTTCAGAACCCTTGATTTCCAAAGCCATAACCTTGGGACTGAATGAAAGTAAGAAGAGATTAAATATACAGCTATACAGTTTTTCAGCCCCTCTTTCTTTTTCCCATACTCTACATCAAGCCCGGTTTTCTGTCCCAAGGATTCTATTTTTTTCAATTGTTATAAAATGGACATAAAATTTACCATTTTCCTCATTTTTCGGTGTACAGTTGAGAAGCATTCCATACATTCACATTGCTGTGTAACCATCGCCACCGTGGACTCCAGGACTTGTTCATCTTGCCAACTGTGTCCCCACTGAACCCACTCCCCATTCGTCCCTCCCCAACCCCCAAACCCACCACCCTGCTTTCTGCCTCTATGTAACTGTTTTAGGTCTTCGTATAAGTGGGTTTGTGCAGTATTTGTCCCTTTGCACCTGGTTCATTTTACTTGGCACTGATCTCCAGTTTCATCCGTGTTGTAGCATATGTCAGGATTTGCATCCTTTTTAAGGTTGAATAATATTGCATTGTGTGTGTGTAATGTCTCTCCCATTTTGTTAATCCATTCATCTGTCAATAGACACCTGGATCGTGTCTGCCTCTTGGCTGCGGCAAATGTACTGGCCTCGCCACTGTGAACACGAGTGCATATGTGAGTGTTGTACTGGCCTCGCCACTGTGAACACGAGTGCATATGTGCGTGTTGTACTGGCCTCGCCACTGTGAACACGAGTGCATATGTGTGTGTGAGCCTCTCCTTTCACTTCTGTGTGCATGTCCTGAAGTGAGACTGCCAGAACAAGTGCTAATTCTGTGTTTGGAGTTTTGAGATTTCACCATGCATGTCTCAGGAATTCTCAATATTTCCAGAAATCACCGAAAAGAGTGGATGACCTAGGAACACAGGGCTGTTTTAATGCCATTTTGACAGTTCCACCCAGGCAATTAAACCTAAAGAAAAAACTATAGGTATGAAACAGCAAATTATACACAATTCTCTTTCTTCAAATAGAATTGCTTCTGGTTGGTGGCCTGTGACTGCATCATGCAGAAGTGGCTAGAGAGATGACCTAATTTAGAAAGTCTTTTAAGAATGATCCAGCATAAAATTTACATTTGGGAAATCTTGTATGGCACTTAAGAGGTTAGCTTCTATCCGCAGGAATGCCCTGTGATTGAAGATTTCTCTTCTGCCTCCTCACTGGAGAATTCTGGCCTGCCCTCCTTCCTTACAACCATCAGACCGCACTAGGACACCGAGACGAGATGGAGTGTGATAGTAGCAGGAGAATCAGGTCCTATTCCTCTGCCATGCACAGGCATTTGTTCTTTCTGAGTTTCCTTATTAGTTAAATAAACAAGATAAATGTGTGAAGATAGTGCCAGTGTTGCCTTTGACTCTAAAATTCATCAGTGCAGATGTCCCCACACCATCCCTGGTGCTCAGGGAATTTTACCAAAGTTGGCCCATGACACGCATTAAACCTGCTAGCTTTTCCATTTTCCTTTCTCTCTTTTCTGTAGAAACGGTGACTTTCTCAGGTTTGGTGATGGTCCAGTGAAATCTGTTGTGGCACCAGTTTTACTTAATTTTACTTCATATGACTTTTCCAAAAGTACTTCTTGAGCACCTACACAAAGCTCTGTGGTGGTTGGTTCAGACAGAAACACGAAAGCGTCCATGATGCTCAGAATCCAAGGCTTGAGATCAGACTGTTTATCAACCTGAGAAGCACTGAGAAAATTGTGTCAAAAGGAAAACAATGAATTAAAGGGCTAGGGAAGGCGTCAAGGTCTCCTAGGAGAAAAGGACCACATAAACTGATTCAAGAAAATTAAGGGTGTATGTCATGAACAGTATGACTGGCTCCCATGAGTGAGAGAAGTAACTGGGCTAGTCTCTTTGGGGAAGAGCAATTATTTATTCACTTGGCAAGATCCTATACTTTGTTGTAGCACATAGGGTGATGATTACAACCCAGACTCTTGTAAGAAATATAGCACACATGAAATTCGAAAGTAAAATGGAAATATTTGTCAGTGGTTTGCGTAAATGGAAAATAAAATAGAAACCCAAGCAGAAATCGAATCGTCAGATTTGCAGAATTGGCTCTCCTGTTTGGGCAATAATCGGTGGCGTTTCTGAAGGACATGGGGCTCAGATGGGTCTGAGGCATAGTTCATTTTAGCACTTTGGTGACTTTTGTGTTATGACAAAATGTGTTTGGTTGTTCCAGAGCACCAAACCGTCACCTAATTTTAAGTTCCACTTACATGCTTTCAGTCTTTTCTGTATCACAATATTTATTTTTTCCTTTTGAAATATCCGCTATGCATTGGCTATGTGAAAATACATCAAAACATAATATAACCTGGTCTCTCCCCTCAGAGGAGAAAGATACAGGCATCGTGGAAAGAAGAAGATGAACTGAGGGTGGTGGAGAAAGTGGGGACTAAGGTCACTGTCTGTTTTTAGCGATGTTTAATTCAAGGAAGCTCACCCATAGTCAACTATTTGATGCTCTAAGTTGGAATCACATGTTCAACCAAGCTGCTGTGGGGAGGGATGAGAACACAGTGAGAGGTTAGCACATGGAGCGCCTCAGACATTCTCGGTGAATGAATCAGATAGAATAAGTAAACCCACGACAGGGTTTGGAAGGCTAGCCATTGTTCATAAAATCAGATGCTTTGGCACTAGTTGGGTAGGGGTGTGTGTGTGTGCAAATCACGTGAAAGTTACGAATGTTGATCTAGTTGACAGTATTTCATTATGTAGAATAAATAAGGTATAAACAAATATCATATATTAATGCATATATGTGGAACCTAGAAAAATGGTACAGATGATCTTGTTTGCAAAGCAGAAATAGAGACACAGATGTAGAGAACAAATGTATGTATACCAAGGGGGTGGGGAGTGGGATGAATTGGGAGACTGGGATTAACACATACACACCAGATACTATGCATACAATAGATACCTAGTGAGAACCCACAGCAGAACCCAGGGAACTCAGAGCTCTGCGGTGATCTAAACGGGAAGGAAATCCGCAACAGAGGGGGTGTATGTGTACGTGTAGCTGACTCACTTTGATGCACAGCAGAAACTTGACGTAACATTGTAAAGCAAATGTGCTTAATAAAAATTTTTAAAGATATTGTTTAGGGGAGGAAATTTTACTTTATAATTTTGTAGTGTTGAGAGTAGGGGAAGAAAGCTTTGCCTACTTAGTCACACCTAGCCAATTGCTGCACCATACCTGTTTACTACCATCACTTCATGGCAAATAGATGGGGAAACAGTGGCTGACTTTATTTTTCTGGGCTCCAAAACCACTGCAGATGGTGACTGCAGCTATGAAATTAAAAGATGCTTACTCCTTGGAAGGAAAGTTATGACCAACCTAGACAGCAGATTAAAAAGCAGAGACATTACTTTGCCTACAAAGGTCCATCTAGTCAAGGCTATGGGTTTTCCAATAGTCATGTATGGATGTGAGAGTTGGACTGTGAAGAAAGCTGAGTGCAGAAGAATTGATGCTTTTGAACTGTGGTATTGGAGAAGACTCTTGAGAGTCCCTTGGACTGCAAGGAGATCAAATCAATCCATCCTAAAGGAAATCAGTCCTGAATATTTGTTGGAAGGACTGATGTTGAAGCTGAAACGGCAATATTTTGGCCACCTGATGCGAAGAGCTGACTCATTTGAAAAGACCCTGATGCTGCGAAAGATTGAATGTGGGAGGAGAAGGGGACAACAGAGGATGGGATGGTTAGATGGCATCACCGACTCAATGGACATGAGTTTGGGTAAACTCTGGGAGTTGGTGATGGACAGGGAAGCCTGGCGTGCTGAGGTTCATGGGGTCGCAAAGAGTTGGACACAACTGAGTGACTGAACTGAACTGAACTGAACTGAGTGTGCACATGTAAACTGTAACTTCATTGCTGAAAGCAAACACGAACAAACAAAACAGGAAAAGGGGAAAGTAGCAGAACTTTAAAAAATCCATTCCCTAAGAGAGGAAACAGACACTCTACTGCAAGTCACAGTTTTCAATATCATTTACCCAGCACCTCTGCTCTTCAGGGGCTTCCCTGGCAGCTCAGCTGGTAAAGAATCCGCCTGCAATGGCGGGAGGCCTGTGTTCAGTCCCTGGGTTGGGAAGATCCCCTGGAGAGGGGAATGGCTACTCACTCCAGTATTCTGGCCTGGGGAATTCCATGGTCCATGGGGTCGCAGAAGATCGGACACGACTTTCACTTCACTTCATTCACTTCTGCGCTTAGGAAAGGCAGCTCTTCACGTTTATACAACCTTTCTGTGTTTCCTGTCCAGAGAAGATCCTTTAGCATTTGTTGAAGAGCTGGTTTGGTGGTGCTGAATTCTCTCAACTTTTGCTTGTCTGTAAAGCTTTTGAATTCTCCTTCATATCTGAATGAGATCCTTGCTGAGTACAGTAATCAAGCAATATATAAAATGTAAACATTATGTAAACAATAGAAAATGCTTAAAAAAAAAGGCAGCTCTTATCCATGAGATGCAGTGATGACCTTTGTCTGCTCTTGCTGTTGTTCAGTCGCTAAGTCTTGTCCGACTCTTTGCGACCCCATGTCTGCTCTATCCACAGCTGTAAACTGAGCTGAAAGTGCCCATCAGCTCAGGGGACAGGACTTACTACTGACCAAAGATTGCTGCATTGTCTGTGACTGAGATGCATACCGTCACAGTGAATGCTACTTACTTTGCCACTCATAAACACAATGTCTTTCACCACAGAAGACTTGAAACACTATTCATTGATTTTGTGGATGGCTATGATACTACAACCTAAAGATTAGTTGAGCCTTTTTCTATGTTTGCTAAATTACAGTGCAGTCAGTCTTTTGAGCAAGTTGACTGGCTGCTTCTTAAATTATTGTCTTTATCGATGGCATCCATGGAATATAATCATGGGATTTACAATCCTGACGATTCAAGTTTAGTTATCTTCTTATTTCAGATGCACTAGCATGAAGCTTTCGTCCCTTAAATCAAGTCAGGATTGTTATTTTTAAAAACTTTTGGTAAGTATGAAATTTTGTTTCTGGCAACACTAACCTTATTAATTTACGAACACCTTAACTCTGCTGAAGTTGAGATAAGCCAGTGTTCATATACCAGGTTATGTCACTTGCCCTGATATGAGTATTAAACTACCAGCCACCTTGCACTTTCAAGTGTCCTGGTTGAGATGACAAAGCACACAGTCATACCGGGGATATGTAAAGTAAAGGGGCTATAGCAATCCTTGACCTTCAGGTTAGAGTTACATCAGGTCCCACATGTAAAGCATTCCTATGAAGTCCTAGGGATGTTCACTGGACTACACAGATGTTGGTTGTTTGCTGTCAGGCAGCGCTGGTGGTAAAGAATCTCCCTGCCAATGCAGGACACACAAGAGACACAGGTTCGATCCCTGGGTCAGGAAGATCCCCTGCAGGAGAAAAATGGCAACCCACTCCAGTATTCTTGCCTGGAAAATTCCATGGACAGAGGAGCCTGACAGGCTAGAGTCCATGGGGTTGCAAAGAGTCAGACACGACCGAGCGACTTAGCACACAGTGCAATACTGTTAGTAGAACTCAGCAGTATTTAATAGTTACACATGGACATTAGCCTAATGTCATGTAAGACAGGTGATATTCATACCCACTTCTTTTTTTCAGATGGTCATCTTTTTTAAAATATTTACTTATTTCCCTGGGCTGGGTCTTGGTTGCAACATACAGCATCTTTAGTTGTGGCATGTGGACTCTAGTTCCCTGACCAGAGGTCGAACCTGGTCCCTGCATTGGAAACTTGGAGTCTTAGACGTTGGACCGCCAGGGACATCCTTCAGATTAGACTCTTGAAGCCCAGGAAGTCCCATAACCTGTGTCAGGATGCGCAGTTAATTGCTAGGAAAGGTGGAGTTTTCCAGCACTTCAGGTTAGCTGTCTACTGTCAGAGATGTGTTCTCACTTCACTGCGATGAATGCAGGGACTTCCTAGCCTGTAATTATGAGGACACGTTAATGACTGGTCTGTGACAGCTGCTCCACTGATGAAGCTCAGGGGCATAACCCAGGCACCCCCAGCTTTCAGATGGGTTAGTTCTGGCTCTGACTGGCTGGATCTTCTCTAACCATCCCAGCAAAGTCTCTGCAGTTCAGATCTGGAAGGGACAGGGTCTTTGGTCAGAGCAGTGTCGGAAGAAAGAGGTGGATTTATAATAATGATGTCATTTGGGAATCTTGGGAGGCCCCTTACTTGGAGCAGGAGGCTTCCCCGGTAGCTCAGTGGTAAAGAATCTGCCTACAGTGCAGTAGCCACAGGAGACACGGGTTTGATCCCTGGGTGGCGAAGACTCCTTGGAGGAGGGCATGGTAACCCACTCCAGTATTCTTTCCTGGAGAATCCCATGGACAGAGGAGCCTTTCGGGCTACAGTCCATAGAGACACAGAGAATCGGACACGACCGAAGCAACTCGGCATGCAAGCTCGCACACACTTGGAAGAGGAGCTGGCAGCAGGGCTGAACCTCCTCAACACAACAGCCCCTCGAGCATCTAATTAGGCTTCCCCATCTACCTGAGCAGACAGACCCAGGCGACCACTCAGCCTGGGGAGAGACCTGCCGCTGACAGATCATATTTGTCACACATACCACGTCTGCTTGAAAGAAACAGCCCACCAGTATCCACTGTGTAATCAGGCATTTTGAGGCTTGACAGTCGCAAATGAGCAGGTCAGACGGAGTGAGTGATTCCTTCAAAGGTACCCGCCTCCTTTCCCTGTGAGAGTGAAAGAACCACTAATCATTTGTTACCTTGCTTTTCCACCCCAGTGAATAGACAGAAGGCTGATAGGATTTTCTTCATTCTGTATAGGTATCGATACACCCTGCCCACTCCTTATATTTTGACTTTTTTTTTTTTGCTCAAGATCAGGACAAGCGTTATGCAGAGACAAGCTTTTTAAGATAGGATTCTACCCTCAGTTCTCCTGGAGTATCATTCATAACATTTCTTTACAAACAAAATAAAATAATAGGCAAATGTTAAGTAGGAAGACAACCCTTTCTCCTTTTCAAAGACATGAGTGTTGCAGATGGAAATACCATCCTATATTTATTTGAGTTATTCTTTCATTTTTTTTCTTACTTTCAAAATATCGTCATATGACAAATCTCAATTTTTATTAGCGGCTACCCTTTCAGAAAAGTAAGGCATTTTAATATTGAAAATGAAAGATTAGGGGATAAAGTAGCCTCACTCAGGAGAACACAGCCATGGGGCTAGAACCAGTCTTCTGTCCCTAAACCCAGAAATTAGATGTGATCTTTATTATGATTAGATTCATCTCTGAGCAACAGAAAAAAAATGAAAGCAGTGCTGGTTTAAACAAGATAGAAATTTGTTAAATTTACTTTTCTCTCACATCAAAGTCAAGAGGGAGGATCTATGTTCTCTGTTTTGGTCTTACATTCCATCTCCCAGATCACAAAAGGTCCAGGATGGCTGCTGTAGCTCCAGCCATCATAAAAGCCTTCCTGCGCAGGTATGAAGAGGAGAGGAGAGTAGCATGCAGTGTTTCCTCAAGGACACCGCTTCAGGAGTTTCACGCTGTGTTTATGGCGTGCAGTCTGTGGCAGAGCCTGAAATAGAAGCCAGATTTCCAGTCTCCTATTCCAAGCTTTCCCCAACAATCCTTCTGCTACCCTTGGCATTTTCATCAGATTTTTTTTTGAAGGAAGACACTCAAATTTCTGTGTTTCAGCATTCTTTAGTCTTTGTCAGTAGAAGGTGGTTTTTCTCATGGATGCCTGGATAAAGTAAGGTGGTCATTTCGTTTCAACCTGTAGGTACTTTTACTCACTAATTTGTTCCATAATAGTCATTTAGGGTGAACCTAAGTTTACTTTCTGCAGTAGTCTTCTTCCTTAACGTAAAGTCTGCTGACAATTAGGTTATTCAACAAATGTCTTCTATACTTGTACTGGAAAATAGCTATTGTCATCAAATTTCTGTTGATGAAAGTATGCAGACAATTTTAACATTGATTCAGCTCTCACCATTGTGACTAAAATGATAGCCCACAGAACTATGAATAATATCACTTCTTTGAGAAGTAATTGCTGATTTACTAATAAGCTATGGCATTGGAATGACATAAACAACATGTTTCACTGACCAGTGAATTTCATAATCCGTTCAGGACTTTTGAAGATATCTTATTTTGATACAATTTTATATTTTAAAAAATAGTGATATTTAATGTGTAAGTTGGCTTATTTCTAAACAAGTTGATAGCCAAAATTACATTTCAAGTGATTAAGTGATTTTCTTTTCATAGCCCATCTGTGAAATGTTGTCCATATCTTGCAAATAAAGAACTTTATTGAAGAAGAGTATTTTAAAGGTAAAAATCATGAGGCTCATGATTTTATGTTAATATAAAATAAACATCTGTCAAAGATTTTATTTAGCTCACAAATTAAGGTGAGAACCAGTAAGATCTGAAGAGAAAGGTAAAATAAAAAACATGTAGCCGATCACAGTACTGAAATGAATTTGCTGGGAAATATTTGACAACGTTAAATACAGAAAGAAGTGCTTTTTTGGTAAGATTTCCATATAATAAGCTGTTTAAAAGTCTAAACATGATGCTGTGGAGACACATACAAATTGTTCCCCATAAGAGGAATGAAAATTTAAAAGATTTTTAGAAGCTATCTGGGCCATCCATTAATCAAAGACAAAATTGGGCAATCTCCAATCCTGTGATGAAAACTCAGTGAAATGTAAAGCCACTCCTGTCATCTTTGAAATGCAGATTCTTTCCAAGTACTGTCCAAGCTGAGACCATCGTTTGTTGGAAGTTACTTGTCGATGTAATTACCCAAGCTGTAAAGGGGATCTTGCGATGTCGTTTCATCATAATTTGAAGCCCACAGAATTTAATCACCCACTGTTCTGCATCCATCCACTTCCCCATCTCCACCCCCAGACAACCCAGCTCTTTGTTTCCAAGATTTTAGATTTTCCAAAGCAAATGCCTCCTAATCCCCTCCAGCGTGAAGAACACAGATCTCTGCTTCATTCTTGAAAGGGGGGAGGGAAGCCCCGCTGGCAGTCCTGTTTCTCCTCATTCTCAGGGTCCTGCAGGAAGCCGCCAGGCTGTCCTGCCATAGACGGGGAGCCGCAGGTTTGAATCAGGGGGGCTGTGTGAGCCCTTGAGCCAGAGGGAATGGATTAACCAGCCAGCGACTCACTTCGTGCTGTGGATGAAGCTGGGCCTGCCCCAGGCCGCAGGGTCAATTCTCAGAGTCTCAGCATCATGCCGTCTGTGTTGTGTCCTTGCTGGTGGGGACCGTGAATGCTGTTAGCACTTAAGAAGTGGAATTAGAAAATCTTACTCTCTCGAAAGACAAATTTGAACCCACATTGCCTCCCTGTGACATTTTTGTGATATAAGCCAGAAAAAAGAAAACCCAGAATACAAAAAAAAAAAATATTCTTTTTCAATTTCTTAGAGCTCTTTGGCTACTTCAGACCTAAACGCACAAGTTAAACAGCAGTCCTCCCCCAGAGCTTCTGGACAGATGACCTAGGGTTAGAGTTAGGGTTAGGATAATGGAATGTCAGGGCTTCTGCATCCCTGACAG
Organism: Hydropotes inermis; assembly: GCA_020226075.1. Taxonomy (NCBI): domain Eukaryota; kingdom Metazoa; phylum Chordata; class Mammalia; order Artiodactyla; family Cervidae; genus Hydropotes; species Hydropotes inermis. The sequence continues at coordinate 109,424,489 of CM035270.1, forward strand.
TAAATAATTTGCCTACAATGCCCTCAAGAATCCACCTGCAATACAGAGAGCACGGTTCGATTCCTGGGTCAGGAAGATCTGCTGGAGAAGGGATAAGGCACCCAACTCCAGTATTCTTGGGCTTCCCTTGTGGATCAACTGGTAAAGAATCCACCTGCAATGTGGGAGACCTGGGTTCAGTCTCCGAGTTGGGAAGATCCCCTGGAGGAGGGAAAGACACATCACTTAACTGGGTTTTGATGAACATCCAGACTTAAACAGCCCTGGGAAGTCCCATGCCACAGCACATCTGGAGTCCCAGTTAGGAAAAGTTCCCAGGCAGTGTGTCCGCTCCTGGTGTGAGACTTCAGAGACTGGAGTTCGAGGTTCCCGCTTATAATCAATCCAAGGAGGCAAACTTACATTATCATCAGTCTGTGAACGAATCGCTGCCCTGGTTTCATGTTAATGCTGTTTGTTGTGTAAAACTTGGCCTGTTGTCAAGCCTGGGACTTGGTTGGCCAGGCCCCCTCCAGGGGTCCCTCCGGGGCCCCACGATCTCAAGATTCACCCCCTATCTTATGTATGGCCCTCAAGTCCTGCACTCACAGCAGGCAGTCACTCACAGTCACTCAGTCAGGGCAGCAGCGTCCAGGCAGGTTAGAAGCAAGGTCAGAGAGCTGTTCTTCTTTGTCTCTGAAGCCTAAGCAAGACTCTTTATTTAATTTCCCTGACAGAGCCTTTTCTAATTGGTTTCTGAGCCATTTGTCATGGTCCTAACAGAATTGATAGCTTCCCTAACAACTTCCTTGGTTTCCAGGGGCTTCCCAGTTAGCACAGGTGGTAAAGAACCCGCTGCCAATGCAAGAGACTTAAGAGACTGGGGTTCAGTCCCTGGGTCCCTGGGTCTTCCAGACCCCCTGGAGGAGGGCATGACAACCCACTCCAGTGTTCTAGTCTGGACAGTCTGATGGACAGGAGCCCGTGGGCTGTAGTCCATGGAGTCAGAGTCGCACATGACGGAAACGACTTAGCACCACAACGTGCTGTGTATGATTTGAATATATATGAATAGAAATAAATTATATCTGAGAAAAAAGGCAATAAATGGAAAGGAGGTTGTTTCTATTAGCATTGTTTAAAATTGAAAGAAGATAATCATGAGAAAAATCAAATCTACTATATATATTATGTACACTGTTTGTTTCAGTAATTAAAAGCTATTTCTATGCATTGATTCTTTGTGATATTGACATAATCAGGATTAATATACTTCTCAAATCCAGTCAGCATATACAAATTGTACTTGGCAAAGACAAGTAAATTATCTCAGTTTTTAAGAAATCTATTGCCCCATAAAATGCCATACATTTTTAACATTTTCACCATGGATAAGACTTTCAAAAACTGCTAACAATGTAGTACTGTTAGGCAAAAGTAAGCAAAACATAAAATTAGCTTATATATCATACTGTAGCTCAAACGGTAAAGAATCTGCTTGCGATGCAGGAGACCAGGGTTCAATCCCTGGGTTGGGAAGATCCTCTGGAGAAGGGAATGGCAACCCACTCCAGCATTTTTGCCTGGAGAATCCCATGGACAGAGGAGCCTGGCAGGCTACAATCTGTGGGGTCGCAAAGAGTCGGACATGACTGAGCGATTAACGCACACACGTTATACTCAAAGTAAAGGGCTGAATTTTATCTTACTTTTGGCAGAGTACATAAAATAATTTGTTGCATTGCTATATATTTTTGTATCACAGTTTGGGGAAACAATAAAAAATAACCATCTTCTGCTAGCTACCAATGCAACTTTATTTCTTTAACTTTTTAGCTTTGCAGAATTCCTAAAGCCCACAGAACAACTAAATTACTGGTGTGCTGTAAATGGAAAGCACTGGATAGTGAGCATGTGAAGAAGTAGCTAGCCAGTGGGTGGTGAAGTGTGAGATTTTCTTTGGGAAGCCTTTTCCTAAGAACCAACATGTTTCTCAGCATCCCTGTTGAGCATGGCTCTTTGTTTTCCCTCCCTATCCTCAAGGCTTTCAGATGCACTCCTTCTGTAACAGGTAACTCCTTGTAACTCCATGTAAGATGTAACTCCTGTAACAGAGCTGGGACTAAAATAGCTGTAACAGAATCTCACAAAGAGGCACAAAAGGTATAATTCCAGAAAACCACCACATACCACATCCATCTTTCTTTCAGCCCAGAGCCCTGCCTGTTGCTCCACAAGTAACTTAGATGTCTGGTGACTCAGACTCATGATGGGATGAATTTGTTGAGCGCATCACACGTTTTTTAGCACCTACTTTCCTATCAGTCGTTATGCTAAGAGTTAGAAAATCGAGTGTGGGTTCTGCCCTTGAGAATTATGACTCTACTGGGAGAGACAGAGTTTTAGTAGCAAATAACCAGTGTGCTGTGATGAGCACAAAACAGGATGAGCGAAGTGAGGGTCAGCAGACAGGGAGGACTTTGTGCCCGGCAGAGGCGCGAAAACTCTTCCCGAAGGGGAGACGGTCACACCGAGCCCAGGAAGACTGTCCCTGGCAGGGCCGGGCGAAGGGCACGGCACCCACGGCGGTGGCAGGAAGCATCAGAGAGAAGCGGGCGGCAGGGCTTGTTCAGATGCTTAATGGGGGACGGTGGGAAACTAAGATGAGAAGAGAAACCCAGGCCAGGATGTGAAGGGCTTCCAATCGAGTGTCAGACTAAGATGTTTGGCCAAGGAGCCAGGGAAAGAAGTTTTGAAAAGCAAATGTGGCCTGGTCCAAATAGGACGGAGGGCCCCACGGGGAGGCCCTGCAGCAGTCCCGGTGAGGGTGATGGCCACACAGCCCTGGGCAGGACCATCGCAAGTGAAGCGTGAGAGAGGAAGGATGAGCAGGAGAGGGGGAGAGTATTGGGAGAGTGAAAGTGTCAGTCGCTCAGTCGTGTCCGACTCTTTGTGACCCCGAGGACTGTAGCCCGCCAGGCTCCTCTGTCCATGGGATTCTCCAGGCATTCTCTGGAGTGGGTTGCCATTTCCTTCTCCGGGGCATCTTCCTGACCCAGGGATCGAACCCATGTCTCCTGCATTGCAGGCAGATTCTTTACCATCTGAGCCATCAGGGAAGCCCAGGGTGTTGGCAATGAGGGACGAGCAGGAGTCACAGGTTGGGGAGGAGCAACCTAGGAGTGGGGGAGTGGGAGGTAAGAACTTTTGGGTTTAAGATGGGCTTAGGGATCTATTAATGTTGCACAACACCGGGAATACAGTTGATACTTTTTGTAGTAACTGTAAACAGAACGTAACCTTTAAAATTGTATAAAATTTTTTAAATAATAAAAATTTAAAATTCTAATAAAAACATTTATTAATGGAATGTAAACCGTTCTTTCAGGGAAAATTTTTTTAAGAAAGGAGACAAAGGTGACTCCAAATCCTTTTCTCAAATATTGTTGACAGCTGACATACACCGAGGGCTTACCTTAAGCCTGCGTTGTTTTAAACACACTGTGTATATTTGTGTATCATCTCATTGACTCCACAGTGAGCAGTAGAAGGTTCATACTGTTATTTCACCTATTCTATCATGCAAAAGAGAAGTTATCTTTAAAAAGCATTGTTAGGTAGAGAAAAATGCAATTAAAAAATAAAAGTTGTAAGTCTCCAGGAAGATAGGAAATTTCTACACTTGCATTAATTTAATAAAACAGTCAAAAATGTATAAACCACTATTTAGGAGATCTCCAGGGGAGAATTACTGAAAACATCATTCTACTAGAAAATTTCAATACTTATGGAAAGACCAAGCACACAAAAAGTTAGCTAAGTGAGAGTCAATTTAATGAGACAAGTAACATGCTTAATTCATGACCACGTAGAGAACTGTCATTTACAATTAGGGAATATATGTTCTCTCAAGAAACTCTTCCAAAACTGGGCCATGCGTCAGTCCATAAACCAGTCTCAACAAATTTGAAAGAATTAATAATACAAATTTTTCTGACAACTGGTAGTGAATAAGAGTGTTTTGCATACATCTGCAGATTGGAAATTCTCAGTAACAGGTAGAAGAAGAAATTGTGACAGAAACTAAAAATGCATAATACTAAGCAGTAGTGAAAATACTTTGCTACCCATTAAAACTGACAGACTCAAAGAAGTAATTAAGAACATTTATAGCATAGTTGTGATTATATTAAAAAATAAGAAATGCTGAAATTAACAAGCTCAGTGTCAAACTTAAAAGTTAAGAAAAAGAGAGTGATGAGATAAGAGAACTGGAAGTAATGAAATTGAAAGTATAGGTACAGTATTATCTCCATCTGACCCATGAACCACACATGCATGAAGAGAAGCCCAGCAGATCAACTGAAGATAAAATATCTGAACTGAGAGTGAAGCTGCTCTTCAGAAAGGCAAAGTTGGCCATCCATGTTTAGCAAAGAAATTACCTGCTATAGCAAAGGAGACAACAGTCACTGGAGAATATTAACAAAACCCAGTAAAAGTTGGACTGTAAAGAAAGCTGAGTGCCAACAAATTAATGCTTTCAAACTGTGGTGCTGGAGAAAAGTCTTGAGTCCCTTGGACTGCAAGAAGATCAAGCCAGTCATTCCTAAAGGAAATCAACCCTGAATATTCATTGGAAGGACTGCTGATGAAGCTGAAACTCCAATCCTTTGTCTACCTGATGCGAAGAGCTAACTCATTGGAAAAGACCCTATGCTGGGGAAGATTGAGGGCAGGAGGAGAGGGGATGACAGAGGATGACATGGTTGGATGGCATCACCGACTTGATGGACATGAGTTTGAGCAAGGTCCGGGAGTTGGTGATGGACAGGGAGGCCTGGCATGCTGCAGTCCATGGGGTCGCAAAGAGTCGGACACAACTGAGTGACTGAACAACAACAACAAAACCCGGAGTGTCCAGAAATTAATTCATGATGTCTAGGAAATAATGAAAAATTACCTTACATACAAAGAACCAAGAAAGAATGGAAGACACTCTCAACATAAAAGTCATTGAATCTGATCGTGAAATGAACCTTATTTTGGAACTGAGAGACAAGGATTTTATAAGATTCTTTATTTGTCCTCATGACTTAACGTGATCATGTTTTTAATAAATGAAAATCCCAAAGGAAAACCTCAGCAGAAAAATAGAAATAATAAAAAGAACTGAATGGACTTTCCTAAACAGACGAACACAGATTCTGAAATTTTTAAATTCACTGTGTGGATTTGATAGTCAAATAATTGTGACAGAGCAAAGACAAAGTGACTTTGATGATAGATCAATAGAAATGATTTCAATAGAAATGATTCAAGGTGAACAGAGAGAAAAAATTTTCTTTAATGATCAGAGCATCAGAGGTTGTTAGATAACATCAGGGTGCCCAATATATGGGAAACTGGAATACCAGAAGGAGAGGGGACAGATAAAGGAGTAGAAAAATTATCTGGCAAATAAATAGCTGAAGATTTGGTGAAGATACAAATTTGCATATACAAGATGCTCATTAAACATCAAACAGACACGAAGCAGGCCCCCTCTAAAGTGCATCGTAGTCAAACTGCTGAAAACCAAAGGCAGCAAATAAATCTGAAAAGCAGCAAAAGTGCACAGAAATGACATGCAGGGAAATAATTTCGTGAATAGTTGACTTCTCATTAGAAACCACGGTGACCAGAAGAGAAGGGAATGGAACTTCCACTGAAAGGGAAAAAAAACATTAACCTAGAAATCTGTATTAAGAGAAATACCTTTCAAGAATGAAGGCTAAAGGAAAAGACTTTTAGACAAAACAAAGTTAAAAGAGTTGGTTGCCAGCAATTCATATAATCAGAAATCCTAACGGAAATTCTTTAAGAAGTAGGAAAATGGTATCTGATAGAAACTCATATTTTTGATAAAATTATTACCATCAGCAGTGATAAATAGTGGATAAATGGGAAGGACAATGTTTTTCTTTTTTTCTTTTTTTTTTTGCTTTTTCTTCTTAATGCCTTTATAAGCTATGATATTGTTATAAATAATAATTATAACATTGTCTTGTGGAATGTATAAAGTATTGATGTAATACACATAACAGCACAGGATAAGACTGTAAATGGACCTGAAACCTGAAAGATTTCAATAGTGTATTTTATGAGAAGTGGCATGATTAACTCTTTGTAGATGCTGCAAAGTTGAGTACATATTACAATCTCTAGGACAACCACTAAAAAAAAAAAAAGCAAAGAAATACAGCTAAAAATAGGGAAATTAAAATTATAAAAATTATTCAAACAATAAAGTTAAAATCAGGAAACAAGAAAGGGGAAGGCAAGAAGTAGAGGAGAGAAGTAGAAAGCAAACACCCCTCCCCCCTGAAAGAGATTACAGACCAAACTCGGTCATATCAATAATTTCATTAAATGTACATCCAGTACCTTTACCAGGATAGGCCACATCTGGGGCCACAAAAATGTCTTAATGAGCTTTAAAAGGCTAAAATCATGTACAGAATATTCTTTGATCCAGTGAATTTAAGTTAAAAATATGTAAAAAATAAGAAGACCAGAATACATATTTGGAAATTAACATATTTCTCAATAATCATTGGGTCAAGCAGATTTTACAGGGAAAATTAGATGTAATTTGAACTGAATAATAACATAGTTTAGCGTATCAAAATTTGTGAGATGTAGCTAATACCATGCATGAAGGGAAAGTTTTAGCTTTAATAGTCTTACTAAAAGGAGGAAAAATGAAACCAAAATTCTAAGCTTCCATCTTAACAGATTAGAAGAAGAGAAAATTAAAGACAAAGCAAATAGAAGAAAGGAATAAAAAATAAAAGAATGTCATTCTGTAGAGCAGAATTTTAAAAGCATAGAAATTATAATACCACTGGAATTAATCCTGTCTGCATAGTGTTTTTCATTCATCAACTAATTACTGCGTGAAATGCCTTTACCTTCATACTGGCTCAGTGTTACCCCACTCAGAAAGACAGTATTATTTCTTTTTTTAAAATTTTTATTTGAGTTTAGTTGGTTTACAGTATTGTTATTTCAGGTTTACAGAAAAGTCAGTCAGTTACACACACACACACATATATATATCCACTCTTTTTTCAGTTCTTTTCCCATTTAGTTTATTACGAAGTATTGAGTAGAGTTCCTTGTGCTATACAGTAGGTTCTTATTAGTTATCTTAATTTTACGTACAGTAGTGTACATGCGTCAGTCCCAATCTCCCAATTATTATTTCTTCTTCCCATTGTGCGCTCTGCCTCCTGTCCACCTACTGTCCTTTCAGAAAGCTTCAGTTCAGTTCAGTCGCTCAGTCGTGTCCGACTCTGCGACCCCATGCACTGCAGCACGCCAGGCCTCCCTGTCCATCACCAACTCCCGGAGTCCAGCCAAACTCATGTCCAGGTTGAGTCGGTGATGCCATCCAACCATCTCATCCTCTGTCGTCCCCTTCTCCTCCTGCCTTCAATCTTTCCCAGCATCAGGGTCTTTTCCAATGAGTCAGTTCTTTGCATCAGGTAGCCAAAGTTTTGGAGTTTCAGCTTCAACATCGGTCCTTCCGATGAACGCTCAGAACTGATCTCCTTTAGGATGGACTGGTTGTGCCCTTGCGTTTATAGTATGTGTGCACAGCGCATAGACACTACGTGCCTATACACACACACACCCCACCTCTACATGCATTCCATTCAGTGGAATCGCTCTGTTACTTTTTTTTATTTGTTAATATTTGTTGGAGGATAACTGCCTTAGAGCACCGCCACTGCCACACACAGTGTAAGTCAGCCACAAGCCCCCGTGGGCCCCCTCCCTCCTGAACTGCCCCCGCGCCCATCGCAGCCCCCTCCTCTGGGGGGTCACAGGGCACCGGGCCGAGCCCCTTGTGCCGTGTAGCCCCTTCCCGCTGGCTGGCTGCTTGCCCATGGCAGTGTATGTCTCAGTGCTACCCTCTCGGTTCATCCCGCCCTCTCCCTCCCCCACTGTGTCCGAAGTCTGTTCTCTATGTCTGTGTCTCTCTTCCTGCCCTGCAAGTCAGTTCATCGGTTCCACTTTTAGGAAGATATTTGGAATCTCAGTTGATTTACAAAGGACCAGTGTCACTGAAGGTACAACGTATCGAGTCAGAGATACACATGAGGGCAGGACTTCCAGCTCCTCCAGAAGTAGCAAAGGGTCCTGGGGACCAAATGGAAGCAATCCTGCAGGATGTAGATGTATACGTGTACAGATTATGCGTGTGCACATGTAGAGATTTCACCCTGACGTTTCAGATACAGGAAACCAACCCCTTTAGCACCACCCATCTTCCAGCTCTTGTGGTAGCAGACTCCATAAATCTGCTCATCTGTGTGTTCCACTCCAGAAAATTCTAGACTGTCCTAAAGATTGCGTGTACTTGTACTTTATATGTCTGCAAGTAGAGCAGGAGACATGATTCAGAGAGAAGCTTCGCGTGCAGTTATATGGCGAGGAACTGAACTTATTTCACCATATCTAATGGACCCCTCAGTGAAACACGGGATATGTTTTTGTTGAAACTAGTCAGTTCATTTTACCTAAATGTCTGTCAAAAGCTGGTGAGTTCCTTGGTGTCTCACGCTGCTTTTTTATTTCCTCTGTTGTAGATAAAGAATTAATCTACAGAGAGCAGAAAGGAAGTGTGATACTGCGGAATGTTGAAACGAATACTTCTACGGTGTTAATAGAAGGCAAAAAAATTGTAAGTACTCCCTTTAATGACCAGGATAATTTCAGTTTTCCCGCCTTCGCGTCAATAAAGCAGAAAATGACTTTAGGTTTCAACTTATAGTATAGCCAAGCAGAAGCAGGAAATTTGTAATACTACAGACTGAGCAGCTAAAGATAATGTGAAACTGAAACCACACTAATTTAATAAGATGAAAGCTTAGTTTCTCTAAGTGTGTGGTAAGTTTCTCCGCAGGTGTTGGAAGCAAGTGTTGCATATCATATATAATTGAAAGACAAGTCCTAAGGCTTTGCACATTTACAGAACAATTGGGGGTAATGCAGAGAGTACTTCAGGATGGCTTGGTCGATCTCATTTTTTAAAAAACGCATCCTCACATGCATGGGGAATATTAATTTAGGCACTGACAATACTTACTCTATAATGACATTAAGTGATGTTTATGCTTTGGAACAAGGACAGAGTCGATATGAATGCCAGTACTTCATCACTGGGAATACCTGTTTTCCCAAAGATAATGACATTAAGATTTGGAGCTCTTGTACAGTTAATGGTATTTATTGAAGAATTGACTGAAGTTATGTACCAGAAATCAATTTAAAGAGCATCAACTCTTTTTTTTTTTTTCACATATGTTCACACTCATTTTTAGAAGGAATCAATCTTCAGCTTTAGGGAGTCTATCCTTTTCTTGTCCAGTATGCTGAAAGGAAGTCACAGGAAGAAACTAAGGCAAGTCTGTTAAAAGAAAGATTTGAAACAGACCAAGAATTTGCAGTCAGAACAGTCATAACAAGCATCTGGTGTGAATCAGAAACACAAGGAATCCTGGAATTCTGGGATCTGGGGATCAGAGCCCACGGGGTGGGAAAGAGCTGCCTGGTTTTACAGCTCAGGATCCTGAGCCCAGTAAGCGTGTGAGCTTATGGAGTTCGCTGGGTGAGGACTCGGGCTGGTCCCCGGAGCCTCCATCCCAGGCAAGAAGATGAGAGCGCCACTCCGTCTCTGTGCTGCGCCCCCCAACACCACCTTCTCCAGAACACAAAGCTTGCCTTTTGAACACTCTCCATTTCTTTTCGGCGTAGTGATACCTTGTTCTTTAAAAGTAAGCATTTTAGTGGTGTTTAGAATGAAATGGATCCCGCCCTTTACAGAGACTGTTTGCAGATGTGAGGGAGGCCTGGAATAGCTGTATGACGGTGTAATTCCCAAAACGACAGGTTTATTGAATTCAGTAGTATTCTGGCAAAGTAGGACCTGACCCAGAAAGAATGAATGTACCTGCATTTTTTTGTGTGAAAAAACCATCTGTGATAGAATGACTGCTCTCAGAAAAGCTGATTCAACTCACTTAAAAATACAGGAGCTGCAGAAATGGTTCTCTAATAATAATCAAGAGGAGAAAGCAATGGGACTGTTGCTGAGGGTAAGCACGTGTTAGTGTCAAGATAGTGCCGATACGTCCTGGGAGGACGTCGGTTTGCTGACAGCAGGTGCTGTCTGTACAGCTACGTAAGACTAGGAATGGCCTTCTCTTTCTCAGATCAATACCTTGTGACAGATCGTGTATTGTAACTGAAGTTGTTTTAGCCAAGTAATAAAGCAACTTGGAAAACACCTTAGGTAAAGAAAAAAGGAAGAACTCTTCTTGAAAATCGAAAGGCGTATCCTCTATAATGAAATTTCTTCTTAATGTGTCATTTATTCACTCACATCAGAAACATTTGTTGAGCGCCAAAGGTTTACATACATTCTATTTAATACTGTTCATGATCAATCCAGTTTATTCCTCGCACAAAGCTGCATGTAAAGACTCCTATAAACAGACCTCAGATAAGTTCAGTTCAGTTCATTCGCTCAGTTGTGTCCGACTCTTTGCGACCCCATGGACTGCAGCACGCCAGGCCTCCCTGTCCATCACCAACTCCCGGAGCTTACTCAAACTCATGTCCATTGAGTCGGTGATGCCATCCAACCATCTCATCCTCTGTCGTCCCCTTTTCCTCCTGCCTTCAATCTTTCCCAGCATCAGGGTCTTTTCAAATGAGTCAGCTCTTTGCATCAGGTGGCCAAAGTATTAGAGCTTCAGCTGCAGCATCAGTCCTTCCAATGAACACCCAGGACTGATCTCCTTTAGGATGGACTGGTTAGATCTCCTTGCAGTCCAAGGGACTCTCAAGAGTCTTCTCTAGCACCACAGTTCAAAAGCATCAATTCTTCGGTGCTCAGCTTTCTTTACAGTCCAACTCTCACATCCATACATGACCACTGGAAAAACCACAGCTTTGACTAGACGGGCCTTAAGAGGAAAAGTCACTGGTGGCCTGCATCATCATTTAGAACACAGAAGCTCTGGATTTAAGTTCTTCTGAGCCAGGTAGACTTCTGGTTCTTCAGTGCCTCCGTCTGCAAGTTGAAGCCGATGGCACGGTCCAGCCTTGAGGAGGCTGTCTGCTACGTGTGTTTTCATAAGCAGACGTGAAGAAGGGGGTGCACAGTGCTCTGAGGGGTTGGGGCCAAGGGACCTTCCGCTCCCAGGAGGGCGTGTGGGCTGCATAGAGCAGGAACGCAGGGCAGTGACTCTGGTCTGATCGGCCCTCACCAAGCAGTCTCTCCTTACTGTAAACTCAGAAGCTTGAGATTGTTTCAGTGATAAAGGTAAGCTGAGAGAGAGAACTGAGCTACCTGTGCGGCTACCTGTCATCTTTAGGTTTATCTTAAAATGACCCAGAACTAGAGGCGGAGACATGAGCACGAAGCAGTGAGTGCCTGGGTCAGGAGTTTAGACTAGTAACCTGCAGTCTGACCCCTGACCTCATTCTCCGTCCCCAGCCTCACAAGCAAGGGCACATGGGTACCCCAGCCCACTGGCCTTAAGCATCGTCCTGGCACCTTGGCTTCTGTGACTGGCTCTTCCCCAGGATGGATCAATGAAAGGGAATGAGGCTGAATGCCACTCACACTAGCCAATTCAGCAGAAGGGCTTTATAGATCTTTGATGATTATGCAGATGAGAGCTTGCCCTGTGCTGGGCTCACCTGGAGGGGTCTCACTTGCCCCCCAACAACTTCCTTTAAGAAAAAGGAGTTCATTTGTCCCTTCTCACACCTTCAAATGGTAGAAATCAGATCATGAACTGTTTCAGAATTCCACAAATAGCTTAAGCTGTGAGCTCAAGGAGACATTTAGCCTTCTATGGTAATTCCATCCTGGTTCGTACTGTTACTTGCATTCTTTGGGGTTTTTTAATATTATTTTCTGAAGATATTATTTTCAGATTCTTATCATTTGGTAGTATATATTTGATGTGACATGATAATTGACTTTAGGAAGCATTTACCAAAATATCTTGGCCAGGGGACTTCCCTGGTGGTTAAGACTGCCTTCCAATGCAGGGAGTGCAGGTGTGATCCCTGGTCAGGAAGCTAAGATCCCACATGCCTTGCAGCTCCCCCCTCCCCCCAAAAAAGCAGAAACAATGTTGTAACAAATTCAATAGAAACTTAAAAAATTAGTCCACATCTGAAAAAAATCTTTAAAAAAAAAATCTTGGCTCACTTTCTGGTTTTTTGAATACTTTTAAGGTGTTCCTTTTAGATTTCTATGGGAAATGAAATCACAAGCACATGTCTCAGAGCCGGGGACGTGCTGCTCAGTTGTAAAGCTCATCGGAGGCAGGTTTAGTTCTGCCTGGTTTAGTTTTGTCTCTTCCACGGTGCTTGGCACTGTGACCTGCACACAGTAGGTGCTCCATAACTGTGTACCGTGTGAATGAATATGAAAGATCACGAAACAGGAGTGAGCCGTCAGTCTCCCGGAGCATCAGTGCGGTAAGGGTGGGGTGGTCCCTGACCCAGCTCCTCCCCACGCTGGCGTTGCTGTCTGCCTGGGAGCGGCAGGCCTTCAGGCAGCTGTGGAAGCTCCGTGCATCCTCTCCCGCCTCCCAGGAGCGTTTTCTGGACGACATGAGAAGATAGACGTGGCAGACTGGGATGTGAGCGTCAGTCAATGCGGCTCAGGACTGTGAGAGAGCCCCACTGGATCAAGGCTCCGGCAGGATGCCCAGGGTGACCAGGTCAGCAGTGGTGGCCGGAGAATTAGCATCCTGGGCTTTGAGCCTCTTCCCTGTAGGAGTTGGGTCTAGGCTGTGTCCCAAAGTGAGGCGGGTGCATTCCCTCCAATTTCTAAAAATGAAGTCTAAGCCAGCTTTCAGGTGAATTCTGTGCACGCAGCCCTCATTTTACTGAGCTTTGCAGATACTGTGTTTTTTCCACAAATTGAAGGTTTGTGGCCACCTACGTCAAACAAGTCTTCTGGTGCCATTTTTCCAGCAGCATTTGCCCACCATGTGTCTCTGTCACATTTTGGCAGTTCTCACCATACCTCAGATTTTTCATTATATTTGTTATGGGGAACTGTGATGGGTGATTTTTGATGTTGCTATTGTAATTGTTTGTGGGGCCCCCTGGGGAGCACCCATATAAGACAGCAAACTTAACTGAAAATGTGGTGTGTGTTCTGACGACTCCCCACTCCCAACCATTCCCCTGATTCCGTCTTCTCAGTCTCTCTGTTCCCTGAGATGCAACAGCATTGAAATTGGGCCAGTTAATGGCCCTACAAGGTCCTCTAAGTATTCAAGTGTAAGGAAGAGTCACACGCCAGGCCTCTCACCTTAAATCAAGTCAGAAGTGGTGAAGCGTAGTGAGGGAGGCTCCTCGAAAGCCAAGACGAGCCGAAAGCTAAGCCTCTGCAGCCACTTACCCATGTTGCGAATGCAAAGGAAGAGTTCCTGAAGGAGGTTAAAATTGCTCCTCTAGCGACCACACGAATGATATGAAAGCAGAATAACCTCATTGCTGTCGTGGAGAAAGTTTTAATGTTCTGGACAGAAGATCTGAACAGCCACCGCGTTGCCTTAAGCCAAAGTCTAATCCAGGCAAGGCCCTAACTCTTCAGTTCTGTGAAGCCTGAGACAGGTGAGGAAGCTGCGGGAGAAAGTCTGAAGCTGGCAGAGGCTGGTTCATGAAGTCTGCGGAAGGAAACCGTCTCTCCAGCATCAAGTGCGGGGTAAAGCAGCAAGTGCTGATGTAGGAGCTGTGGGTCATCCAGAAGACCTAGGTAAGATAATCAGTGAAGGTGGCTGCAGTAAACCATGGATTTTCAATACGTTGGGTTGGCCAAAATCCCAGGAGATGGACCGGATGAACCTTTTGGCCAGCCCTATAGATGAAACAGTCTTGTGTTGAAAGAAGACTCCGTCCAAGACTTTCATAGCTAGAGAGAAGTCAATACTTGACTTCAAAGCTTCAAGGGACAGGCTAACTCTTGTTGAGGGTTAATGCAACTGATGACTTTCACTGGAAGCCAGGGTTCATTTACCGTTCCAAAGAGTCCTAGGGCCCTTAAGAATTAGGCTAAATCTACTCTGCCCTGTGTTCTATAAACAGAACAACAAAGCCTGGATGATGGCTCATCCGTTTACATCATGGTCTACTGAGTATTTTAAACCCACTGTTGGGACCTACTGCTCAGAAAAGAAGATGCCTTTCAAAATATTACTGCTCATTGACAACGCACCTGGTCCCCAGAAGCTCCAATGGAGATATACAACGAGATTAACGTTCTCATGCCTGTGAACACAACCATTCTGTAGCTCATGGATCAGAGAGTAATTTTTATTTTTAAGCCCATTAAGAAATATTTCATTAGGCTATAGCTGCCATAGATAGTGATTCCTCTGATGATCTGGGCAACATCAATTGAAGACCTTCTGGAAAGGATTCACCATTCTAGATGTTAAGAACATGTGTGATTCATGGGAAGAGGTCAAAGCACCAGTGTTAACCGGAGATTGGGAGAAGTTGAGTCTAAGCCTCACGGATAACTCTGAGGGGTCCCAGACTTCAGTGGAGGAAGTAATGGCAGATGTGGAAACAGCAGGAAAACTAGAATTAGAAGTGGAGCCTGAGGATGCACCTCAGTGGCTGCAATCTCATGATAATTCGGATGGATGAGGAGTTGCCCTTACGGATGAGCAAGGCAAGTGGTTCTTAGATGAAGTCTACTCCTGTGAAGATGCTGTGAAGATGGTTGACGTAACAGCCAAGAATTTAGTGCGTTCCTTCGACTTACTGATAAAGCAGCAGCAGTAGGTTTGAGAGCACTGACTCCAGTTTTGAAAGACGTCCTACTGTGGGAAAAGCGCTTTCAAACAGCATTGCATGCTGCAGAGGAATCGTTCGTGAAGGGAGCAGTCAATCAATGTGCAGGGAGCAGTCAATCAATGTGCAAACTTCATTGTTGTGTTATTTCAAGAAATTGCCACAGTCACCCCACCGATTCTCTTTCTCCAGTACAAGTGCATTTAAAATGGACTTAATAACATAAATTTCACAGGGGCTGAAATTCTTACAGAAACTCAGCACCATCTCTCCAATTCTAAAACGGAATAGTGCAAAGATTCTCCACAGGATGCAGTGTTAGCCTCTGCTTGAGATTTCGGTATCTAAAGCAGAAATAGTCTTTGCAGATTGTGTCAGTCAAACCCTTCCTTTTTTCCATGAGGAAACCAAGATGGCCCACAAACAACTGTGACTTGACCTCCACTTCATGAGCTGTTGATCCAACAGGCTGGTTCAGCACAACCTACCGCGTCACCTGTGGTACTCGTCCTTTTTACACTCTGTACTTATAATACCGTTGGTAAGCAAGGAGTGGTACAATGGATACAGTCATTCATTGTATTGTCTACATTGTCCCAGGTGTTTGGGAAGCAGCTTAGCGATGCATCCAAGGTTAATAAAAATATTTATGTCTTCTGACTCATTCCAGGGAATTTTTCATAAGTAAATTATCTAAAAAGTTTTTTAAAATAGTGAAAAGATGTGACACTTGAGAAACGAGATAAGTAAGTAAGTAAAAATAGGCTTCCCTCGTTGCTCAGTTGGTAAGTAAGAATAAATTAAAGGGACTTCTGTGGGTGGTCCAGCAGTTAAGAATTCGCCTTGCAATGCAGGGGAGGTGGGTTCAATCCCTGGCTGGGGAGCTAAGATCCCACATCCCTAGGAGAAACTAAGCTGGCATGCCACAACTGCCAAACCCACACACCACGACTAGAGTCCTCCTGCCATAGCCAAGACCCAACTGAGACCCAAGGCAGCCTAATTGATTAATTAGTTAGACATGATATTGCCATTAAAATAATAGTTATGAAGGCTACAGAGTATTAAATAATGCAAAAATGTTTATGATGTTTTACTAAATAAACACAGAAGAATGCAATATAATACACTTCAGTTAACACCTGTCAGCATCATCTGTGTACATACACTGAGAAGGCCGGGAAGTCAGCACTGAGTTCTGACAGTAGCTCATCTCACTGGGTGGTGAAATTTTGTACATTATTTTGCAGTGTGGTGATTTCCATAATTGCTGTTTCAGTGCCATTTACTTAGTAATTTTAATCAGATTTTTAAAAATTCAACCTCACATTTCAAAGACATTAGACATCTTCCATTGATGAATATGTAAGAGCTATAGATGGTTCCTGGAAACACTTGGAAGAGAAAACCAAGCAAATAGAAAAAATATCCTGTTGTTATGCTTACATCAGCTTTTCTCAACTTTTTATGTCTTAACTTGTTTAATTACTGATCTACTTGTTTTAATTACTTATTTAAATTGCTAGATTAGCATTTAAATGAAAAGTCTTTTTGTTTCTCTAATTTATTTCTCTCTTTGATTTTATATAATCATGAGACAGTAGAATTTGAATTTTTATCTCGCTCTCTAAAAATGAATGAATTCTAACTCCCCACAGGGAGGGACATAATTACAAGTGTTCTTAAAGCCGTTCCAGATTCCAGGAGAGAAACGGCCAAGGAAATCCAGAAGGTTCTTCCCTGCATTGATGCCACCAGACCCCAAGCTAGGATGCATCTGTGGTGGGGCCAGCCATGCCTGCATGCGTTTCCACCCCGAGGCTGGCTAAACTGGGCACCAAGTCAGCGCCGTGAAGGAGGGGTAGCCTTGTTTTGTCCATAATTCAGATGGTCAAACCTATCACTGACAGTGCCCAGTGAAATGTTTTGTTTGGCCCACAGAGTAGTTTTGTACAAACTCAGTGTCCACATTTCTGGCTTTGCTCTAAAAACTGGAAGATCTGGCAGCAGCAGGACATACTGTTCTCACAGATAACAGGTCTGGCTGGTGGGGCGGGGTAGCTGGTCTGTCCCCAGAGTGACCACACGCCCTGGCTTCTGACCAGACTGGCCTGGGGTGTCAAAACTTTTAATCTACAGACAAAAGGGTGGCCTAAAAAGTCAGCATCTTTCGCAAGAATCCTGTAGAAGGCTGTGGCCCCCAGCGTCTCGGTGTAATCTGTATTTCTTCCCATGTCCGCGTGGCTCAGCACATCTTCTCTGTCCTTGCGTGTTTCCTTTTTCCTCTGGTCTCTCATGATCTCTTCCTCTGTTTCCTGATTGCTTCTTTTACTTTTTCTCCCTCTCTTCCTGCCCTTTCTTTGTCTGCCTCTCATATGACAACACAGAACAGAAAACAGTAGCATTTTTTACTTGTATTAATTCTCATTTTCATTCTGTTTTTAACCTTTTAAACTGTATATAATTGTATATATTTAACTTTATAAACTGTATAATTTAACTTTTTAAACTATTTTCCAATGTCTATTTTCTTTGTTTCTATCTAAAATTTTTTATTGAAGTGTAGTTGATTTACAGTGTTGTCAGTTTCTGCTGTACCTCAAAGCTATTCAGTTATATATATATATGTGTGTGTGTATATTTATTTATATGTATATGTATGTATGTATATGCATGTATATATACATATGTGTATGTGTGTATACATATATATGTATGTATATTTTTATATGTATGTATTGTATATGTATATATAGGTATCTATACGTTTATACATATACATATATATAGGCTTCCCTGGTGGCTCAGATGGTAAAGAATCTGCCTGCAATTCAGGAGACCCAGATTCAATCCCTAGGTCAGGAAGATCCCCTAGAGAAAGGAATGGCAACCCCCTCCCCTGCCTGGGAAATCCCAAGAACAGAGGAGCCTGGTGGGCTACAGTCCGTGGGGGTCAGAGAGTCAGACATGACTGAGCAACTAGCACCTTCACTTTCATATATATATACACACGCATCTATCTCTGTGTGTGCTGTCATGGCCAGTTCTACGGCCCCGTGGACTGTGTGTGTGTGTGTGTGTATATCACAAACTCCCAATCCTTCCCTCTCCTGTTTTTATTTTTAGCATAGGTGAGTAGAATATGTTATATCAATGCTTGTGTTTTTCAAAGACCCGAAAAGACATGCAGTCGCAGCTCCGTCTTTCTGCCCCAGACCCGCTGCTCTGTAGGGGAGGCTGGGCTGATGCCGCTGTGCGCTCACACTGCGCGGCATCACTTGACCTTGAGGAGGAGTCTTCTCTGAGCGGGCCCCTGGGTTGCATGAGGAGGTGGGTGCCGGGATACCAGATTCATAAAACATGGTGTCTACTTCTGGGAAACTTTCAGCCCAGATACAAAAGAAGTCAGCATTTGCATGAAATATATTCCAAGTTGCGGTCCCACGTGGGACGGGCATAGGAAGGAAGGCGGAAGGGTGTGGGCGCCCACAGTAGGTGAGGTCTTGAAGAGGGAGCGTTCCAGCCACCGCTGGTAGGTGACTGTGGCCTGAGACCAGTGGGAAGTGGCATCCTCGCAGTGTGAACAGATGGAGTCAGGAGGGGTCTGGGCGGGCTGTGTCGCGACGTCGTAACCCGGTGAGCTTGTCCGGGAGGGCTGGGAGGCTGTGGCTTAACGTCCTGGAAAAGAGCAAGTCACGCGCGTGGTACCTTGTGGGTCCTCTCTGCTCTGTTGGAGATTGGGACGGGTGGGATTCTCAAGGACAACTGTGTGTTTCAGGAGAGGGAGTCTAGACTCCGGGATGAAAGGGTGTGTGGGGAAGAGGAAGATTCTAGGTCAGGAGCCCCCAGGGCTGCTTCTGGTGCAGATGAAGAGGAACCACGTCCTGAATGGAGGGAGAAAAGCAGAGATGGGATGGGCTTGCGTCGTGTTGTGGAGGGAGAACCGGGGAGACTCGGAGACGCTGTGTGTGCAGGCAGCTGAGAGCCAAAGCAGAGGCCTGGGTCGTCCGGGGGATTCGAGCCTCGTTGGGCGAACAGTGGCCATCTCAGGGACGTTGGACACCTCGGTCAGGAGACGTCAGGCCAGGTGGATGGATGGCCAGGGGAACTTTGAGGAAGAGGATGTGCAAGGTTTGCACAGGATAAATCAACTGGTGATTGATGTCTGAGTGCTCACAGTGCGACCAGAAGGGTCCTAAACACAGTATATACATTATCTTATTTAACTGAAATCCCTAGGAATCTTGTGAGTGGGAACGCTTACTATTTGTAAGAAAGCTGAAGTTTATGAAGGTTAAAATAATTTTTTATGAGTAACATAGCTATTAACTGGGACTCCTGAGAGCTGAACTCAGCTTTGCCTAATTCCAAACAAAGTTATTTTTAAATTGCGTAAGGGATCCAGATGCAGCGTTTGCACCCACAGGGATCCAGACGGGACTGAGGCCAGC
Organism: Hydropotes inermis; assembly: GCA_020226075.1. NCBI lineage: Eukaryota > Metazoa > Chordata > Mammalia > Artiodactyla > Cervidae > Hydropotes > Hydropotes inermis. The sequence continues at coordinate 109,443,802 of CM035270.1, forward strand.
CCCTCGAGACTGAGAAGGGTGCCCAGCTTCAGATGCATTTTCATACCTGTGGTCCCCCATGGCATGACACAGGATTGCTCCTGGAGGCCACCTCACGTTGACTAAAATAAAGATTACAGATGCAAAATAGTGCATCAGCTTAGCATCATGCAGAAATCGATGATGCATCTAAATGCACAGAATGGTCCGTTTTCAAGATTAGAGGGAACACGGCTGGTGAAACCACCTGGAGACTTTTCTCAGTGGTCGAGCTTTTATCGTCCTTTCAGCCTGTTCTCTGGCAACTACGTTTTCAGGTCTTCTCCGGCTCTCACAGGCAGTGCTGAGAGCAGCACCTGGGGCTGTCTGATCCCACATAAAATGATTTCTAGGTGAATGAGGGGCCCAGGTACAGGCTGGACCACCTGGTCCATGAGTCACCCTTCTTCCTCATTGACTAGGGAGGGCGAAAGTGCAGTTGTCTGTTGTTCAGTACGTGCTTCCGTAGAGTCACACAGTATCCTCTTAGAACTCACTTAATCTGGTCACTCTTTGGCTTTTGTTTCATCATTACTAATCTTGTGTATTTTACCTGTATATTCGTTTTTTCCTTTATGAGGAGATTGTTTTCACAAAAGAGCCTGTGGATATATTGATGCTTTCTGCTCTCCGTTTCCCTCTGTTACTTGGTAATTTGGAGCATCCTGTCATTTTATTTCTTTCTCTCCTGCATGGCCACCTTTCCTTCTCTGCACTCGTAATCACACACATGTGTATCTAGTACAAGAAAACAGGGCACAACCCTTTGGATATACATCTCACCAGAAACATGCCCATACACACACACACACACACACACACACGGATCATCATCTATGTAGACCAGTATTTTTTTAAAGTTACAAGAGTGTTATTAAAACATCGTGTCATTGATAACCAAATAGCCCCAAGTAACGCAAAGTGTAAACTATACACTGATCTCACTAGCGAGTGTAAATGAAGAAATTATAAGTAAAATATTGGCAAGTAGAATTCAGTCATGTATGAGAACCATGATGTTCTCTGAACAGTAAGGTGTGATCATGACAGCAGTGTTCAGGTGTCAGGAAATCAATCAACAAAATTCACTACAACTGCACAGTAACAGGAAAATACTTATAATTATGTCACAAGATGCTGAAAGGGCATCTGATAAAACTTATCAACCACTCCTGATAAAAATTCCAGGTAAGATAAGAGTAAAACCTGCTTAAATATGATAAAGACTACTTACCATGAACCAGTGAGCAAAGAAAATCTTTCTAAATGGCAAACAATAAAACCATTTCAATTATAGTCAGGAAGAAATACTCAACATCACCATTAATATTTAATATGTTCTTGGATGATGGGAAATGCAGTATATAAGCAAACTACATGCTGAGTACAGGAAAATATATGTTTTCTGATAATATAATTCTACTTCAGAAAACCTAAAAGACATTATTTTTCTAAACTACTGTAATTAATAAGAAAATGTATTAATATAGCTTAAATACATAAATAAATCAATACCTTCTCTATTCCTTAACATGAGTATCTAGAAGTAGAAATGGAGAAAATATTCCACTTACAACACAAGAACTGTGCAAAGACCTAGGATAAATCTAAGAAAAGCACTAAGAGAATAAAGCAAACTATAAAATCTTGTTGAAGATTTTTATTTTTAAAAAGATTCAGTGTAATCCTAAAAGTATCAAAAAGCAGAGACATTACTTCGCTGACAAGCGTGTGTAGTCAGATCTATGGTTTTTCCAGTAATCATGTAGGGATCTGAGAGTTGGACCATAAAGAAGGCTGAGTGCCAAACTATTGATGCTTTTGAACTGTGGTGTTGAAGAAGACTCTTGAAAGTCCACTGGACTGCAAGGAGATCAAAGCAGTCAGTTCTAAAGGAAATCAACTCTGAATATTCATTGGAAGGACTGAAGCTGAAGCTCCAATACTTTGGCCACCTAATGCGAAGAGCTAACTCATTGGAAAAGACCCTGATGCTGGGAAGGATTGAAGGCAGGAGGAGATGGGGACAACAGAGGATGAAATGGATGATCTTGTCTCTCTTATGCTTTCCGTGGACATGAGTTTGAGCAAGCTCCAGGAGATGGTGAAGGACAGGGAAGCCTGGTGTGCTGCAGTCAGTGGGGCTGCAAAGAGTGGGCCACGACTGAGCGACTGAACAATAAGAGCAGCAATGTAATCTTAGGTGAGAAGACAGTGTTTAAAATGTTAATTCTCTTAGAATTGATATAAAACTTTAACATAATCCTCATTAGAACTTTTAAACAATTAGTACTGAACATTTGATAAAATATTTTAGTCAACATACATAGTACAAAGTTACAGTTCTCCCAGTAGTTGTGTACATATATGAGAGTTGGACCATAAAGAAAGCTGAGTGCCAGAGAATTGATGCTTCGAATTGTGGTGCTGGAGAAGACTCTTGAGGGTCCCATGGACAGCAAGAAGACCAAACCAGTCCATCCTAAAGGAAATCAATCCTGAATATTCACTGGAAGGACTGATGCTGAAGTGGGAGCTCCAGTACGTTGGCCACCTGATGTGAAGAGCCGACTTATTGGAAAAGACCCTGATGCTGGGAAAGACTGAAGGCAGGAGGAGAAGGGGAAGGCAGAGGATGAGATGGTTGGAGAGTCTTAACGCAACTGAGCGACTGAACTGACTAAAATCTTGCATACTATTTTACGGTGTGGATTTATCTTCACTCCCTCAGTCCTTATTAAGGGTACTTACAGCAGATTCATGTTATCCATGGCAGCTATGTTTCAGAAAGTCTCCACAAACACTGTTCCCAGGGGATATACAGGGGTAGGTTCCTGGGAGTCTTGGTCACAGGAAAGATCCCTAATTCAGGTGAAACTAATTGCTTTAGAGTCATTTCCTTCCTTTGTTGCTACATGAGAAAACGGACCTGGAAGTTGTGCAGGGTGACGTGATTTTTAGCTGTAGTTAAATATCTAATGTTTGCATGTGGTCATAGGGTCATTTGTAGAGTGATGCATGCCAAGCTGACAATATTGGGCTCTTTTACTGGGTGTGAGGGTCTGTACGGCAGTGCGAGTGCTTCAGAGAAGACAGACAAGTTGAAACACAGCATTTTTGATTATTTCATTTATGTAAAATCACCTGTGTGCTATGAAGGCATTTGAAAGAAAACATGATAATGAGTCCTCTCTCCACTGACTTGTGACTCAGCGTCCTTGGAGGTGCAAAGGCAGGTTGCCAAATCAGGTGTGGAATGTGGTTCTATTTTAGGAACAAATCTGCTTAATATAAGCTTCTAAGTATAACAATGAGCAAAGGAATGCATGCTTAAAGATGTGTGTTAGTTGCGAGGTCGTGTCCGACTCTTTGCGACCCCGTGGACTGTAGCCCATCAGGCTCCTCTGTCCATGGGGTTCTCCAGGCAAGGACACTGGAATGGGTTGCCATTCCCTTTTCCAGGGGATCTTCCCCCTTGCATTTCAGGCATAAGCTACTGAGCTACTAGGGAAGCCCAGGCTTAAAGACACAGAGAGGTTGGGAATCTTGTGGGGAAAGAATTGTTTTTATGTTTATTTATATCAACTTGTTTCAATAGATAACAATATGTTTTGTTGAAATTTGAAAAACAACAAATAAGGTGTAAAAACAACATTATGTAACTGAACATTATTCCATAGCCAAAAAAAGTACAAAGCCATGTTTAATAGACTTTAGCAACTTTGCGACGAAGGAACTTTGTTAATAAATTTTGAAGACGGCACCAGCAGGCACAGTCTCACTGCAAGATTTTGAATTATGTTATATGTAATGTTTTAAAATTCTTTGTTGTTTTTTTTTCCTTTTAGGAATCATTAAGAGCCATCAGATATGAAATATCTCCAGATAGAGAGTACGCTCTTTTTTCATATAACGTGGAACCAGTGAGTACTCTTCTTTCCTAGTTATAGAAATGTGTTTCTTTATTCTAATACCATATTGAGTATTTTTTCCTTGAATCTCTATTCTTACTGATCTTTGAATCCTGTGATAGTTAATGGGTTCTGGGATAGTCTCCTTTTATGCCACACTGCCACCTAGGAGAGAGGAAAGGTATGAAAATCTTCTTAGCAGAGAAAAAAAAAAATCACTCCTTTAAAGGCCTATTTCATAGGATTTCCTTGGCAACAAAAAGTTGTCTTTTTATTGATTTATTTTACCCTCTTGTAAATTATTTTTCTTGCCATTTTCTCAGTCATGCCATACATTTTATCCTAAGAACAAAAAATGACTTCCAGGTTCTGCCTAAGTTAAAATCAAGTGTTAATTATCTCCTGTCATCACAGTATTCTAGAAAAAACTTGAACCGTCACTTCCTTTATATAAACCCTTGTTTTCAGCACTTCCTGTATGAATCTCCCATAAAATTTCACCAGAATTTTTTATAAAATCTCATCCTGGTCTTTGGTAGCACTCTAAAACTGGGTCTCTCTTCTTTTTAATGTACTAATATATTAGAATTCATTTTGGCTCTTTAAATTGAGCAAGAGGGTGCAATGTATTTCTTAAAGTGAAACAGATGTTCAGCTTCCAAGAGATTAGCAGCTTTAGAAATATGCATCGGTGGAACTTTATTCCCTGGCAAATAAAATGTAAAATTCCACTGCTTTCTAGTTCTTTTGAGACTATTCTAATTAGAGTTTCGTGAAGCTTCTGTGAGATGTAATGGTACCTGCATCATCATTCATGTCTGAGTAGCTCCTTGGTGAGTTTCAGAGACTCTTCCCCCAGCACAAGCCAGGCAAGCTTGTTGAGTTACACATCAGCGAGGAACCTGGGGCTTGCATGGAGAAGCAACTCCGATTCTAGACATTTTAGAATTTCTTTCCAAAGTAACTTGACAGCTCAATTATTATTTCTTGACAACTGGATTTCAGTCTCAATTACAACTTCAATTGGAGATTTATTACTCCAAAAGTAGATCTTTGTAAATTCTCCATCTTCAGTTTTCCATTTACTAGTTTTGAAAATGTCCATTATATAAAAGTTTGCATTTTCTCCATCTGAATCCTTTGGAACAATCAGTCATCTTCATCTATTTGATTAGGGAAGTCAGTGAACTTGACATACTAGCTTTGGGACTCCACGCATCCTACACCCAACCCTACACGCCTCTGAGCGTGATGGTCATGGCTTATAGTATTCCAGCCCCTTTCACCACCCTTGGAAGCTGCCAAAAATGTAACCTTCACCCTTGAATAAGAGAAGAATCCCAGCAGATATTTGAAGGACTTTTGCAGGAATTGGGGAATGAACTCCGAGTTGCTCCGAGGAGACAAAAGCAACGCCCGAGCGAGAAAAGCATCAAAAGACAGATTTCAGGTCGTCTTACTCGACAGTCTTTTAAAAACAGGAGCATCTCAACAGTGGGATGAGTTGCCGTGTTTGGTAATGAGCGTCCTGCTCCTCGAAACTTCAAAACAAAGTTTGTGTTTGTTCTTCAGAATCTTTTAGAGGAGATTCTCTACCTGCTCACTTGGAGTACCTGGGACCTTGTGGTTCTGTCCATAATGGAGTTCCCCACCATCCTCCTTCCTCCTGGGCTCCTCGGGGAACAATGCCTGAGGATCATATTGCAGCTGATGCCATTTTGGGAAAGAATATTTTGCTAAACCCGAGTCTTCATCATGTAGAACACAGGCTGTAAATAGACACCTTGAGCTAACGCTTTCTCCCTGCACAGCATCCGAAGGCCTTTGGAGTAGACGTGTGTTCAGTTTAATTTCTCAATTGAGGGAAAATGTAAAATTTTTTTTTAAAAATTGTACTGATTTAGCTATATTTTCAACTGTAAAAATGATCAGAGTATCAAAAATGTGTGCTATATTTTAAAAAAATCTATAGAACTGGACATTTTTAACCTGAATCAAAGAAGTAACCCTTGACAGTTCCCGAGTGTTGAGCCCTTACTGAGCATGTGACTATCCAAGCAACCTGCCTGGACCGTGTATTTCTCCCTCTCGGCCATTCAGACTAGCTGCAGTGTTGTGTCAGTTCCCAGTTGTTTGACATCAGCTAGTTTCATCTGCCCATTTTTAATGTCGTCAGCTGTTCATAGAGCAGGAGGTCCTTAATGTCCTGTCCGTCCCCTCGGGATGTGGCCCAGGACCACGTGTGTATTTCTGGTGCTGGACAGATGTGTTTGTGGCGTTATCTTCACTTTGAACTCCTTAACTCTGGATCAAGGTTCAAAGTGACTTTTTTTAAGTCCTTGAAATTATATCAAATACACAAAAAGGAAAAAAAAATGTATGTCATGAAAGAAAGAGATACCTATTTGTGAAACATTTTAGTAACAAACATTCCATGTTTATTTGGGAAATGGGATCCTGCTAATTAGCATATGTTTTTTCCTACTAGACTTTTATAATGTTATTAAACTTACAGCTTAACTAACAGCCTTGAACATCCACAAATTAGTTAATTTTTAACTGTGTCAACCATAGGCTTTTAAAATGGTCTCAAAACTACCCTTTTTAAAAAATATAAAAAGTTAGCAAATTAGATTTGAGACAGATAAATCCAAGCACAGTTTTCCACTTTTTCCAGGCCTTGGATGGCTATAGATCCATAAATGTCTCTAGAATTGAAAAGTAATAAACAGTATCATGTTTTTACTTATGTGTACCAGTCCTGCAGTTTGCAGAATATGTTTATTTACACCCTCTCACTTCTGCTCAGAAGACCGCTCCTGCCCACAAAGAGCCAGTATTTCATTTATTTTGCTTGTTTTACTTGTACAATTTCATAACATTTCTAAGTGTATCACTTCTAAAGGGTTCTCTTGAAACTAAGCTAGACATTGGAGGATGGTAATTTTTTTATTTTTAATTTGAAAGCTATTTTAACTGTACTAACTAAACTATACTAATAAGAGTAAATTTCCTTTAAGTTATCTAATTAGAGCAACCATGTTCCTTCATATCGAAGTATATTTGGCAAATGTGAAGAGTTTCTCAAACTCTTAGGGGAGGAGGGGAAAAATTTAAACCTTGATATCTTAGATAATTTAAAAATATTAATACATTTTGTGACTTTCAAAGAGGAAAGAGAAATTATATCTGGAAAATATTCTTTCTTAGCAACTATTTTCTAGAAGAGCCAGTGAATATTTGTGGACGTTTTGGCTGCAGTGTTTAAAGGAGTGCTTAGTTGCCCAGTCGTGTCTGACTCTTTGTGACCCCGTGGACTGTAGCCCACCAGGCTCCTCTGTCCATGGGATTCTTCAGGCAAGAGTACTGGAGTGGGTTGCCGTGCCCTCTTCCGGGGGGTCTTCCCCACCCGGGGACTGAACACCACTTCTCTTAGGCCCAGGACACATCTGCTGAGGGAATATGACGTTTCTTCATTCCTCATGTGGCTCCCCAATCAGATGGGCCAAGAGGTGTAATGATAGCCTCTATAGAGGACTGTGTTTGGGGCAGGAAAATGAGTTCTCACTGGTCCTCTGCAAGCGACTTTCTGATGACCTCAGGTGGCCCAGACTCTGTGGTTCTCCTGCCGGAGAAGTGGAGCTGCTGTCCTGTCCATTACTGACTTAGTAATGTTGTGAAACCAGCATGGAGGATCACTTAGCTGTTAGGTTACTGTGTAGATTAAATTCATGATATAAGAAGATGCCTAATCCAGATCTCGAACATCGTGGGTTCTATCTATGTAACGTCTCGCTATGATTTTTTGTTTTTATTATGATACTTTCAAGATTGGTGGTATAAAGATACTACATAAATCCAGGGAAATACAGTATTGCTACCATTCTCTTAGGCACCCAAATGAACGCTTACTCTTTTTTTTTTTTTTTTTTTTAGTACTAACTACTTCTGGAATATCAAATTTAGCAATAAAAGTAGAATACAGAGAGAAATTATTTGGCCATTAAATGTGGATATATGTCTCTTGCTGTACTGGTATACATCTTAAAGAGCTTTTTAAAGTTTTGTGCTATAAAAGGAGAGTGTACGAAGAACTACTATTATGTTCTTTCTGGCTTCTAAGGATTGTGTATTAGCAGTTAAAGAGGATACCACTTAGTTGGGGAAGTTACTCAAATCATTTGTTATCTAAACACAGATGGTGGTTTGTGGAGGTAGCATGCTTTCATCCAGACCCTGGTGTCATTATTGTCAGGTTTTTAAAAATGTATTTTATTAAACTAGAGTTGATTTATCATGTTGTGTTAATTTCTACTGCACAGCAAAGTGTTTAGGTGAGATATGTGTGTGTGTGTGTATATGTGTGTGTATTTATATATGTGTGTGTGTATATATGTGTGTGTATATGTGTGTGTATGTGTGTGTATATATGTGTATGTACATATATGTGTGTGTGTGTGTG
>CM035270.1:109452680-109469395 GCA_020226075.1 Hydropotes inermis
TGTGTGTGTGTGTGTGTGTGTGTGTGTTCTTTTTCCTATTCTTCTCCATTGTGATTTATCACAAGTTACTGAAGCTAGCTTCTGTATACAGTAGGGCCTTGTTTATCCATCCTGTCTATCACAGCTTACACCTGCTAATCCCAGACTCCCACCCCCTCACCCTCTTTGTCAAGGTTTGTGTCTCCCAGCATCCCCGGGCAGCCCTGCCCATGGTCTGCGGCACAGAGGGTCTAGGAGCCCACATGTGTGTGGATCGGCCTTGGGCACCTTTGCTTCCTACAGAGGCAGAAAGTGGCAGTTTCCTTGCATGTTTTAGGTGTCTAGCACTTAAAGCTTTGAGCCAAGTCACAGACCTACTCTCTTTGCTTTTCTCAAAGGCAGACGATGGGAGATGCTGGTGACACACGAGTGTGTGGTCCCTTGGCTTCTAGCATCTTTCCTCCTCAGTGGAGGGGAGAGAGGTGCTCAGCCCCAAAGTTCTTGATTCCCACCCCATCTGCTGACAGGCATCCTTCTCAGACCTGAGATAAGGTGGTTTCATGCTGAGCTTCTTGCAGGAATTTGAAGCCGTTTTCAGATCTAATAAATTGCTACCCTTTTTCTGCCCTTGTGGTAAGTTTATACAGCCCATTTTGCCATCTAAGGGACCATGAACTCTATAATCCATATGAAATTTGAAAAACAGCCAAACACACATAGATCTGCTCAAACCTGCCTGGTTTAAGGTGAACCTCAGCAGAATTCTAGAATCTCCAATACCTATGTCTATGAGAGTAAATTTTTTAAATTTATTTTTAATTGAAGGATAATTGCTTTACAATATTTTTTTGGCTTCTGCCATATCAAAAAGTCTACAATCAATAAATGCTGGAGAGGGTATCAAGAAAAGGGAACCTTCTTACACTGTTGGTGGGGATGCAAACTAGTACAGCCACTATGGAGAACAGTGTGGAGATTCCTTAAAAACGGGAAATAGAACTGCCATATGACCCAGAAATCCCACTCCTGGGCATACACACCAAGGAAACCAGATCTGAAAGAGACACGTGCACCCCAATGTTCATCGCAGCACTGTTACAATAGCCAGGACATGGAAGCAACCTAGATGCCCATCAGTAGACGAATGGATAAGAAAGCTGTGGTACATATACACCATGAAATATTACTCAGCCATTAAAAAGAATACATTTGAATCAATTCTAATGAGGTGGATGAAACTGGAGCCCATTATACAGAGTGAAGTAAGCCAGAAAGAAAAACACCAATACAGTATACTAACACATATATATGGAATTTAGAAAGATGGTAACAACGACCCTATATGCAAGACAGAAAAAGAGACACAGGGATAAAGAACAGGCTTTTGGACTCTGTGGGAGAGGGCGAGGGTGGGAGCATTTGAGAGAACAGCATTAAAACATGTGAAATAGATGACCAGTCTAAGTTTGATGCATGAAACTGCGCACTCAAAGCCGGTGCACTGGGACAACCCAGAGGGATGGGATGGGGAGGGAGGTGGGAGAGGGGTTCAGGATGGAGGACACATGTACACCCATGGCTGAGTCATTTCAATGCATGGCAGAAACCACTACAGTATTGTAAAGTAATTGGCCTCCAATTAAAATTAATTAAAAACAAATAACTTGAGACGAAACCAAACTTATGGACTGACTTAACAACTCTACCACAACTCAATTAATGTAATTCTGACTGTGTCAGTTCCTATTTGCAACCACTATAGTTACTATTGTGTGCTTCTGGTAACCGACCCACCAGCCAGTCCTTCTTCAGTAGAAGAACTGATGAAATGTTTGCCCCGTAGTGACTAAGGGAAAGGAATTCATAACTCTTCAGCTCTTGAACTAGATCTTTCTGCACTGTCCGCAAGCCTTTTCTGGGCCTTCCTCAGAGAACCGGCCCATCCCAGTGGTTCTTGCCAGATGAGTCCCTTACACGTTTCCACGCGCCAAGGCTCTGCTGGGTCATTGGAGGCTGTCCCGTGACTTTTGCCCTGTGTGCTGTGACACAGCTCGTGAAGCACCGAGTGTGGTTTTACGGGGCCGTGGATGTCCAGAAGCTGGTCAGAATTTTCAGGAGCCTCTGCTCCGGGCTGAGCTGGCGTCTAACGTCCACTCACTGTTTCTGGAGGGAGTAGATCCTTCCCGTCCCAGAAGTTCCATCATGGTGGATGAGTTTTGTTTATTCCTGAAGTGAAAGATGCTTCACATCTCGGGGGATTGCTGTTGTCATGTTGTCAACACAAAACTGGCTCGAAATGCACACGCGCAGAATTTCGGGTTTTTTGTTTTGTTGTTATTTTTGTTGGCCTTTCTATTCTGGTTTCAGAGCTAGATTTGAAAGCACAGAATTGGACATGGGAAAAAATGTGGACCTAACAATGGTTCTTTTCTCTGCAAAATGCAAACACTGTTGAGGTGATTATGTGTGTGTGAGAGAGAGAGAAATGATGCTCCAGACAGAGGGAGAAAGAGGGTTGAACTGACCTGCAGCACTCTATGGGGCCAAAAGTACTGATTAATATTTTGGAGAACAGTTTCTATAGGTGCTTGAAATATTTATCTGTATCATGGAGTGTTACAAAAAGAAGCTTTCCGGGCATATCTGCAGGCAGCAAAAAGTCCTAATGAGGCCATGCATGCAGCTCTGGGCCTGCAGCTTGAGTGGCTTTAACAAGAGATATCCTGTGTGCGGTGACCTGGAGCATGTCCCCTGGCCTGCCCTCTAACCAATGGCATGCCCTCTGACCTGTGACACGCCCTCTGACCCATGAAGTGCCCTCTGACCTGTGGCACACCCTCTGACCCATGACACGCCCTCTGACCCGTGGCGTGCCCTCTCACCTGTGGTGTGCCCTCTAATCCGTGGTGTCCTGGACCAACCCTTTGACCTGGCATGCCTACGATTAGGAGCAGGCATTAATTGGTCTCTGTGCTTCTTCTCTGGCCCTTCTCCAGCCAGATAACCTTCAGACGTGTACGCAAGATCACGTAGGTCTCTCCCTGGCTTTCACCTTAGACTGATGGCTCCTCTGCAGGGAGGCCCCAGACGCCTCCGCTTGCTCTTTGCAGCCCTGTCTCTGTCCGCCACCCCCTCTGACCTCAGGGCCTTTGAACCCATTCCTCCCTCTCCCACTGTCTCCCGGACTTTCTGCCCACGGGGAAGGGACACCTCCTCCAGGTGAAGAAAGAAGCTTGTCTATAGGCGAAGAGGCAGCGGGACTATTGAGTGTCTCTGGACACATCCTTTTATTTTCCCCAGTAATGCATGAGAGTCATGGCAGAGGAGCAGGTGTCTGAAGAGAGCAGGAGGACCCGCTGGCCTCTTCCCCTCAAGGGGCTGGGGTGGGCAGGCTGCAGGGCTGGTGCGGGTGAGGGTGCGGGAAGGCAGGCCGCCAGGTGGTACCTCTCCTGGAGCACTCCGTCCAGGGCCCCCTCCGCTGTTTGGTGTCCTCTGGGGCTGGAATTAAGCAGGTCGGTGAAACGGGGAGTTGAGGCTCTTTTCAAAGGAGTGATTATCGTGAGGGACTGTGGACTCTCGTCTGTTCACAGCGGGAAGTGAAGCCCCGAGGGGCCACAGGTAGAAAGTGGAGGAGTGATCAGAAACCTGGAGGGGAGGAAGCATATGGCCAAAGGCAGCGGATGGATGGGATGGATGCGGTATGGACATCAGAAAGCGCATGTGAGATGCTGCAGGTGGTGTCTCGGGATGGCTAAGCCAGTGGGAGAAAGAAGACAGGTGCGGGGCTCAGGGAACTACCAGTGTGGGGAAGATGTGCTGGAGGGTGGGGGTGTGACCTGGGACCAGAGGGCGGATTTACTGGTCAGTGTGAAGGACTTTTCTCCTGCATCTTCCAGCCCTCGGTAACCGGGAAGGTTTTGGTGAAATGAAGAGATAGAGACGCTCCAGGAAGAGAGGGTGTTGTGATCTGTCTGTAGCCTGGCATCAGTGAGGGCAGGAGCGGGGAGGGACAGCTTCAGGAAGAGCCTGCCAGTCAAAGGACTAGCGTCTCGGAGGACCCGGGGAGGGTCTGAGAAGCAGGCCACAGGCCAGGGTTCGGTGGTGCCAGCAGATGCTCGGCATCTGCTGGAGAGGGCATTGGGGAGGGGGCCGCCACACTTCCGGATGGCGGTGGCCTCATCCAGGCTGTTGCAAAGACCGCTGGCTGGAGGAGGGCCTCTGAGTCATCTCAATTAACCAGCGAAGCTGTGCCATTAGTAATGAAAGAAATGAAGAGATGCAAATGAGAAGAGTGGGTTTGCGGAGTGACACAGGGCAGCGTGAAACAGAGAACACTTAATTGCTCTTATTGTGAATGGCGGTCATTGTAATGTACAGAGGGGGAAAAGGCCTCAAATTCTTGGTAAAGATCTGTTCTTCAGTTCTAGTTTAATAGCCCATCACTGTGGGTGAGCTGTGTAACAGCAACTGTATGCAGAGACTTGGAGCTGATTAACATGGAAAGCAATTGTATGCAGAGATTACTGTGGACCCAGCCACTGGGCCTTCCCAGCAACAGCTAGGGCTCAGAGACTCATTATCTCTCCTTGGTGGTTAGAGCGTTTTTATGTTTCTAAAAACTGAAGGAATTCATCCTTGTTATAAGTTAGGACCAGTTCCATTTGTGGTTTTCAGCTCTAACTGCCATCAGAGAAAATGATTTAACAGAATGGTACGAAGGTGCTGTTCGTAGTGTTTCCAATAGCACATGCTATTAGAAATTTTAGCTCAGTGGTAGAATCAGACAGCCAATTTCCAGAAGCAGGTTGGGACATGCTCTTGCTTTCCTTCTGGGCAACTAGACTTTATTTTTATAATAATGGACAGGCTTTCTTGAATGTCATTTTCAAGAGTTTATTGGGTTCCACTTCTTCCTTCATGTTTTCTGCAACGAGTAGGCTGTATAAGTGGAAAAACTCGGTGATGGGCTCTCTGGATGATATAGCAAGTACCCTGGGAATTTGGAGTTTTATTAAACAGTGGGTTTTAATTTTCTATCGTCTTTTTCCATTTTAGTGGATCCCTTACTCCTGAGTGGTATTGTCACAAAAATCCCAAAAGGAAGAGAGGGAGTCTTCAAGCTCACTCTGTGTGAGTGTGTGTAGTGAACACCAGCGTCTGGACTTGGCGGGGTTCACTGATACACCTGCCGTGATGGGGCTTCCAGCCAAGTCAGTAACCGTGGGTTTTGAATCTGTAGAAATTAATGAGCAGAAACAGTGTGTTGCTTCTGTGTTGTTGTTTAGTCACTAAGCCATACCTGATTCTTTGCGACCCATGAACTGCAGCACACCAGGCTTCCCTGTCCTCCACTATCTCCCTGGGTTTGCTCAGACTCATGTCCCTTGAGTTGGTGATGACACCCAACCCTCTCATCCTCTGTCGCCCCCTTCTCCTCCTGCCCGCGATCTTTCCCAGTATCAGGGTCTTTTCCAGTGACAGAATGTGGTGCACTGGAGGAGGGAATGGCAAACCACACCAGTGTTCTCGCCTCGAGAAACCGTGAACAGTGTGAAAAGGCGTTGCCTGAGTGATTCTAAATTGGGTGCTGCCGTGGGCATTTTCAGCGACTTTCCTCCACTGTGTGGTGTTGACAACTTAACAGGCAAAAGGTGTTGATGTTTGCAGGATCCCTGTGTGTGTATAGTGTGTGCGCTTGTGTGTACACGCGTGTGAAGGGGTGAATAATTTTCACTAAAGGTGAGAAGAGACGGGGAGTATGCAGTGTTATTCGTGCATCAGAACTGCAATCTGCTGTATAATTAAGCAGTTACATACTGGAGAGAGTCGTCCTCTTAGGCAGAAGGAACATGAGCTCGCCAGCATCTCCTAGCTCTCCACCTGACCTATGCATCAAGAGCTTTGAAAGCTTCTCATTTTTTTTTTCTGCTTCCAAAAGCTACCAAAGATAATTAATCATCCAAAGAAGGAAAACCTTTGCTTCACATGGGAATGAGAAAATATAACGAGACTGAAATCCATGAGTAGATTTGGTAGATACTTAGCTCTGATTACATAAGTCCTTGGATGAGGCAATAAGAAAGAATTAGTGAAAGCATCCAGTAGTCTAATCTGCATCATGTCACCACTGTCATTTTTGCTGGATTGCCCCTGGCCTGAATTAACCAACAGCTTTGCCATCCTCGAGACTGACTGCCCCCAGGGAGCCCCAGGGAATGAGGAGTGTGGGTCGAGCCTCACAGGAGGACCCAACAGGTGGGGAGGAGACAGGTCCTGGGGCCAGTCCATCCACACGTATTTAAATGCACGTCCCCTCGGAACCCCCGAGGGAAAGAGGATCGTGAGTGATCACCCAGGAAGGGTTAGGAGGGCTACAGCCTGGGGGACACTCTGAATCACAGTGTCCCTGCGTGCACAGCGGCAGGAACAGACAGAGGCAGATGCAGCGGTGAGAGTGAGTCAGCATCATGACCCAGATGCTTGCGTGTGCGTCCTAAGTCACTTCAATCATGTCCGACTCTTTGTGACCCCATGGACTGTGGTCTGCCAGGCTCCTCTGTCCCTGGGATTCTCCAGGCAAGAATACTGGAGTGGGTTGCCATTCCCTCCTCCAGGGGATCTTCCCGACCCAGGGATGGAACCTGAACCCGTGATTCTTAGGTCTCCTGCATTGGCAAGCGGCTTCTTTACCACTAAGGCCACATGGGACACGCCAGGTAACAAGAATGAACTCCCTCTGTGTCCTGGAACAAGACCCTTAGGTGAGAGAAAATTTCCCAGGGATGAGCCCCATTATCAGATGCTAAGTTTCTCAAATGAGAAGTATCGGTACTGCCTTAATGAAGAGTCACATTGGATTAGGGCTTCAACCTATGGATTTTGAGGGGCCACAGCTTATTCCGTAGCATTGAACCCCTGGTTTCCCCAAATTCATATTCTTCTCATGTTCAAAATACATTCATCTGGTCCACAGAGCCCCCAGAGTCTTATCTCAACATCAGCTTTAAGTCTCGGTCCAGAGGCGCTTGTCAGCATCATCTCCATCAGATGTGGTGAGACTCCAAGCATGATTCACCCCGAGGCTGAATTCCTCCCCAGCTGTGAACTTGTGAAAGCAGACAGGCTGTGTGTTTCCAAAATACAGCAGTAGGACTAGGACAGATGTGGGATGGACACTCCTATTCCGAGTGAGAGAAGGCAGAGAGAAGAAAGGGGTCACCGGCTCCAGGGATGCCCAGAACCTAGCAAAGCGAGCTTCTTCGTGCCTTAGGGCTTGAGGATCATCTTCTCCAGGTCGATATACTGCCTCCTGGGCCGGGTGGGGCATGAGCGTCACCCTCATGGCTCTCAGAAAGGGGGGTCCTGCCCCCGAAACCCCAGACGGGGCATTCTGGCCATGCCCACTGGAGAGGTGGCCCCAGCCCTGAGTTTTTGCCAACAAGTGGCTGATTACACGCGTGGTTCCCACCCACACCAACCCCCCTATCAGTGGGTCTTCAGAAACCCGGCGGGCGAGAAGAAACCTCACTTTTCGTGGTGGGGACAGGCTGAGAATTTTCCAAGCCTTTTGGTCCTGCTTCCTTTTTTCTCAACCTTTCCTTCCTCAGTTCATCTCGCGCCTTTCACATTTCACTAGGAGCACCAGGAGGACCCAGGCTGCCACGTCAACATTCAGCTTCGTCAGCTGAGTTTCCAATTTCATGGCTCACAAGCTCCATCTTCCACCAAAGACTGGAACACAATGCAGTCAGAATTAGTTGCCGCTTTGTAACAAGAGTCGCTTTTCTTCTCGTTTCCAATAGCATCTGAGACCTCGTCAGAATGGCCTTCCCATCCACATTTCTACCACCCGTCTCCTACCTGCAATGCCAGCTTTTCCTGGCAGGCCCTTAGAACTCTCCAGTCTCAGTCCATCACCAAGTTCCAAAGCTGCTTCCACCTTTTTAGGGATTGGTTACGGCAGCACCAACTTCATGGGGCCCACATCTGTGGTAATCAGCTCGGGATGCTAGGACCAAAAACTGCAGACTGGGTGGCTCAAACAACAAACGTTAATCTTCTCAGTTTTAGAGGTTGGAAGGTCGAGATCCTGGCTGGTGTGATTTCTGATGCGGGCTCTCTTTCTGGTTTGTAGGCTGCCACCATCTTGCTGCAGACCTTTCTTGGCGGTGTGTGTGTGCAGACTCGCTGGTGCTTTTTCTCATGAGCACACCAGTCTTATCAAATCAGGGGCCTCCCCTGTGACCCCATTTAACCTTAAGTGCATCCTAAAAGGCCCGTCTGTAAATGCAGTCACACTGGGGGTTGGGGTTCTGGTGTATGAGCTTCTTGGGGACCCAGACGTTCAGCCCCAAAGGTCACCCTTCTCTAGCCTCCCTGACTGGTCCTCTTGGCTGACCCAGAGGTTACTCGCGGCTCTCCCCTTCCGTCGACTCTCCCAGTCCTGAATTCCCGAGGCTTCCGTGCCTGCTTCTCCAGGCCTGTGCAGTTAGGGCACGTCCCGTGCACCAACGTAGCTGTTCTCCTCTGGGTCCTGGCCTGGGTCGTCTTCCTGCTCAGGCAGCGTCCTCATCCTGGGCAGCTTTGTCTGAAATCGCAGTTGCTCTGCAGGCTGTCGGCACCCCCCAAAATGTGATCCGCAGACGAGCGGCAGATGTCTCACCAGGAAGCTTGTTAGAGACCCTGGGTCTCGGGCCCCCGCTCACACCGTCATGAATGGGAACCTGCACTTTGAGGAGAGACGGACGTGACCTGTATGTGCGCTGCTGGAGTTTGAGGCGTGCCGCTCTACACAGCAGTGCCTCCCAGTCACGTCTGCCCCAGATCCTCACCTGGTCTCCAGATCATGTGTTCTGCTGCCTCCTGGGGACCTCAGACCCAGCATGTGCAAACTGATTTCATTATATGCACCCCCAAATTGGCTTTGCTTTCTGTGTTCCGCATGCCAGTGGGTTGGGACAAGCCCCACCAGCCCTAGTCCCAGGGCCCCGGCTGTAGACCTTGCATCTCCTCCTCTCCGCCCACCACCAAGCATGTCCACTTCGGTCTTCCTCCACTGCTGCTCCCCGGGGCAGGTCTTCATTTGCGTCCTGAGAACTGAGTTCCCCTCCCGAAGGGCGTCTTTGTCTCAGGCCTCCCTCCCGCTGCACGCAGCTCTCACCTGTCCTGCAGCCTGCCCTAGGCACCAGTCAGCTTATCCCAGTCTCCACCTTACAGCCTTTGGGTCCCCCTCTCACTTCCTGCTCACATCCTCGATGGCGCCTTCGGGAAGGGGTCCTTTTTGGTTGGACACATCTCCACCTGTGACACTCAGGCCTGTTTCAGCACCTCAGTGACCGGACCTCTGTCTTGCCTTTGGCCTTCACTCTCCCTGCCAGCAAAACCACCTGCCCGTCACCCCAGAGCTCCTCCACGCCCCACTGATTCCTCCCTTAGGAAGAGTGTGCAAGAGGGCATTAGTGACCCTTGCACAAACCACAGGGTCCACAGCACTTTGCAGTTTTCCAGTCACGCAGGCTGATCGGTCTCCACCATCACTGGGCTTGAAGACCCTCCCAGGGAGCCTTGCAGCCTGGCTGTCGCGTATGGATCCCTCACTGTGACTCAGCTCACAAGAGGAAGAGCCCCCCTCGGCCCCCATCAGCAGCTTATGATCTGTCAGGCCTCCTGGGCTGTGAACACGTGACGCAAACACGCCACCCAGGAAGCCGGTCATGGCACTGACCAACATCAGCCCCCGCGATTCCCGCTTCCTAAAGCAAATGCACTTTTGTTAAGCCACGCGTGTACCAGAGGTGTTCTGCTGAAATATCTTCTAAAGCCTCTCATGCTAAGGTGACTTTTAATGTCAGAAATAGTCAAGAACCCTTCACAGCTGACTCTAATTATTCAACTCAGAACACATGTAGAACCGCTACCTTCAGTGGACTCTGGTCTTGATGCTTCTCAGCCCCCCTACAGAATCTCCTGGATTTCAGTTTACAGGGGACATGAGGAAAAATTGGTTTTTCTTTCTCATTTAAAAAAAAAATTTATTGACATATTTGTTTATTTTGGTCCGTGCTGAGTTTTCATCGCTTTGTGAGGGCTTTTCCAGTTGCGGCGAGCGCGGGCTGCTCTTCATGTGGTCTGCAGGCTTCGGGCTGTGGTGGCTTCTCCTGTCGGAAGAGCCTGGGCTCTGAGGTTCTCGGGCTCAGGAGCCGCAGCCCCAGGGTTCTAGGGCACAGGCTCAGTGGCTGTGGCACGCAGGCTTAGTTGACCCGTGGGATGTGGGACCTTCCTGGACCAGGGATCGAACCCATGTCCCCTGCATTGGCAGGTGGATTCTTGTCCACTGCACCATCAGGGAGGTCCTTCTTTCTCATTTTTAATGTTTATAGCTGCTGGGGGTGTACTGCTCTCTGAGTTTTGAAGCCTACGTAACCACCATTGTAGATCAGGATGCTGAACGCTCCACCCCCGGAAAACCTCCTCTCGAAGCCCTTTGCTGTCTGGCCCTCCTCCACCCTGGCCTCCGGCAACCACAGATCTGTTTGCTGTCCCAATGATTCGACCTTTTCTAGAATGTCATACAAAAGGCAACAAACAGCATTTAACCTTTCCAGAGCAGCTTTAAAGAGGAGAGTATGTTTTGATGTCCAAATATGGAGAATATCTGAGGCTCCTTTGGAATATTGTTACCTTCACCATCTAGTCAAAGCTATGGTTTTTCCAGTAGTCGTGTTCAGATGTGAGAGTTGGACCATAAAGAAGGCTGAGTGCTGAAGAATTGATGCTTTTGAACTGTGATGCTGGAGAAAACTCTTGAGAGTCCCCTGGACTGCAAGGAGACCAAACCAGTCAATACTGAAGGAAATCAACTCTGAATATTCACTGGAAGGACTGATGCTGAAGCTGAAGCTCCAATACTTTGGCCACCCGATGCAAAGACCTGACTTATTGGAAAAGACCCTGATGCTGGGAAAGACTGAGGGCAAAAGGAGAAGAGAGCGGCAGAGGATGAGATGGCTGCATGGCATCACCAACTCAATGGACGTGAGTTTGAGCAAACTCCAGGAGATTGTAAAGGACAGAGAAGCCTGGCGTGCTGCAGTCCATGGGGTTGCAGAGCGTCAGACATGACTTAGCAACTGAAAAACAGCAACAACACCATCTAGAAATGTGCAGTGTTTTAGTTGAAAGAACTTATTTCCTGTTTGGTGAGACATGTGACTCCAAGTTCAGCTATGAAAGATATGGTGACCTACCTTGTCCTTCACTTTGAGGTTGAAAATCCAGCAAGCCTTTCTAGGCCATACCCTCTGCACGGGGTGGGGTGTCCGCCCGTGGAAAGTTCGGTGAAAGTGAGAAGAGACTCCTACGGTGCAAACAAGGCAAAACTGAGTGGGGTCATGACCTTGTCTCTGGGCAGGGATTCCAAAGAGTTGTGGGCAGGGCAGGGGGGTCCTTGGAGGGGCTGGTTTCTAGGGGAAGCTGAGCTGAGCACAGGGGGCTGAAGCAGGAGTCTGACCCAAGTTGTCAGGTGAAGAAATGAGAGGGGGAAGAGGCATTCCCCAAGGGACCCCCGCGAGCAGATGCTCAGGGTGGGCTGTTCCTGATGGGTTTGGGCATTAGATTCATCCACACTGACCACCTGGAGCAGCCAGCTCGAGCCCCAGAGTCTGTGGAGCTGGGGCTGGCTGGCAAGAAGGTGGGTTGTGGTCAGACTCTTGTGCTTGGCTTGATCCTTTGTGCCACTGGCTTGGAGACAGAGCCTCGTGGCCATTGACTCGGGGGACAGGCAGAGTGACAGGGACTCGGCCACTGCGTGGCCTAACAGACGGAGGAGGATGCTTGAGGGAGGAGCCCTGAGAAAGTCCGGCCCTGGCAAGGAGGGACCGGCTCCCTCCTGACCGTCTCCGCCTCCAGGCAAGCTGTGATGTTGGGCCTTGGACAAACAGGACCCGAGCTGGGAAGAGGGCAGAGCAGAGCCCAGCGCCTGGACAGCGCCATCCATCTGAGGTCACCAACGGCCGTCCTCTGGACCCTCTGAGTTCAGTCCAGTCCCTCAGTCGACCCCGAAATGGACCTTCTAAGAGCATCCCACCTATCCCCCACCTCGAGGGAGAGGCCTGAAGACCCTGGCCCCGCGTCCCAGGACTCGGCATAGTGCAGAGGGGCGGGAGCCCTCTTCCTGCCCCGGCTTGTCTTGTCTGTTCCATCACCGTCTCTCCGCTGCTCTGTGGAGCTGACAGAGGGGGGCTCACTGCACGGGCAGAAGCTGATCTGTTTCAGTCCCCACGCGAGGACCTGGGAGGAGCCCCGAGCAAGATCCGGGGAGACAGGATCGCAGGCAGACGGCACCAGGCCTCGGGGGCACACGGCTGCCGCCCCGGGCAGTCTCACTGGCCGTGACGTGTGTGGCAGGGACAAGGCCTGGTCGGTCGTTTCCTCCCGTCTGGTCCCCCAGATGGTAGGGCGGAGCGGCAGCCGGCGGATCTCGGGCCAGGGAAGCTTGTGGCCAGCGCCCTCCCAGCTCCCGCTTCTGCACAGGCTCTGTCGGTAAACAGCTTTGGAGGAGCCGGGCGGCCTCCTCGGGCTTGCGGATGCTGCCTCTCTTCTCAGGACCCTGGTTGCTGGCGTCCCCAGAAGGGTCCCCCTAGGAGGGAGGCGTCTTTGCTGGGCTAAAATGCCTCTTCTCTGAAAGCAGACACCGTATGATGTCCCCTCTATGTGGAATCTACATTATGACACAAATGAGCTTATTTACAAAACAGACTCGCAAGCGCAGAGAACAGATTCACGGTTGCCCAGAGGTCAGGGCTGGAGGAGGCGTGGGCTGGGAGTTTGGGCTTAGCAGACGCAGACTGTCATATGTAGGATGGATAAACCGCGAGGTCCTGCAGCACAGGGAGCTATATTCAGTATATTCTGTGACAATCCACGATGGAGAGGAATACGAAAAGAATGTGCGTGTGTGTGCGTGCGTGTGTGTGTAGCTGAGTCACTTTGCTGGACACCAAAAATCAGCAACATTATAAATCAACTGTGCTTCCATAAAATGAAGAAAATAAAACAAATGGCTCTTCTCTAAGCTGCTGGCAGTGGGTTTCCTGTGGATACTTTCACCCTAATCACAGGACAGAGACTGGTTCATGGTTCCTCCGAGGGGCAGTGGGTGTTACTTTAACATGTAATAGACGCCTGAGGTCGCCACTGCCCGCAAAGTAACTTTTTCCGTCACTATTAACAGTGAGAATAATTCTCACCCTGGGTTTTTCATTACCGAGACGTTTCCTGCCTTTTTATTAGCTTGTGACTTGTTCTAGGACCTCATCCCAACGGGCTACTCCTAAGTGTCTACATTAGACTCACAGATTTTTAATGGTCTTCAACTAAATGAAACAGCTAGCATTTCTGTTAAAACAAAAATATCCATGGGCCTCACAGAATTAGTAATACATATATTCCTGAAAGGGTTTCTCGAGTGGCTCAGATGGCAGAGAATCTGCCTGCAATGCAGGAGACCCAGGCTCAGCCCCCTGGGTCGGGAAGATCCCCTGGAGAAGGAAATGGCAACCCACTCAGGTGTTCTTGCCTGGAGAATTCCATGGACAGAGGAGCCTGGCGAACTGCAATCCATGAGGTCACGAAGAGTCGGACATGACTGAGCAACTGGGCACACACACACATACACATATTCCT
This sequence comes from Hydropotes inermis, assembly GCA_020226075.1. Lineage (NCBI taxonomy): Eukaryota > Metazoa > Chordata > Mammalia > Artiodactyla > Cervidae > Hydropotes > Hydropotes inermis. The sequence continues at coordinate 109,466,343 of CM035270.1, forward strand.
ACAAAGTGGTTTCACACATTAAATCAAATTGTAATTACTAAAGTAATCACAGACTTCCGCTCCGTGTCTGCAGCTAGTGATCACCCCTTATTTTCAGTCCTGTGGACCTCACACACGCTCAGTTACCTGGAAGCTTAGTGGACGAACATCAACGGAGAAACAGGCGTGTTAAACTGTAATGGATTAGTCTGTTCTCACAAAGCCATTTATCAAAGGAAAACAGAAGCTAGATCCGGAGAAAACCTCTGCCCATATGCATTAATTTACTCAAATCTTTATCTGTCACCTGAGTGCACTTGTTCTGGGGGTATTGGTTATTTTTACTTAGTCTATTTTATTTTCATCGACTGGTGAAATTGGCTGGGGTGACAGCATCAGCTTTTCTTGTGTGGGATTTCATTGAAGAAATCTGATTAGTCCCCAAATTTCCTCTGCTTAGATTTACGATTATCAACTGATGCCTGCTATGCCGGTGCCTCCAACCTCTCCATTCCTTTACATTTTCTCAAAATGAATGTGTAATTCTCCTTGTGCTGATCTGAATTTAAGTCATGGCTCACAACGTCATAGGGTTTTGAGGCTGAAGGGGTGTTGCCGGGTCACGGCCCAGCTGGGGTCACAGTCCACTGTCTGTATCTTTTCTGGAAGGCTTCTGTCTGAGCTCTCATGACTTAGTTCTTCCTTGCAGACCTCCTCTCCCCAGACTGGACAGGTCTGCTGTGGGGAGAGTTCCTCTGTGCATGTGTGCTAAGTCACTTGGTCGTATCCGACTCTTTGCAACACTGTGGACTGTAGCCCGCCAGGCCCCTCTGTCCATGGGATTCTCCTGTTCTCTGTTCAAGCAAGGGTACTGGAGTGGGTTGTCATTTCCTTCCCCAGAGGATCTTCCCGACCCGGGGATGGAACCCGCATCTCTTACATCTCCTGCATTGGCAGGCAAGTTCTTCACCACTAGTGCCACCTGGGAATCCTGAGTTCTTCTATAGACTGATTTAAATCTACTCTGTAGAAGTTCCTGTCTGCTGGAACTTGCTCCACCTTGAACATGGCAGGACTGTCCCCAGTGATGGAAATTCTCTGTATTTGCCCTCTCCACCGTGGTAGCCACTGCCCACACACAGCCGTGGAAACCATGAAATGTGGCTGGTGTGACAGAGGCTCCATTTATGAGTCTGTGTTAGTCACTCAGCCGTGTCCAACTCTGTGTGACCCCATGGACTGTAGCCCACCAGGCTCCTCTGTCCATGGGATTCTCCAGGCAATAAGACTGGAGTGGGTTGCCTTTTCCTTCTTCAGAGAATCTTCCTGACCCAGGGATCAAAGCTGGGTCTCCCGCATTGCAGGCAGACTCTTAACCATCTGAGCCAGCAGGGAAGCCTATAACTGTAATTAAGTGCATTTAGCAACAGATAGTTGCTGCCCTTAGACACTCCAGATTCGTAGTGACACTAAATACAATTTCTTCTCCTTTGTCACTTGATGACCTTCAAGTATTTAAAAGCAGCTTTCATACATCCTTAGCCTTCCCTTTGCTGAACAAGTGTCCAGACTCGCAACAGCTTAGATATCCTTGATTCACCCTGTAAAATATCCACATTAAAGATTGCAATAATTAATTGAGTAAATTAGTGAGCAAATAAGTGGGTTTTCATTCTGGATGTAAGCCTCTTCCTAACTAGTCGTCTCATCTTCTTACATAAACTGAGGTTTCTGGTTTTGTGACCACAGGCTGGAGGGGTGTGCAGAGGAGGGAGGCAGCATCCAGGAGAGCCATGTTGCCTTCAGCTCCCCCTCCCCCACAGTCGGGTAAAACACAGCCTTTTCAGCTGTCAGTAACCATGGGCTTATCCAGATAAGATGCAAAGCGATGCAGATAGTCCTATAGTGGTCGCTGGGGTGGTCCCTTCTCTGGCAAAATGGTCCATATAATCGAGTGGAGCCCCTCCCACAGTTCCTCTTCTGAGGAGGCACATGGGGCAGAGATGTTGCAAATTCAATATGAAACAAATGGTCCTGAAATAAACAGGTTCCCAAAAGTGTGAGCCTGAGAATTCCTGATTTGGTTCCATTTTTATGGATCAAAAATTACACCTTTGTCTTCATTTAAAGCTTTTTCCATCTATGTTTTTACATCCCATCCAAGCTTGAATACCATTTTCTAGTGTCTTTTTAGAACCTACCAGTATCACAACATTCACATTTATGGTAAATAAAAAGAGGATATTCCATAATCTCATTTCATGTGAAATGGAAAAGCCAAGTTTGGCAAATCTGCCTTTGTTTACTAATGAAACAGACACGATCCTTTTTCCTACTCAAACCAAAAACAAATCCATTCTGTTAATAAGTGTCTATTGACCACTGCCGTGTCCTGGGCCATCATGACAGCCCCCACAAGAAGAAAGATAATCGTAACCTGTGTTGCCCATTAGAAGACAGGGATGTTCTTGGAGATGCAGGGGAGGTTCGCAGGGAACGTGGTGGCCCCGGGGTACCTCAGGGAGGAGATGAACTTAGATGAGGAAGCAGAACTGAAATGTGGTTAGCTGTGCCTTTCACTGAGCACCTTGGCATTTGTTGGCATTGAGGTGGTAGCTCAGAGGTACAAAGATAACTTTGCCTGAAAGACCAGTGTGGAAGGAGAGTAGGGGCCAGGAGCAGAGCTTGGAAGGTGGCCTCACTCTGCCTCTGATGCTCATTCACCATCATGGATGCTCAGGATGCATTCTTAACTTGCAGGAAAGGAGCTATTGCTGCAGATGAAGGTTGAGACTTATAGTGGGCTCATGGATATTGCCATAGTGATGGCAGCTGATGATGGTGTGGCAGTGGTGATGGTGGTGATGATGGTGATAATGGTGGTGGTGATGGTGGTGATAATGGTGATGATGGTGGTGGTGGTGATGGTGGTGATGATGGTAATGATGGTGGTCGTGATGGTGATGATGGTGATGGTGGTGGTGGTGATGGTGGTGATGATGGTGATGATGGTGGTGGTTGTGATTGTAGTGGCAATGATGGTGGTCGTGATGACGATGATGGTGATGGTGGCG
>CM035270.1:109469495-109491760 GCA_020226075.1 Hydropotes inermis
GGTGGTGATGATGGTGATGGTGGTAATGGTGGTGGTGATGATGGTGATGGTGGTAATGGTGGTGGTGATGATGGTGATGGTGGTAATGGTGGTGGTGGTGATGGTGGAGACAGTGGTGGTGGTGATGGTGATGATGGTGATAATGGTGGTGGTGATGGTGGTGATAATGGTGATGATGGTGGTGATGGTGGTGATGGTGGTGATGGTGACAAAGAAAACATCAACAAGGATGGTGACAGCTGCTAATACAGTGGTGCCAATGTCAAGGATACTTATGATACTGATAATGATAAACATCAGAGGACGACTTAGTGTCATCCTTTCTCGGGGGCCCTTCTTTGGGAAGAGAGTTCATGAAAATGAGAAGTCTGGAAGGAGACAGGGATTGATCAGAGGGAACGCAGCACAGGCAGTGTGCAAGCCACATTGTCTGCCCTGCTGCATGCCGGGAGTGAAACTGCGGAGATTAAGGGCTTTGCTGTTTCAACAGCATTTCCACTCTCTAAATATAAACAGCCTCAGGCCCATCCAGCGAGGAGATCACAGCTGCCAAATCCATCACGAGCTGCAGGCCCTGGTTGGCTGAGCTTCTTTAGTGGGGGAAAGGACTGTCCTGCGATGAACAAGACCAGAAGGTGTGAGCCCAAGATGGAATCCTCAGTTCAGGGAAGGGGAGACCAGCGCCCTGTGTTCAGAGTCTCAGAGCGAGTCTGGAGGACTCAGAAGAAACCACAGTGCCCTGACACCCACGTCTGTGCTCTTTGCTGGTCCAAGGAGGTCCTGACAAGATTGCAGATGGTGGCAACTTTGTGCCACAGGAGGCTGGAGCTCTGGCTGAGATGGACTGATGTCTCCTGAGGGGCCTGGCTCTGTGTTCCCGCAGCCCCACCTGCAGACTGACCCACCGACCTGAGAACAGGGTGTGCATTATTTCACCACTTTCTGGATCAGGGGAGCCCCAGTCAGCAGCCTTCCTGGGGCAGACAGCCCAGTCTATGCTCCTCACCAGATACCAGGGGTGCAGCAGAAGTGGGGTAGAGACCTCAGAAACCTGTGCACCCATTCTGCTGAAAACAGCATTGCTATGTCTTGGCAAGCAGGAAGAGAACGGAAGGAGCAGCAGGAAAAAAAAAAAAAAAAAAGACTAACACCAATACCAGAAGTAAAACAGTGCAAAATAATTTGTTAACCCATTTGATTTACTTCTAATCCTCCTCAGCACCTATTCACTTATTCAAGCACTGTTTATTAAGCCCCGGATATGTCCCAGGCAGTTTTTAGACACTGGGAATAAATACAGCAATGAACAAAACAGGTAGAGACCCTGCTCCCGTGAGTCTTATATCCTATGGGATGAGATGGGTCATTAATAACTACTGCCTCCCAAGCCGATCTTTACCCCATAAACCACTCTAAACCCAGCTTCATGAAATGAGCAAAAAAGGAGAGGAAATCATTCACTCTCTGGGGACTGGAAGGTGCCTGGTCAGTGCCTTTAGACCCGGTGCTGATCGGCAGAGAAGATGCTGAAATAAGAGAGGAAAGGGGTCCCTCTCACTCTACAGATGCTCTGCAGGGTCCAGGGGAATGCAGCTTGGGGAGAGGTGAGACTGGAAAACAGCCACGGGGGAAGCGCTGGGGAAGCAGCTTCTCCAGTGCTCTGGGTTGAATGTGTGATGCTCCGTCAGCAGGGTGACGGTTTGGGGGGGCACGTGACAGGTTTAGAGACACTGCAGGTTGGTCCCCACCCCTCTGCCCAGGGCTGTGTTCACATCAGGTGTGAGTGTGGTGCATGCGCTGTTAGCATCAGCTGTGAGCAGCTCCCTTTCAGCTAGACTCTGGTTTCCTTGGCAGAAGAGCGCAAATCTTGATTGAATAATGATGCGTTTTGCCTTGTGAATAATGCTTGGTGCGTGAAAGCTACCTTCCTGAGATCACAGCATGTATTTCTTTTTCTATGAATTCTTGAAAACTCAAATATATGAGATTTTACTTTAAGAATTAGATTGTGTTCATTCACTGGGCTGTTGGCATTACAAATTGATCTCTTTTAGGTGTTGGACAGGTGATCATCACCTCTAGCAAGCTTATGTTCAGAGTCTTGGGGCATGAACATTAAAGAGAAATCCCACATCACTTTTGGGACATGGGTGGCCACTGGGGTGTGTGTACACGGAAAATAAAACATAGACCCCTTGCCCAAAAGAAGGGCGTGCGCCTCTGCGCCCTGGTCTTCACCCCAGCTCTGAAGCAGAGGGGTGCTCCTGGCTGCCCCTGAGGTGCCAGACAACCAGAACCCAGGCTCTCTCAGCAGGTGCAGCTCGGTTTTAGGTCCAGGGAGGCTGGGGCATCAGAATGCAGAGGGAAACCAAGCCCCCACTGCCCTTTAATTATGGACCGAAGTCCCCCATGCAATGATCGGGCTAGTGAGTTAGGCAGCATTGTTCGCCGCTATACCTATGCTAGGGTTGTGCTGAGAACAGTTAGTAGCTGCTGCTGCTGCTAAGTCGCTTCAGTCATGTCCGACTCTGTGCAGCCCCCTAGACAGCAGCCCACCAGGCTCCCCCGTCCCTGGGATTCTCCAGGCAGAGACACTGGGGTGGGTGCCACTGCCTTCTCCGAGTTAGTAGCTAGTAGCATCCTAATGTAAGGTAGGTGTGACCTGCGGTCTTAAAGCTGCCTCCATGGAGGCAGAAGAATCGAGGCGCTCTCGGCAAGAGCACATGCTCCTTGGTCAGGCACCTGGGGAAAACGCAGGGATGATGATGATGGACCCCCAACCTTTCAAAGGCAGCGGATTCTGTTTCTTATTTTAACCAAAGGGTGACTCCAGGACCCTGGAGCAAATATACATATTTGCTCCCTCGGGTTCCCTGGTCTTTTGGACGGAAAACCATGCGTCAGTAAAGATAGCTCAGGGGATTATGGATGGAACTTTTCATGCTATAAAAGCACTGCCTCAAACCTCGACCTTCTGTAATATAGTGAAAGTGTCAGTCGCTTCAGTCATGTCCCACTCTTTGCGACACCATGGACTGTAGCCCACCAAGGCTCCTCTGTCCACGGGATTCTCCAGGCAAGAATACTGGAGTGGGTTGCCATTCCCATCTCCGAGGGGTCTTCCCAACCCAGGGATCAAACTCTGATCTCCTGCATTGTGGGGAGATTCTTTACCATCTGAGTCACCAGGGAAGCCCTTCTGTAACATGCTCACCTGCTTATGCCATTTCAACAACTACATGGTGGGTTCCTCTGTGCATGTGTCTATCTGTATCCCTTGCTAGACTCAGGATTGAAATTAGGCAGTGTATCTTATCCATCATTGCATCCTTGGTCTCCTGCCCCACTGTACAAGTGAAGTAAATACTGAATGAATTGATGAGTGAAAAGAAGTTGGTGTGAAGTTGCCCTTGGGTAGCAATGATCGTTCTTACCCTGGGTCATCTCGGGCCGAAACTTTTTGTGACATTGAATCCCTACAGTGTCTGCTGCCTGCGATTCTTTGACACGTCGAGATTCCCATTTGTCTGACTTCCTTAAGATGCACCTCTGATTCCCAACTATCAGAAAGGAATAGAAGGCATTGTCCTGGGTGCCCCCTCTGTCCTCACCCCACAGCGCCGACCACGATACTGAACATACAGGAGGTCACCACTGGTAGGTTTCAGACTAAGGAAACGAGGAGAGATGGCCCTTTGGGTTTCAGATGGGATTCCATGTCTGACCTGGAACAGACCAAGACCCTGACTGGGCCTCAGGTCTTTCCTCCATGCCCAGAAGCCGACATGAATAAGAGACCCAGACCCCTGTGGGTTTCCCAGGCTGGGCTCCAGACCCAGGTCTCAGGCAGGACACGCTTCTGAGGGAGCAGCATTTGTGCATTGATGAGCTTTGTGTCTTTTTAAGCCCCAGTGATATGACTTGATTCCTTGGGGTATGGATGTTCTTCGCTTAGTGTTGATGAATTTTAAAGTGGCCGCGTGACTCCGGGTGTTGTAACAATGCAGGGGAGTTCACGTGCTGGGTGCCTTCCCTCTATTCCTGGTTACGCCCGCCTGCTCCCTCTCCTCTCCCCTCCCAGCCTGCTCTCTCGCTCTGCCCCTTCCTTCCATCGCCTACACTCCACCTGCCTTCTCTCCTGCTCCCTTCCTGGCATTCCAAAACCCAATGGTGCTATAGGACAGGGTGCTGGCCCCCAAACCAGGTGCCTCCGCACCCCTCAGCACTTCTGCTTTCTCGTTTGAGAAATTCCTGCCTTCCCACCCTGATTCACCTGCAAGGAGAGTGAATTAGATCATTTATTAAAGACACCCATTCTAGGGTTATCAACTATATGTGATTTTCACAGAAGTGAATCATAATAGTCATGATGCTGGCTAAAGATATCTTTTTTTTCCCCACTGTTACAGCATGTTTTCGAAAATGTCTGCTAGGTGGCACTTTCCATAATAGTGCAGGGGAGCTGGGAAACAATACTGCTCATTTGCTAAATGAAAAAGCTCCTCTCTTTTCTCAGTTCCCTCAGCAAAGGGGAAGGAGAGACAGCAACGAGGAGAATGGTGGTTATCTGCAAAGACGGCTGCTCTGCACTTTTCTTTACCTTATTATGCTTAATGTGTTCTGACGTCCAAGTGGAGTTTGCACTTTGGAGCACTTTTTTTAATACATAAAAGCCCTTATCTCCCACTTGGAATGAGGCTGGACTTACTTTTCCCCGGATCAGGTGTTCATTTTAGTCATGGAAAGGAGAAGGGCATTTGACCCAAATTAGAAAAACCACTGAAGTGAAACTGTTCCATTTTTCCTTCATGCTGTCAGTGAGGAATGCCTTGAGTACCTCCAGCTTACTGAGGGCTGAGCCTGGTGTTCGGGGGTGGGGAGGAGGCAGGTAACCCTGTGTGCAGAGAATTTGCATTCTAGCCAGCGGCACGGAGCCCTGCAGGGTCTGGCTGCCTCAGGACTAGCAACTGCTGCAGTGGGCAAGCCCCTGAGAAAGGCTTGAAGGATGTCCGTGGTGTCCTTATAGCCACTGTGTTTGAAGGGGTTAAGGAAAGCAAGAGAAAACCTGGCATGGTGTAGATTGCTATGCCAGAAACTTCTAGAAGGAAAGTGGATATTGAGGTGGTCCTCGACGTAAGAGTTGAGGAGACAAAGGCCACAGCGTTGAAGAAACAGCATCCATACTTAGGAATTAGCTGTTTTGTAAAACAGCCTAATGGTGCCTACAGGTGAGCCTTCACTATTAGGTCAGTGAGGCCACTGTGACTTTAGGAAAATAATAGCATCCATTTCTCTGGATTTTTGCAAGCACGAGAAGTTATTTCTGTTGGCCCACCTGTTTTATTTTAGGATAACTAAAAGTTGCTGTTCAGTCACCCAGCTGTGTCCGACTCTTTGCGACCCCATGGGCTGCAGCACACCCGGCTTCCCTATCCTTTGCCATCTCCCGGAGCTTGCTCAAACTTACGTCCATTGAGTCAGTGATGCCATCCAACCATCTCATCCTCTGTCTTCCCCTTCTCCTCCTGCCTTCAGTCTTTCCCAGTGTCAGCGCCTTTTCTAATGAGTCGGCTCTTCGAATCAGGTGGTCAAAGTATTGGGGCTTCAGCATCAGTCCTTCCAATGAATATTCAGAGTTGTTTTCCTTTAGGATTGACTGGTTTGATCTCCTTGCTGTCCAAGGGACTCTCAAGAGTCTTCTCCAGCACCACAGTTTGAAAGCAGCAATTCTTTGGCGCTCAGCCTTCTTTATGGTCCAACCCTCACATCCATACATGACTATGTGGACCTTTGTTGGCAAAGGGATGTCTCTGCTTTTTAATATGCTAAGTTTGTAGTAGCTTTTCTTCCAAGGAGCAAACATCTTTTAATCTCATGGCTGCAGTCACCATCTGCAGTGATTTCTGAGCCCAACAAAATAAAGTTTGTAACTGTTTCCACTTTTTCCCCTCCTATTTGCTGTGATGTGATGGGACCAGATGCCATGATCTTTTTGAATGTTGAGTTTCAAGCCGGCTTTTTCACTCTCCTCTTTCACCCTCATCAAGGGGCTCTTTAGTTCTTCTTCACTTTCTGACATTAGAGTGGTATCATCTGCATATCTAAGGTTGTTGTTATTAAGGAAAATAATAGCTTCCACCTTTATTTAAGATAAAATCTATTTCTCTGGATTTTCAAAAGCACGAGAAGTTATTTCTGTTGGTCCGTCTGTTTTATTTTAGGATAACTAAACTACGAGGTAGGAAAAAGCTATGAATAAAATGTGCGTGATGTTCTGAGCCAGTAGTTGACTACTGTCTCTCGAAGGCAGTGATCCTCTGCACTGCTCACTGCCATTAAGTTCTAAATGTAGGGATGGGACTTCCCTGGCAGTCCAGTGGTTAAGACTCCACCCTTTCAAAGCAGGGGTGCAGGTTTGATCCCAGGTCAGGGAACTAAGATCCCACATGCCAAGTGGTGGGGCCAAAAAAAATTTTTTTAATTTTTTTTAGTAAGTAAAAGTAGTGAAGAGGCAGCTGAGAGCTTGTTAATAGCACTCTGAGGCAGAGGTGCCGCCCCAGCAGGACGGCAGGGCCCGTGGGAGGTGCTGAAAGCCTGTGTGGTGAGCGGTGGGAGACGAGGCGGCACAGCAAAGCAGAGCTGCCCCAGCCGGCGGCTCACCCGGGGCCGCTGCGATCTGAGCAGGGGGTCCATGTGCTGGGGCTCCCGGAGCCACGTGCCACAGCCTGGAATCCAAGCGACAGGAGGCCGAGGTCCAAGATTAAGGTGTCGGCAGGGCTGGTGCCCCCGAGGGTGGGATGGGGAGAAGCTGTCCCGGGCCTCTTCCTGGTTCTGCGGGCTGGCTGGCGGTCTTCGGTGCTCTCTGGCTTCTAGAAGCGTCACCCTCACCTCCACCTTCCTCTTCACTTGATACTCTCCTGTGTCCCAGATCTCTGGCCCAAATACCCCCTTCCACAGGGAGCCAGCCAGGTGGTGTAGGACTCACTGTAACGATCTCCATTTAACTTGATTGCTTCTGTTAAGTCCTTGTCTCCAAAAGTAGCCACATTCTGGGGTCCTGGGGGCCAGGACTGCAGCACATCTTTTTTTGGGAGGTTGGGGACACAATTCAACCCATAACCCACAGGGAAGAATGAACAGCAAAGTTGGTAAGTATCTTCTTTTTAGAATTATACTAAAACAGTGAGATGTTTATTTACCCAAATCAACTGGCAAGTCACTTCAGTCATGTCCTACTCTTTGTGACCCCATGGACTGTAGCCCACCAGGCTCCTCTGTCCATGGGGCTTCTCCAGGCAAGAGTACTGGAGTGGGTTGCCATGCCCTCCTCCAGGGGATCTTCCCGACTCAGGGATTGAACCCGTGTCTCCTGCATTAGTAGGTGAATTCTTTACCACCAGCATCACCTGGGAAGCCCAGGACCAAATTACAGGCTAACATTATCTATTACTAGACAATTTCGCACGTACACTTAAATTTCAAGTTTCGAATTTTATACCAGAAACATAGTTTAGTCAACACTTCATAAGGTAAAAACCACTTTAGGAGATAAAGAAATATGCTTATTGAAACAGCCTAATGTCACACTTCTAGATGTAAACTACACAGAGCAAACATTTTTCAGCTGGTGTTATTAATATTTATTCACACCCTCTTCAGATACTGGACACTGTGACAAGGCACCCAGATGATTGCTCAGCTTCCAACTGGCCACCGAGTTAGTGCATTTTTGGTGTCACTGATTCCAACAGCATAACACTGGTGCATGAAATTAACAGCATTATAAATAGATTATAGCAACTCTGACAGACAAAAGGCTGCTGTTACCCCTTGGAAACAGTAAAACACAATTCGTGTAAAGCCTTGCCAGATCCCTCTTTGTCATTCAGGGGAGGAAGCCGACAGCAGATCAGATGCGAGGCTTCCTTTTTTATCTTCTGGAACTTGACTCCATGCTGTAACTGAGAATAGCCTGGCACCATCCCTGTGTGTCTTGAAGTGACAAGGACGCTTGGAGAATTCCACAGAGTCCCTATTTTTATAGTGCCGGGTGTCACCATTCATCTTAACTGTGTAAAGCGCCATTTGATGTGTCAGTCTTGAGGCACTTCACCGTGAGCCCACCGCCCAGGTGCTTAGTCTCACCGTGGACCCTGGAATAGAGGACCCAGTGGTGCTGGTGTTCTGTGAACTGGTCTCTTTCAGAGGAGACCCTGCAGCACTGGCTTGGGCTCCTGAGAGGCAGAGCTGGCCACTGTTGTTTCGTTCAGTCGCTCAGTCGTGTCTGACTCTTGCGACCCCGTGGACTACAGCATGCCAGGCTTCCTTGTCCTCCACCATCTCCCGGAGTTTGCTCAAACTCATATCCATCGAGTCGGTGATGCCATCAACCATCTCATCCTCTGCCGTCCCCTTCTCCTCCTGCCCTCAGTCTTTTCCCAGCATCAGGGTCTTTCCCAGTGAGTCGGCTCTTCACATCAGGTGGCCCAAGTATTGGAGTTACAGCTTCAGCATCAGTCCTTCCAGTGAATATTCGGGGTTGATTTCCTTTAGGATGGACTGGTTTGAGCTGGCTGTCGCTGCACTTATTCTAGGGCTGATGGCAACCACCAGGAATGTGCTGTGTTCATTTTGCTGCCGATGTCTTTGCCGTGGACACAAACCTGCAAATCAGGGAAGGAGCACAGCGATGCCTGGTGGAGAGCTCGGCTCTTTGCAGGCTCTGTGCTGTAAACCCAGGGGCAGGAAGACCACGGTGTGTATGAATGGTAGGCCTGTCTCAGGACTGTCCTATTGCTTGGAAGTCACAAAGTACTGTCATATTAGTTTCCTCTTATTGCGCAGAATACCCACATGAAGTTGACAAGGTTGATGTTATCCTCACTTTATATATGAAGAGAATGTGGGTACATCCAGACAATGGGATGTTACTGAACCTTAGAAAGAAATGAGCTATATTAGGCCATGAGAAGACACAGAGGAAGCTTAGATGCATATTATTACCAAGTGAAAGGAGCTAATCTGAAAAGTCTGCATGCTGTTTGATTCCAATTGTCTGACATTCTGAAAAAGGCGAAACAGTGGAGACAATAAAAAAGCCTGTGGTTACCAGGAGCAGGGGGAGGGAGGGACGAACAGGCAGAACCCAGGAGATTCCAGGCAGTGAAATTACTCTCTGTGATGTGACAGTGGTGGATACAAGTCATCATGAGTCTGTCTAAATCCACAGAATGTACGTGGGAATCCTAATATAAACTGTGGGCTCTGGGTGATCAGCACGTGTCAGTGTAGGTTCATCAACTGTAACAAATGTTTGTGCCAATGCTGGTGGGGGTCTGGATGGAGGGTGAGGGGTACGTGGGTGGGGTCTGGATGGAGGGTGAGGGGTACATGGGTGGGGGTCCTGATGGAGGATGAGTGGTACATGGGCTGTGGGGGGTACGTGGGTGGGGTCTGGATGGAGGGTGAGGGGTACGTGGGTGGGGGTCCTGATGGAGGATGAGCGGTACATGGGCTGTGGGCAAAAGGTGTATGGTAAATATCTATGTTTTCCACTGTTTTGCTGTGACCCTATAACTTGTATAAAACTAAAGTAAATCTATTTCCAAAAGAGAGGAGGAGGAAAGGAAGGAGGGAGTGACGGTGGGAGGTAGGCATGGAGGGTGGGGAGGGACGGGGCAGCTCCACGGCAAGTAAAGGCTGGCACGGAGCTGCGGCAGGGGTCTTGCGTCCTTCCCAGCCACCCTCCACCCTGGAGCAGGCGCTCTGCTGGATCCCGGGGTGTCCTGCATCCAGCGCATCCTTCCCGAGTCAGAGGACCGCCCCTGGCCTCAGATACGCTCCCTGCCGCCCCTCGCTGTGACAGCGGCTCTGCCCTGCTCTTCTCTGCAGGTCACCCGTTTTCTTTGCTCAGCTGTATCATGCAGGAGCTCTCAACCCAGCTAAAGCTGTCCTGCCACCTGCAGCTCCCTCCAATCTGCGGCTCTTTGGGGGAAGTGTGAACTTTTTGAGTCATACTCCCTTTTGGTTGATTTGCTTATCCTGCTCCAAAGATAGCTTCGTAAAATAATGATCATTAGTGCTTTGATGTGCTTCATATGTGCCAGGCACCATGTTAAAACTTTATGAACATGATCTGATTTAATCTCCAAGAAACCTCCATGGCAGCCCTTACAAGCTATCTCCTTTTCGAGATGATGGAAGCAAGGTCAATAAGAGAAAGTCAGCGCAACACCCAGGTGCTCAGCTGGTCTTTGGAAAACCAAGTCACAGACCCAGGTCTATCCGTTTTGAAAACTTTCACTCTTATCAAACATCTGGTTTGTTGTTGTTTAAACATGAAATATCTCCGGGGTACAGAAAAATACAGGCAGCATTACTGATAGACACCCAGATCCAGAACGTGCAGATTCAACATGGTGGTCTGTCTGGGTGGCATCTTCCTGGGCTCTTGAAGACGCTGTCATCTGATGCTGTTGCTGACATATGGCCTATTTAAAATATGCCAGTTAGGTTCAGTTAAATAGTTCAGCCTATTTAAAACAAGCCATGGTTCGAGGCTTCTGTTCATTTCTGATGTGTTCAGCCTACCTTTTCAGCCAGATACTAAGTGCAGAGGATTGAAATCTCCAGCGGTCACTAAGTGTGCCCAGCTCTTTGCAACCCCATGGACTGAGCACACCAGGCCTCCCTGTCCTTCACTGTCTCCACTGGTGATGCCCCTAGATCACGATCTCGGTGATGCCATCCAACCATTCCTTCCTCTGTCACCCCCTTCGCCTGCTGCCCTCAACCTTTCCCAGCATCAGGGTCTTTTCTGATGATGTGATACTCTTTGCATCAGGTGGCCACAGATTGGAGCTTCAGCCTCAGCATCAATACCTCCAATGAATATTCAGGGTTAGTTTCCTTTAGGATGGACTGGTTGGATCTCCTTGCAGTCCAAGGGACTCTTAAAGAGTCTTCCCCAGTACCACAATTCAAAAGCATCAATTCTTCAGCGCTCAGCCTTCTTTATGGTCCAACTCTCTTGTGCATACATGACTACTGGAAAAGCTGTATTTGTAGGTTTGTCTAATTCTCTTTTCAAGTCTGTCAGGTTTTGCTTAATAAATATTGATGCACTCTTACTAGGATGCATGCACCTTTAGGACTTTTGTGTCTTCTTGATGTACTGATGCTTTCATCTTTATGAAACATCCCTGGTAGTATTCCCTTATCTTTGTTAATATTCCTTGTTCTACAGTCTCTTTTGTTTGATATTAATTAACACAGCTAGTGCAGCTTTCTTTCAATTAGTGTTTGCATGATCTGGCTTTTCCCATTCCTTTCCGTATTAACTTTTCTGTATCTTTACATTTAAAATGTGTTTCTTGTAGACAACATATAGTTAAGTCTTGCTTTTTTGCTCTTGTTTTTTGTTTGTTCTCAATTTAACAGTCTCTACCTTTTAAGCAGAATGTTTAGACAAGACACCGCTGTCTGTTTTTGTAAATAAAGTTTTATTGGGAAACAGACCTGGGCATTTGTTTCTGTATTGTCTAAGGTTTTGCATTGCAAAAATAGTTGCAACAGACACTGCATTACCTGCAGACCTAAAGCATGTATTTGTTACTGTTCAGTCACTAAGTTGTGTCAGGCTCTTTGAGACCCCATGGACCACAGAGCGCCAGGATTTCCTGTCTCACTACTCTAGGAGTTTGCTCAAATGCATGTCCATTAAGTCAGTGATGTCATGCAACCATCTCATCCTCTGTCGCCTCCTTCTCCTCTTGCCTTCAGTCTTTCCCAGCATCAGAGTGTGTCTGTTTTGAGAAAATTTAGGCCCTGCAACCCACTCCAGTATTCTTGCCTGAAGAATTTTACGGATAAAGGAGCCTGGTGGGCCATGGTCCATGGGGCCGCAAAGAGTCGGACATGACTGAGCGACTGACACTTTTGTTTTCACTTTTAGACCTTTACATTTAATGCAATTATCAGCATGATTTGATTGAAATCTGCCATCCTGTTGTTTGATTTTTGCTTTAACGTATTCTGTCTGGTTTTTGGCTCAGTCTTTCCTGTCCTCTTTTAGCTGCTTGAGCAGTCTTTTTTATTCTACTTTATCTCCAGTATTGGATTACAAACTGAAGCTTTTCCTTTTGCTTTTTCATGGTTGCCCTAGGGTTTACAATTAACACCTTTCACTTATTACAGCTTATCTTCAAATGATATCTCACACTTTACATAAAGTGGGAAAACCTTAGAACAATATTCTTCCATTTTCATTATACATTTCTCTGTGATGTTTTGTCATACTTTGTATTTCTGCTTGTCGTAAACCTCACCAATGCATTATTATTTTTCATTTAGGATATCAACTAGTCTTAAAATGATTAAAATAAGAAAGCAGCTTTAGATTTTCCCACCTATTCTTTAATTCTTTAATCTCCCCAGTAGACACAGATTTCCTCTGGCATCATTTCTTTCTGCCTAAATAACTTCTTTTAACATCACAATGCTGATCTTCAGGCAATGTTTGCTCAGCTTTTGTTCATCTGAAGAAATCTCAATTTCATTTTTGTTTTTTAAGAACATTTCTTTTCTGCATAAAGAAGTTCAAGTTGTTGATTTCTTTTTAATACTTACACATAGCATCTCATTGTTTTCTGGCTTGCGCTATGCCGAGAACTTCGTTGCCTTTGTTGTAGGTATGCATTTAAGATTTTACCAGGGAACATTTAAGAGTTTATCTTTACATTTGGGTGCATTTATGATTTTATCTTTCCGTTTGACTTTCAGCAGTCTGCATGTGATGTGCATAGAGGTAAGTGTGTTTGCCCTTCACCCGTTGGGGTCTGTGAACTTTACGGATCCGTTATTAGATGTCCTTTAGTCATCCCTTACCTCTTCCCGTGTTTCTTCTGTCTCCTTGTCTCTCTGCCCTCTTTCTGGAGTGGCACTTACACATGGGCTCTTTTATGCTTATTCTTCCAGAGCTCTGGATGCTCTGTTCTGCTTTTATTTCTTTCTCGTAAAAAAAATGTTAAGGAATAACAGCCAAGGACTGGGCTTCCCTGGTGGTCTAGTGGTTAAAACTCCACCTGCCAGTGCAGGGGCACGGGTGTTATGCCTGGTCCGGAAAGATCCCACATGCTGCAGGGCAACTGAAGCCCATGCGCCCGAGAGCCGGTGCCCCACAAGAGAAGCATCCACCATGAGGAGCCCACCGCACCCGGGAGTAGCCCCCGCGTCTGCGAACAGAGAAAGCCCGCACAGCCACAGAGGCCTGGTGGAACCAAAAAACAAACAGACACGAAAGGGTAATGCCGTAGTGACTCCACTTATACAAAGCTTGAAACAGGCCACTGAGACCGCTCTGCAGAGATAAATGTCAGGACGGCAGTGGCGACCCAGAGTAAGAATGGAAGCGATAGACAGGTGCTCGGGGTACTGTGTTGGTAAAGTTCTGGTTCTTGGTTTTCATGGTTCACTGCAACAACTCACCGCAATATATACATGATTTGTACTTTTTCTGAATGTGTTATTCTTCGCTTTAACATTTTATTTATAAAGTAAAAATTCCAGTGTATCCTTCTAAAAGGTATGCATTTTATGTCTATAATGTTTTTGTAATGTGTTGATATCTTTATTTGTATTGTGGAGAAAGGATCTAACATATTTCTCCTCAGTGAATAGTCAGCTGTTTCATCGTAATTCATTAAGCTATTCTGTCATATCCTGGTAGTTTGTATTGTAGTAAATGTTTAGACTTTACTTTTGGGGGCTCCAAAATCACTGCAGATGGTGACTGCAGCCATGAAATTAAAAGACGCTTACTCCTTGGAAGGAAAGTTATGACCAACCTAGATAGCATACTAAAAAGCAGAGACATTACTTTGCCAACAAAGGTCCTTCTGGTCAAGGCTATGGTTTTTCCAGTGGTCATGTGTGGATGTGAGAGTTGGACTGTGAAGAAAGCTGAGCACCAAAGAATTGATGCTTTTAAACTATGGTGTTGGAAAAGACTCTTGAGAGTCCCTTGGACTGCAAGGAGATCCAACCAGTCCATCCTGAAGGAGATCAGTCCTGGGTGTTCATTGGAAGGACTGATGCTGAAGCTGAAACTACAGTGCTTTGGCCACCTCATGCGAAGAGCTGAGTCATTGGAAAAGACCCTGATGCTGGGAGGGATTGGGGGCAGGAGGAGAAGGGGACGACAGAGGATGAGATGGTTGGATGGCATCACCAACTCGATGGGCATGAGTTTGGGTAGACTCCGGGAGTTGGTGATGGACAGGGAGGCCTAGCATGCTGCGATTCATGGGATCGCAGAGTCGGACCCGACTGAGCAACTGAACTGACTGCCTGACTGAATGGTCATTTACCAGCATGGGGTGTGGTAGTTTTTTCCTTGTCTCTTACCTCTCCTCTATTTATCTATCCTCATGCAATGCCAAGAGGAGGGCATGGCATCCCACTCCAGTGCTCTTGCCTGGTCCTGGAGAACCCCATGAACAGAGAGGTCTGATCGTGGGCTGTAGTCCATGGGGTGGAAAAGAGTCAGACGCACCTGAAACGACTTAGTATGCCCAAATGCATACAACACCAAACTTGTCACTTGCCATCGCTTTGTAGTCAATCTTTGTACCTGGCATGGCCAGTCCCTTCTTCTAATTCTTCTTTTAAAAATCACTTGTCTATTATTTGCCTATTACTCTTCCATGCAAATCAGGAATCCAGCAAGAGTCCCTTTGGAACTCTGTTATATGAATCAGGGATCAGCTTTTAAGGTCCATTAAAATCCCTACTGTCATTTTTATTGAATTCATGTTGTTTTGAGATATTAATTTGAAGAGAATTGACAATTTAACATATTGAATTATCCCATCCTGGAATATGGTATATAGTATACATAGGTAGGCCTTCCAATGCAGTTTTATAATAATATTCACCATAAATGACAAATATATTTTAGAATGTGCTCTATGCTCAGTCAGGTCCAACTGTTTGCGACCCCATGGACTGTAGCCCGTCAGGCTCCCCTGTCCATGGGATTTCACAGACAAGAATACTGGAGTGGGTTGCCATTTCCTGCTCCAGGAAATGGATTATCTCAACTGTTATCTCAACCAGGGGATTGATTATCTCAACCCAGGGCTCCAGCCCATCTCCAATATTTTTTAAATAGTGGGAATTAGTTCTTTCTTTTTAATCACACTTTTTGTGATTGTTGTTACCAATGAATTAAAATGCTAATGACTTTAATGTGAATCTTATATAGAGTAATGTTGCCAGTTTTATTGGTTCGTTGGATTCTCATGGATAATTCTGTATAGACTTCTGTAAACACTGACTAGGTTGTTTCTCCTTCACCTTATTTACATTCTTATTTGCTTTTTACTTTACTGCATTGGCTTTTACTTCCAGTCCGCTATTCATCTAGAAACCACGAGAGCACTCTAGTCCTGTTCTAACTTTGAAGGGACTATTTCTGTCATCTATATTGTGAATATTTCTAATAGGTAACTGCCCTTTGAAGTGAAGTGAAGGGAAAATCACTTAGTCGTGTCTGAGTCTTTGTGACCCCATGGACTGTAGCCCACCGGGCTCCTCTGTCCGTGGGATTCTCCAGGCAAGAATCCTGGAGTGGGCTGCCATTTGCCTCTCCAGGGGATCTTCCTGAAGGGGATCAAACCCAGATCTCCTGCTTTGGCAGGCAGATTCTTCAGAAGATTAATAAAGCTCTCTTCCATCCCTAGTTTTAATTTCTTTTTCTTTGAATTATGAACAGGTGTTGTATTTTTTAAGAATTTATAATTTTACACTTAAAAGACGATTACAGAGGTAATCATATTTTTTCCTTTTGTTTAACCCATTGCTGAATAAAATTCCCAGTGTTAAACTACCCAGTATTGTGTTTCTGAAACACCTTATTTGGATATGAAGTATTTTTAAATTATTCATTGCTATTTATGTCTGGAGGGGCTTTCTCTCTCTTTATTTTTTAGCAGAGTGTATTTATTGTATCTGGGTTTGATACTGTTACGGTTCATTAATTCCTTTCAACTAGTATTTCACTTCCTTTAATGGTCGCAGTTCTGTTCAGGTATATCTTTTTTAGTCAATTCTAATATTTGTCTAGAAAATCATCAATTGCATTTAAGTTTTCAAACTTATTATAAAGTTGTTCATGTCTTTGCAACTGATATTTTTCTAATACAGTTTATGCCTTGTGTTTCATAAGTAATATTATTCATCAGTTTTCTTTTTTGATCCTAATTGATTTTGACGTAATTTTGCATATTTGTGTCATTTTCAAAGGGTTTTGTTTCCTCTGTTTGTCTTTGTTTTCTCTCTATTTTCCACTGTTACTGTACTCTTTCTTTCTTTACACTGTCTTTGCATCTATTTTAAAATTTTGAGGAATGAAATCTTAGCACTCGTTTTAATCTTCTCTCTATTTATGAGAGAATAGGTGTAAATTCTCCTCTGTTTCTTTAGGAGCATCCACAATTCTTGATATGGAGTGTTTTATGCCATTCCATTCTAAATATTTCATATTTTATGTTATAATTTTTCATTCATACATTATTTAGCTTCCAAACATATGCTTGTTTTTCCCTTAGCTTTTTGTAATAGACTCCTAATTTACTGCACACAGAGTGAACTCTGCTGGAAATGCATTTTAGGAATACACTTGAGGCTGTAGATCTCCTGCATAATGAAGTCTCATAACAACGGAGAATTTCTGACTGTTGACATAGGGTTCTAAACCTGCTCACCAGCTTGATTACTGTGTGTGTATGTGCTCAGCTGTGTCCAGCTCGTCGCCACCCCGTGGATGTAGCCTGCCAGGCTCCTCTGTCTGAGGAATTTTCCAGGCAAGAATACTGGAGTGGATTGCCATCTCCTTCTCCAGGGGATCTTCCTGACCCCGGGATTGAACCTGCATCTCCTGTGTCTCCTGCTTTGCAGGCATACTATTTCCTGCTGAGCCATCGGAGAAGCCACAGTTCCTCTAACTGACAAATGTTGATCATTCCTAAAGTGGTGTTTTGTTTTTTCTAGTTCAGTTCAGTCGCTCAGTTGTGTGTGACTCTTTGTGGCCCCGTGAATCGCAGCACGCCAGGCCTCCCTGTCCATCACCAACTCCCGGAGTCCACCCAAACTCATGTCCGTCGAGTCGGTGATGCCATCCAACCATCTCATCCTCTGTCGTCCCCTTCTCCTCCCGCCTTCAATCTTCCCCAGCATCAGGCCCTTTTCCAATGAGTCAGTTCTTTGCATCAGGTGGCCAGATTATTGGAGTTTCAGCTTCAGCATCAGTCCTTCCAATGAATATTCAGGACTGATTTCCTTTAGGATGGACTGATTGGATCTCCTTGCTGTGCAAGGGACTCTAAAGAGTCTTCTCCAACACTACAGTTCAAAAGCATCAATTCTTCAGAGCTCAGCTTTTTTGATGGTCCAGCTCTCACATCTGTACATGAATACTGGAAAAACCATAGCTTTAACTAGACTGACCTTTGTTGGCAAAATAATGTCTCTGCTTTTTAATAAGCTGTTTAGGTTGGTCATAACTTTCCTTCCAAGGAGCAAGCGTCTTTTAAATTCATGGCTGCAGTCACCATCTGCAGTGATTTTGGAGCCCAAAAACAAATAAAGTATTTCTAGTTATCACGCCTTTTCTTTGTTCCCCTTTATTGCATTTTTTAGGATTGACAGCGTTCTTTTCTGCTTCTCTCCTGACACCTTGTCACCTTTCTCATTATTGCTATTTCATACTCTCCGCACCTCGTTTAACCCTCCTCCAGGAGCCAGGATAATCATCAGTGACTATTTCCACAGCCTCTTTGGCTTGACCTATGTATTTAGTCCCTTCGTTGCTTGCCAGGGACAGTGGCATCACCTTCTTCTGGGTTCAGGCTCCTCGCATGTCACCTCGGTGATAAACTACCTTGGTTGTTTGTTTGGCCATCACCTGGATAATAGTTTAGCTAAAATCTTAAGGTCTTTTTTCTTCCATTTTTTAAAAATCATAATCCATTTTCTTTCAGCTTCTGTGTTGCTGGGAGTAATTCTGGGTACAATCCAACGTGTGCTCCTCCATAGGAAATTTTTTTCTCTGATTGCTTGAATGGGCTTCTTGCATTTTCACCATGATTTATGTATATGGTGATTTGTTTCCATATATTCTGCTCCTGACTGGTTGTACTTATTTGCTTTAAGGAGCCATGTTTTTAAGTCTGAACGAATCCTTACCATATTCATAGAAAATACCTCTCTTGTTTTCTTTTCTTTCCTTCTAGAATGTCTTCTGTGTGTATAGAAACTTCTTCTTTTATGTATCTTTTAATGTTTATTCCTAACTCATTATCTCTCTGTGCTATATTTGCACACTTTGTTTTAATCTATATTCCAGCCATTAATTTCACTTCAATTATGTTTAATCTGTTGCAGAATGGGTCCATTAAATTTTTTTATTTCAGTGGATATTTGTTTTGTAATACCTAGAAACACTGCTGTTTCTTTCATAACTTTTTAGGTGGAGAGTGCAGATTCTTTCATTTACTCTGCTCCCCTTCAGGGTGGTTTATTTTTATGATTTATAATTTTTCATTGGGAGCTCTTCTTCAGTGAGAGTGATGACTATGTGGCCTTCATTGTCAAAGTGACCCTATAAAGTTTTGCTGGTGCTACAGAAGTTTTAACTTCCCTGGACTGTGTTTATGTTCATTTCTCCCTGGAGATTCCCTGACCACCAGATGGTACAAATATAGACTCAATCCATGCTCAAGGCAATGGCTAATGGTTTCAAATTATCAAGGGAAACCCTCAATTCATCCCCCCACACCCTATCCCAGCCAGAGTTCTTACTTGATGGAAAACTATATTGCTCTTTTCAAGGCTGATGGATAGAACTTTCTAGTCCCATTTTCAAAGAAGATTAATCCATGTGTGGGTAGTGGCTTTATTAAGGGGGTACATAGTTTCAGCTTTATTAAGCGGTCCATAATTTAGGGGTCCACAATTTCAGTCCATGAAATTAAAAGATGCTTGCTCCTTGGAAGAAAAGCTATGACAAACCTAGACAGCATATTAAAAAGCAGCAACATCACTTTGCCAGCAAAGGTCCATATAGTCAAAGCTATGGTTTTTCCAGTAGTTGTGCACAGATGGGAGTTGAACCATAAGGAAGGCTGAGTGCCAAAGAACTGATGCTTTCAAACTGTGGTGCTAGAGAAGACTCTTGAGAGTCCCTTGGACTGCAAGGAGATCAAACCGGTCAATCCTAAAGAAAATCAACACTGAATATTCATTGGCAGGACTGATGCTGCAGCTGAAGCTTCAGTACTTTGGTCACCTGATGCAAAGAGATGACTCCTTGGAAAAGACCCTGATGCTGGGAAAGATTGAGGGCAGGAAGAGAAAGGGACGGTAGAGAATGAGATGGTTGGATGGCATCACTGGCTGAATAGACATGAGTTTGAGCAAACTCTAGGAGATGGTGAAGGACAGAGAAGCCTGGTATGCTATACTCCATGGGGTCGCAAAGAGTGGGATACGACTTAGCAACTGAACAACAGCAACAGTCTCAGCACATGATCACATCAAGGCCCAAGGCATCCTGTCCCCATGGGGACATTAAAATCTCAGACCCCGACCCTAAGCCTATATTCATACCTGAAACCCCCATCAGCTGCCCAGACCCAAGCTGTGATTCTGTATTCTCCCAAATTTTGTCCTCATTCTGGCATCTAGAAATTTCCCTCATTTCAAGCTTTATGTATCTTCAGAAAGCCCCATGATGTGTATCTATGTCTGTGCTTAAAGGGAGGCGTTCTCTGTCCACTCTGGCCACCACACTGCAGGACCCCAGTGCCATCTGGAATCTCTGAACTGTCCCTGTAACCACCCCACTCTCTCGTGACTTTCCCCACCACCAGGTGTCTCTCGCACGTTTTGCACAGAGCATTTTCTCAAGAGTCTGGGATGCAGGCTGACAAGTCTGTCACTGAGGACTTTGTGGCCACGCTGGGTTTGATCTAAAGCTGGGGCTCTGTTTGCTTGTACAAGTGTCTCTGTTTCTATCCTGTCCTTCTGATAGGATGTGTTCTCCTGTGTTCTCAAGTGCATTTGGTACGCCTTCTAGTGTTTCCATATTACTCACTACACACACTCACACCCATGCCCACACACACTTGAACACGGCGCAGTGATCAGTTCACAGTCGGCATAGAGCAAACCTCCTCAGCTTCCTCAACCATGTGCCCCGGGCCTCTTTTCTGGTCTTACTGTCTTCCCAAGTAGTTCCAACTTGACCCTGATGGTCTGTCTCATAAGACCTCCATGGAACTTGTTGGAAGTTACATGTTCCCACTCTGGAGTCAATCTTTACTTTCAGTAGATCCATTGGTTCCTTTTCACTCTGGCATTCTTCCAAGAATGTATTGCAGCTTTCTGCATTCTTCTTTGGAAAACGAAAGCATTTACCTTGACCTTTGTCTTCCCCGTCAGATACAGACATACAGAACTCAAGGCCGTCTGTTCACTCATGTATCCCTTAGCTTGATAATTATCTACTGAGCCCTGGCCGTGCTGTGGGTGGAGGGAGAGTTGCTGGGGATTGACTCATGAACCAATGGTCAACCTCTTCACCCAGGAAGAGAGAGCAGGCACTGACCCAGCTTCCCCTGGCATGTGATCTAACTGAGGAGATTTCCATGAATTAAATGTGTGTGAGGTGAAGACTTGTCAATATGAATGGCTTGCTCCAGAGGCAATAGAAAGCACTGTAGGTTGGTGTGATTCCAAAGGGCTTTGCCTAACAAACTCAAAACTCAGTCTTGACAAAGAGGAGACTTTATCCAGTCCAGCAGTTTAGATGGGAAGGCACTTCAGATGAGGAGGAGGAAATGAATAAGAACTCAGGTGATAAGATGACCACTGATATGTGAGTCTGCAGAAAGGACAGTCTCATGGAGGAGGGCTGGGGAAGTTGGGCTGAAGGTCTAACCCCTGCCACGTGGAGGTGCCGACCTCTGGCAATGAATCTGTCATTTCTTCCAGCAAATGTCTCCTATTTAAGTGAAAATCTCTTCTCTGAGTTCTGCAATGACATATTACTTCTAGAGGCAATATTTGATCTTTGATATGAAGATCTTACATTACATTACATCAAGTTTTATGTTGAAACCTACGTAAAATCTATTCCAGTTTCCGTTTTTACATCATTTGCATGTATGTGATATTGTGTGATATGTGTGCTTCCATTTGCAACTCTTCTCTGGAAAATTGTTCCCAGGGTTCACTCTGACTCACCATCTGATATGACCTTGCTTAGTTCAGATCTCAGCAGTGTGTACAGTGCTGAGCTTTTTTCATTGGATTGTAATTTCCAACTTCCAGCCTCTCACCCTTGTTAAGAACCTGATGCTGAATCATCTTTTCGTCAGTTCTTTCAAACTCTGAATCTGAATAGTGTTTTAAACCTGAGCTGGCGGCGGGTTAAACTCATGTACAGTGATGCAGCCTGGTTGGTCACTTGCCTGAGCTGAATTTGTATTCATTATCACGTTATAGCTAGTTTCAGGCAGTTAACTGTTCGGAGGGCTAATGATAGCTGTGGGGCCAAAACTATCTGTTACTTCTTGACTTCTGACTCACATGTGTCCCGTAAATATCGTTACAATGAATGGTTCTACCTGTACCATGGTTCGATAACGTGGAATCTTCCTGATAGAAGACATGTGTTAGTTCAGATAAATGATGATGCTTTTCACACACGCATCTCTTCTCTGAAAAGCTTGAAGCTGGATAAAGACAGAAGGATTGTGGTTGTTAACTTTATTTGGTAGGTGAGACAAGTGGCTCTGATGACTGGAGGCTTATGTAAGGTCACAGGGCTAAGCATGATAGAACTGTCTAGAACCCTATATTCCTGACTCATTGCTGTATGCTCTTCCTCCCAAATTAAGCTTCTAATTGATCATAAAAGCTGTTATTCCTAAAAGTGTGAAGACTGGGCAGACCCTCCCCCAAACTTTCTGCCTTAATCTAGAATGTCAGATGGAGGCTGAGGCTGCAAGGTATCCACTGGCAGAGGGAAAGGACCAGTCACCCCCATATCCAGGCCCCAAGTACAGTGGACTTGATGACAAACATTTCTGTTATTTTCAGTCTTTTTGTTAGTGTGGATTCTTCCAAGCCGTTCCCCACCTGCAGACACCTTTTCTGCCTCCCTCCCCATCCGACACTGTCCATCCCTGACTTCTGCACCCCCG
>CM035270.1:109491770-109538029 GCA_020226075.1 Hydropotes inermis
CCCATCCCCCACTTCTGCATCCCCCTCCCACCCCCCACTTCTGCATCCCCTACCCATCCCCACTTCTGAATCCCCCTATCCATCCCCCACTTCTGCATCCCCCACCCATCCCCCACTTCTGCATCCCCCTCCCACCCCCCACTTCTGCATCCCCTGCCCATCCCCCATTCTGCATCTTCACTGCTTTCTCCTCCCTTTTTTAAAAATCAGTTTTACTTGGAGTACAGTTGCTTCTCAGGGTTCTGTTAGTTTCTGCTATGCAGCAAAGTGAATCAGCCATAAGCATACAGATGTCTGTCCCCTCTTTTTTGGATTTCCTTCCTATTTAGGTCACTGCAGAGTGTTGAGTCAAGTTCTCTGTGCTATACAGTAGGTTCTCATCAGTTACCGTTTCTGCACAGTAGTGTGTATAAGTCAATCCCGATCTCCCGTTTCATCCTTCCCACCCCTTCCCCCTTGGTGTCCATGTTTGTTCTCTACATCTTTGTCTCTATTTCTGCTTTGCAAAAAAGATCATCTGTACCATTTTTTAGATCCCACATATATGCAGTCCGTGGGGTCACAAAGAGTTGGACACAACTGAGCAACTGAACTGAACTGATAATGTGTTAATATACAATATTTGTTTTTCTGATTTACTTCATTCTGTATGACAGTCTCTGGGTCCAGCTATGTCTCTGCAAATGACATAGTTTCCTGCCTTTTTATGGCTGAGTAATATTCCACTGTGTATAAACACCACATCTTCCTTAACCACCCCTCTGTTGGTGGACACTTGGGTTGCTTCCATGCCCTGGCTATTGTAAATAGTGCCACAATGAACATCGAGGTGTACGTATCTTTTGGAATTGTGGTTTTCTCCGGGTATGTGCCCAGGAGTGGGATTGCTGGTCATGTGGTAGTTCTGTTTTTAGTTTCTTAGGACCCTCCATACTGTTCTCCTAACATCTCTCCTGTCTGCTGGCCTCCCTTCCTGACCCAGCGCTTCTGCATGGCCTCTCACGGCTCATGCTTCCCCTTTCTTCCCACAAGTAAATACAGCGACACAGGTTTGGCTTGTGGTTGTGTTCTGTTTCTAATGTTCATATTTTGCGAGCAGGTTTAATTATGGAAAGAGTTGGAGTCTGAGTCCTAATACTCTAATAGTGGGATCAGCCTATGGCGTCTGAAGGGCGTGGAGTCTGTGTGCACCGTCTCCTCCAGCCGGCACTGATGGGGCTTCCCCCCAGGCAGAGCTTGGGCGGGAGTGAGGCACACCTGTTCTCTGCAGACAGATCGCTGCCCTTGTCTGCAATGGTTTATTGGGTTTTACAGCCCTGTTTTCTTTTCTCTGACAAAGTTGCCCTACTTTCCCTTGAAAAACATGTCATTCTGGACTATTTGGGGGTTCCTTTACTGTGCGTACTTAAACTAATGTCAGCAACAGAGCAATCAGTATACACTTCCAGTTAAATTCTCCAGGGAGCGCACGTAAAATGTTAATGTTTCATTTAATTGAAGCGTCCTGAGGTATCAGCCATTAACAGTCTCAAGCACGTTTATTTGCTCACAAAGCCAAGGGAGCAGAGAGGGAGAGGACCTCGAGGGCCGTAAGTCATTTCTGTGCGGCTGTTAGTGGGGACGTGTCCTTGACCAGAAATGGCAGGATGGGTGACGTGCGTCCCGCACTGTTGTCAGCCAGTCCCCATCTCCATGTGCAGGCCAAACCGCTGAGGACCGGTTCCTCGTCTGTAAAGTGAGGATAAGAACCGACTCCCCTCGCGGCTGTCCGGAGGTCACCTGGGCAAGCACAGGTGGTGCCTCTGGGTACAAGGTTCGCGCAGTGGGACCTGTCTCTGGCGCCGCCCTCGGCTGGAGGCCCCGTGTGGGTGTGCGTGTCTTGGGGCCTCTCGGTTTCCTGTAAGGAGAGTGTGCAGGGGTGGGGGAGGTGCACCGCCTTGGCATCGTCGGGACAGCCAGTCGCTGACCCATTAGTAGATTTTGGGAACTAGGGTCCAGAGTCAAATAGCTTCCTCACCTGTAAAATAAGAAGAGAGGGCAGATCATCCTTGATGACCCTCCTAGCACCACGATTTTAGCAGTTATACATATTTTGTGAATGTCCAACAACTGTGCACTGGATAACCATAAAAAAACAAAACTTCGGAGCCTAAGAAATTATACTGCCTATAAATACTCCTGCAAGTGATAACATACCTATTTTTTCTTAGATTCATGATTCATCAAGGATTGCATTGTGTAATCAATAATAGTTGAAGAAATGTGTTTCTTTGTAAATGACTACTACTGATTACACAATGATTTTTTACATATCGTAATCCATTTTCTCTCTCCAGGTTTTTGTGATTGTGGTAAATAGATATAATATTTATCATTTTAGCCATTCATAAGTAAGCAATTCAGTGACATTAAGTGCACTTACAGTGTTGTGTTCCCACCACCCTACCTTTCCCATTAAATAGTAACCCCTCCATCCCCTTCTCCAGGACCTGGCAGAGTCTGTCCTGCTTTCGGTGTCCATGAATCTGCCTATTCTAACTACTTCATATAAAAGAATCACTCACTGCCCAGCCTCCTGTGTCTGGCTTAATTCAGCTAAGCATAGTGTTTCCCTTCCAGGTCTAAGAGATCCTTCTCCCCAAAGAGATTTGTAAGGAGAGGAGTAGGCTGCCAGCCCCCTAGGATGCTTTAGGCACAGCTGCTCCCAGAGACCCTGGGTGTGTCTCTCTCAGGGCCAGTCACACGGCAAGCTGACCTGAGCTCTGGGGAGCCTAGCCCGTGTCCCAGGTTGACAAGCTGACCCTGAGTTCTGGGGAGCCTAGCCCGTGTCCTGGGTTGACCAGCTGGCCCGTTGCCAGGAGTAGCTCTGCCTGGATGCCTTGGGTTTCTACTAAGAGTCTCTGAACAAATCCTCCGGATAGTCCTCTGGACTTGGTCTCCCCGCAGCCTGTGGCTATAAACGTTTAGCAGCATCAAAACTGTCCCAGATGGCCAATGAAGAAGCTGATCCTTGGCCCCGCCCAGAGAGACTCTGAGTGGGCATGTCCGGCGTGAGGCTGGGAGGTCTGCCTTCTGAACAGCTGACTGATACTCAGAGCATCTTTACAAAAATGAATACCGCCTGCTGTAAACAGCTCCTGACTCTCTCAAACTGTGGGTGTAGGACAGTCCCAAAGTCTCCCTTTATTTCTGAACTGAGAGAAGATGGAGGTCCAGTGTCCTTCAGTGGGGTCTGAAAAGGCTAACATGCAGGGCTGAGGGTCTGGAGGGAAGCGACAGCATGATGGGGGTGGACGAAATCTACTGGGTTGTGACCGCGGGCATGAGTGACCCTCACTGCGGGCACCAGAGAGCCTCTCCCTCCAAACCTAAGACGGTTCTTTGATCCAGAACTGGGTTCACTTAAGTAAACGGAGTAAATACAAGCAGGAGGAGAAAATGAGCGCAGAGAGAAGTCTGTCTCCCCCGACTCAAGGAGCCGCAGTATTCGGCCACCTTGGGTGACCATGGCGACAGAGAACACCCTGCAACAGATACAGTTAACGACTGCATCTCACTAGAAGGAAGCAAACACATAGGTTCCTGAATTTTATCTTCCTAACAGTATTATTTCATCAAGTTCAAAGTCTATACCTTTTAGCCAAGAAGAAAACCAACTGCTCGTTGGAGGTCCTGGAACGGTCCTCAGAAGCATCTCTGAGCACCCGCTCCTGTCACATCATCACGCCCAACTCCGCATACGTGTTCTGTGTGCTGTGTCACATGTTGTTTCACTCTGCAGTGTTGTGTGTCCGCTGCAGGCTGAGGTGTCTCTGATGGAACGTGTTTGGCCTGGTTTGGAGGAAGACTCACTGACTTATCCCACCACGTGAAGTGCCCTCTGACCCAGCCTGGGGACTTGTGCCGAGGACCCAACACACACTCTGTGTTTGGAACAGAAAACAAACCCAGTGGGCTTTCCCAGGGCCAGGTGCCCTTTCCCATCCCTGAGGGCACTCAACAGAGGTTCTAAGGAATGAGGAAAGACTTCCTTATGGGGCTGAAGGCAGATATTCGGACCGGGGTCCCACGGAGACCAGCCTCCTTGCAGGATCCTGAGTCCTGCATTCTTCCTGTCAACTCCTGATGTTCCTTTCTCATGCACCCTTCTCCCCTTTATGCTGTGACACCACTGATTCCTTCAGAATTTCAAAGTCATGGTACAGAGGGAGCTCTTGCCATCAAACTAGCTTGGCTCTCAGAAGCCTTATATTTTGCCAACATGAAAACCAAAACCCAGAGTTTATGAGCTGAGAGCCACGCTATCACTGAAAGGCAAGGCTGCAGCCCCGCCTCCAGACATCCCAGTGGGGTGGTCTCCATGGTGACCTCATGTCCTGAGAAGCCAGCATGGCCCTGTCCCTAAAGATGCCTCCGATACGCTCTCTCACTTCAACTTCAGTCGTGTGAGTACGGATGTCATCTCCACTTCATAGAGGAAGAGACCCAGGCTAGAGCATGTGTGTTTGCACAGCCATGAGTGAGCCGACTGAGAGGCTGTCCCTGGCCTCGACTGCCCCCAGTCTTTCTCATTCCCGAGGCATTCGAGTCACCCACATCACCTTACCGCCCCAGTCTAATACCAGCACCTATCGCCACTTTGTCCTGTGTGGTAACTTAGACGAAATCCAAGTTAGAGGTGCTGCTTCTACCCTCTGATTATGTATGAAACTGAGAGCTAGGGTCAGGGAAAGCATGTTTGCTCCATAGCTCACCTGCCACCAGGGGTATGTGAACACGCCCGTGGAAACTGGCTACAATGGCTGGAGGGAATATCTGGGTTTTTGGCTGACGAGGGGAGTGATCAGTTTGTAGCGCTGTGGGTGGAAGCTCATGAACGCGTTCTGAGAACCTTCAGCGATGAAGTTGACAGCAAGGAGCTCACGTGCTGCAGGGCTCAGTCCTCTGTCGGTGTGTTTGTCTGTAGATGTGAGGGTGTTCAGTAACACCCCCAGAGGTGTGCCTAGAGGTCCAGGTCGTGTGTACCTGCTCCTACGTTAGAATCACCAGACAGCCATGTAGCAAACCGGGCTCTCCAGTGGTGGGACTTGAGCTTTAGTACTTTTTAAAAGGTCCCTGGTAACTCTGAGTGGAGCCAGCTTTGCAAACCAGGCACCTTGGGGCAGAGGTTCTCAAATGTCAGCATGCCCGCCCAGGGAATGCTTGTTAACATGTCTGGATGGTTTTGTCAAAAGGCAGATGCAAAGCCCTACACACTTGATGGTGCTGAGGGGTGGACCCAGGAATGTGCATTTTTAGCAGACATGCTGGATGATTCCGATGCTTGTACACGGTCTGTGGACCACACTGTGAGACGCTCTGCCACGGCAGCAAGCTCTGAGAGCAGCCTCGAGTTGCCATCTGGCAAGTCCCGAAGAGCGGAGAGAGCTAATTAGCTCCAGTATTTTTAGCTCAGGGAACAGCTCTGCAGAACTCAGCAGCCCAGTCCAAACAAGGAAGGATTCTTCCGTAACTGCTCATTAGAGGACCCTGAGCATATGGCAAATGTACAGTCAGCGTCGACTGAGGAGTTTCCGACGTCAGCCCCATCGACTCCGTGTGGCATCTGAGCGCATGTATCAGCATGCCTCCTCCTTTGCTTCTAAGGCTGCTTTAAGACTTGTGTCGAAGGCCCAGTGTCCTGGGAGTCCTCGTGTGTCTGCGGGATTGTCAAACCAGGAGATATATTTAGAGCCGTCTTGTGAAGAGCACAGAATTTCACTACATGCAGAACTGCCAAGTAGGCAAGAACCGTCGCGATGACGCATGCAGCCGGGAGCTTTTCCCTCTAAATTTTAAGGACAGCCTCAAGGCTGCCTTTGTCCTCAGTGAGTTTTTCTCCTTTCGACACCGCCCACAGAATCTTCTGCAACCAATCACCCTTGGCCCGTCAGCGGCCAGAGAGAACACCCTCCTCCAACCCTGTGCTCTGAGGTCCCTGCCTTCATGGACGCAGTTTTGTCCTTGCCTGCAGACAGTACATTCCCGTCTCATTCCAGTGGATTCCTCCCATCCACCGTGACAAATCAACTCATATTAAATCAAATAAATGTCGTTTTAGGATCACCTGTACTTTTCTTTAAGGATGCCCTACATTTTGAAATCCTTTAAAACTGAGAATTCTCAGTGACATTCATAGATGAAAATAAAATCTGTTCTTGGATCTGAAAATTGAAACGCCACCCCATCATTTTCAAGAGTTCTTTTTGTCTCAAGGATACAGATTTGTGTACAATTGTATTCAGGATGCTGAGTTTTTTATTGTTTGCATCTACTTTACTCCCTAATCTGGGAAGCTATATCCTAGTAACTATGGCCTGATTTGGGAGGCTGAGAATGGGTCCCTCATATATTCATAGGATTATTGTGACATTCCTAGGTCATTAGAAGTTCCTGTAGCCCCACGTATATAAAACCATTGATCACAGGGCTTGTTCAACGTTTGTTTCAGTATGCACTTTCTAAGCCTTTATTCTACCTCTTCTGACTTGATGGAAAATGGTCTTTCCAGCCTCTTGGCCTCCAGTTTTCTCCTCCTGCCCCGTGTTCACTTAACCTACAAGTCATGACCCTGCTCACTGCTAGTACCCTCTCCACAGCTCTTAAGCTGGACATGCAACACCTGCCAACAAACAGTGCCGTCTGACTGTGGCGTGTGATGTCCACCCCGAGGCTGGGGAAGAGGCAGGCGCCGTGTGCTGTAAGGAGCTGAGGTGCACAGACAGTGCCTCAGCAGCCTGGTTGCTTCGTGAGTCCTTCTTGGAGACATGCTCAACACAGTCCCCCTCCCCTCCTCTGTCTGTTTTTAGACTCTTTTCCCAGGTCCTCCTTGGATTTCTTTTAATACATGCCTTCCCCTAGTTAAACTGAGGTTGTAACTCATTCTCCCGTCAATAGGATCGCTCACAAGGCAACAGTAACGAGGGAAACCATGTATCCTGGTGTGTCTTGAACAGACGGTTCCAGACACACAGACTGTGCCTGTTTCTCCAACGTGATTACTGACCGCTCCACTTTCTCTCTGCCTGTTTGGGTGGCAAATTATATGGTCACAGTGGAGTGATGTTTGGTAATTCCGCATCAAGAAGACATCAGAGAGGCTAGTTAGCAGGAGGATCGCAGATGCCAGACCTTGTTATCTGGAAGCGCGGGCAGGCCCCTGGTGGTGCCGAGTACCCCCGGGGTGTGTGTGGGTGGGGGTGGGGGTGTCCAGTTGAACGCTGGGTTCTCTGGAGTCACTCCCAGGGCTGTGACACAACCCCGAGCCCATCGCTCTCCTGGGATGAATCTTCCAGAGAGAGGTGGCCAAGGGGACGGAAAGCAAGCTGGAGTGAGAGCCGGACAGGTGGCCTCTGCCAGAAGCCCCCTCTTCCTGCCCTCAGAGTCCACGTGGCCAGGGCTGCCTGTGTGTCAGAGGCGCTGGCGGCCTCCTTTGCAACTGAAAAATGAAAGCAAAGGCCTCTGAGAATAAGCAGAGGAGAGGCTGAGAATGGGTGAGGGGAGGGTCTCAAGGTGGAGTGGGAGGGTCAGGGGCAAAGCACAGACACAGCCTCCCACAGAACCTAGTGAGACGTGCACAGGAAACTTCGTAACGTGAGCGAGAATGAAACCTTCAAAGCAGGTCGTGAAAACGAGAGGCAGACGGCACCGGAGCCAAGCTTCGTAGGAAGCACCGCACGGAGCGTGGCGGCGCAGACAGCACGTCGCTGGGGCCGCTCGGCAGGAGGGCGCTCAGCTCGTTTCCACCCACTGATTCCGGGATCTCCTCCAGTCACGGGTGGCCTGGTTTATCGCCTGTGTCACCCACACAGGCTTTGCTTCCAGGGACCCTGTGGGCTGAGAGCGGTCGGCGTGAAGCTGAGCCTGCCTTGGATGCGGCCTGCCGGGTTTCTGAGGCCGGAACGCGGGTGTCAGGCGTGGAGAACCCCCACCGCGTGTGGCTGGGACCCGGGCCTCTCAGTTCCGGGCGGCGCTAGGCCTCGCCCGTGGACCGCCGTGCCCCGGCCCTGTCTTCGCCGAGCCGCGGCTCTGTGCCCATCTCCGGGGAGGCCGCAGCCCTCCCTTCTCATCCCGAGCGTGCGGAGGGCCGGGTGTGGTGCCCCGTCTGAGCAGCGGGCCCGAGAGGCGAGCAGGGCCGCTGGAGTGCAAGTGGAGGTGAGGAAGGGATGCGTCAGGATGCGCCGGGCAGACGGCAACGTGCTCGACGGCCCCTGACGGGGTCGGTCGGGTTCGGGGGCCCCAGGAGGAAGGGAGTGAGAGCGCCGGGCCGCAGCGGCCAGCTGGGCAGAGGGCGGCCCCGGGTCCAGGCCTCCCTCCCGCGGGCGAGCGCCAGGCCTTCCTGCTGCAGGCTAGCGAGTCAGGAGGCGGTGGACGGCAGGCGGTGAGTGGTCGCCTAGGCTCGGATCAGCGGGCAGGGTGGCCGTGGGGTGATGGTGAGCAGGCGACGGAAAACCGAGGCCTGGAAATGCCACGCGAGCGTCGGCGGGGAGACGGACCTGCCGAAAACCCAGCCTCCGTTTGGCATCACGTGGCACACACACGCCATAGAGACTTAAGGAGCAAAGGGCGAAGGGAGGGGCGGGACCGCCTGGACTTCTCAGCCCTGCCCTTCGACCGAGGCCTGGGGGGACACAGCCGGCCCGGGCGCACCCTCTTTTTTTTATTTTTTCATTTTTTGCACCCTCTTATAAAGCGCAGACGGGCTGCTGCCGGCCTTTATATTGTGCCAACAACGTGCCCGGTGAGCCCTCCATCCATCAGCGCCCTTCCCCAGAGGGCAGAACCGGACATTTATGCTCCATCTTCCTGCTCTGTCCTTGAGGTGAGTCCTGTGCACTCACTGCTCGGAGCCAGGAGGGACCAGGGGGTCAGGGTCCCGAGACACTCTCAGAGAGGCGGCAAAGAAGCTCGCGAGCTGCCGTGCAAGGATGCAGTGCAGAAGTTCAGCCTGTGTAGCCGAAAGTGAGCGACCTCCCCCCGGTGACCCCCTCTGTGACCTCCTTCCCCTCCACATCCCACTCTGTCCCCGGGGCCACTGGTGTTCTGTGCGTCCCCGAGGCCTTGACATCACTGGCTGGCAGCCAGTTCTGTGCAGGGCGGGCGCTAGTTATGGCTCTGGCATAGACCTTCTCAATTCTTTTCTTCTTAATACTGCTCTCATGAGTGTGGATCTGTCTGTATCCTTTCTGGATGCTAAAGAAGAGGCAGCTTAGGGTGGGAGAAGCTTTCTGACCAGCATGTTACAGTGGCAGCAATGTGAAGCCATGTGGGAAAAAAGACCCTGACTTCCCATGTCTATTTCTTTGACATTATGTGACCTTGAACCGACCGGTTTGCATCTCTGAGCCTCCTTTTCTTAATTTAAAAAAAGAATTGGAGAGAAACTTAGCCCAGTCATGGGAACAGGTGTTGTGAGGGTCATGTTAAAGGATACAGAAAATGGTTTGTAAATTCTAGAGACGTCCACGATGTCAGGAGGTTTTATTTATTTTTATCTTGCATCGCCACGAGGCTGATGCTGCAGGCAGTATACGCAGGTGCGAAGAGACAGAAAGGCGAGCAAGAAAAAAGAAAATGCTCTGTGCTGAAGCAAGATCAGGAGTGAGTCGGCAGCGCAGAGAGGGCAGAGAAAGAAAAGTCGGCAGCCTGGAAGATCGGGGACGTCAGGCGTCATCTCTTAGTGGTCACCACACTGAAGACAGGCAGTGATGGAGCCCAGGAGAAGTCGGGGCTTGCTGGTGTGTGTCCTTGAAAATCAGTTAGCAAGGAAAGCCTCATGAACCACTTCCTTTGAATGTCTTCCCAGCACCCTACACCTGATATCATTTGTCTCCAGAAGATGAGCTGGAGACATTTATCTCACATCTATCTCCATGTAAGATAAGACACATGGACACCCCCCTTGAATTGCAGTGTCTTAGTGGAGATGCAGGAAATGATTAAAAGGAAATTACTCAGCTATTTTTGGATGTCAGAGGTGTTCCTGATATGGGTATTTGGGATCGTGACCCAAATCACAGCTGAAAATTATACTGTTCATCTCTGAAACTTAAGATGTTTATTTAGAGGCATCCTCGGTTTTAATCCTGTTGCTTTCAGACTCAAATGTTCTCAGAGTCACTGATTGCCAGAGAGCATTGTGGTTGAAGGACCCAGAGGATGAGACATTTTTCTATTAAGACGTTTGATGAATGGGGTTGGTCAAAAAACAATACATTAGAGTTTCTTGGGACTGGATGTAACACCAAGAGCAGAACTAGATGTTTGGAGAGACTACAGGTTCGAGGGAAAATCTACCGTCTTAAATTTTATGGACTTCCCTGATGGTTCAGAGGTAAAGAATGGGCCTGCAATGCGGGAGACACAAGGTCGATCCCTGGGTGGGAGACATTTCCTGGAGAAGGAAATGGCAACCCACTCCAGTATTTTTGCCTTGAAAATCCAATGGACAGAGGAAGCTAGTGGGCTACAGTCCATGGGATCACAAAAGGGTCGGACATGCCTGCATGACTGGGCATATTCTCTTAAATTTAGAAAGTCTGGTGGAAAAATAGATTCCAGGAAGAAAGGAGTTGAGATACAAGTACTGAATACTGAGGTCTCTTCTTTGCCTTTATAATCACAGCTGTCTTATCTATGTCACTCTTGCCAGATGGTTACATGGGGACGGCATATGCATCCAGGAAGACAAGGGACATTTTGTTTATATGCAGTCATTTCCTAACATTTATCTTATATCAGAGGACCTAAGCATCTTTTTCTTTCTTTTACTAAATATTTTAATCTGTTTCTAGTTAGTGGGGACCCTCTAGAAAGTGTTTCCTTTTAAATCAATACCGCATGAAGTTTGACTTCATGATCAGTCAATGGAGCAGTTCAGTCACTCAGTCGTGTCCGACTCTTTGTGACCCCATGGACCACAGCACACCAGGCCTCCCTGTCCATCACCACCTCCTGGAGTTCACCCAAACTCATGTCCATTGAGTCAGTGATGCCATCCAACCATCTCATCCTCTGTCATCCCCTTCTCCTCCTGCCCTCAATCTTTCCCAGCATGAAGGTCTTTTCAAACGAGTCAGCTCTTTGCATTAGGTGGCCAAAGTACTGGAGTTTCATCTTCAGCATCAGTCCTTCCAATGAACACTCAGAACTGATCTTCTTTAGGATGGACTGGTTGGATCTCCTTGCAGTCCAAGGGGCTCTCAAGAGTCTTCTCCAACACCACAGTTCAAAAGCATCAATTTTTCATGAGATGATATCAAATAAGTTGGCCGAGGATGAGGCGCTGTGTACCAAGTGCAGTCACTAGACCCCAGAGATGACTGTGACCTTGTGCTTGGTGGAAGGAGCAGCTTCTCTGGGAGGACTGGGGTCTTCGGGAACCTTTCCATCATCATCAACCTCATCATCAGGACCTGAGATTCACAGAGACCAGGCCAGATGCTCTGGCACGATGCCGAGTCACTGCGGGTAGAGACCAATAAAAGACGCGAATGACACAGGAGATTAGGAGTCAAGCAGAGACCAACTCTGTCACGAGATGGGATTTCTGCAGAATCTTGGAGAGGAAGCAGGGGACGCCGCCAGCTGTGTCACCGTCAGGGGCTTGTCAGACGTGACGCCCTAAGGCTTGAGCGCCCAGGTCCAGGCTTCAGTGCCAGCACAGGTAAACATAGGCACCAGAAAGGGCAGAGGTGGGAGGGCAGGGGATACCCAAGGGGCTCTATGGACAGCGGGAGAGAGTCCCCGGGCTCAGTGTCACCAGGCGTTCTCCTGCGCACCTCTGCAAACTCTGCTTCCACACTTACTCCCAGGGGCCTGGAAGCCTTGTCAGTCTAGCTTTCCTCACCAGCAGTCAGCATCTTCGGGCTGAGATGGGGTTCCTTGTCACATACACTTGTCAACACTGTCCTCCCCGGTGGAGTAAATGAGAACAGGCCTGTTGGTGCTCACTCCTGGGGCTGCTTGAAAGCATGAGTCCGCCCTCCAGCTCCCCTCGGCCTTCTCTCTTCTGGGCACACCACCTGCCCAGGTGTCCCTTACCTGGCTTTCTGTCCAGACTCCCGCTGACCTGGGCGTCTTCTCCAGAGTCCTTTGACCCGAGTGTTTCGGCCTGTGGGTCTCACTCCTCAAAAGACCAACAACCCTCAGCTGGGCCTGTTTCTCCAAATATTAAGTGAAAGGGTTTCCCGACAGGATCTTCATCATTTCTTCCCAGCAAGACCCTACGAAAACGCTCACTTGTTTTCATTACTCGGAGAAGGATCTGGATGGACTATTTGGGGAGCCTTTGGCAGACCCTGAAGCCCCCTCTGGGTCATGAGCCATTCCACAGACAGGGTCTTCAAGGGCTTCTCGGAGGAACAGCGGCTGCTCTGTGACAGTTGATGCCGACCCTGGTCTAACCGTGTGGATGGAGGGCAGGTTATTAAGAAGACCGTGTCAGGACCGAGTCTTAGGAACATGCTAAGTGAGTGTGGAGACTCGTGACGTGGTTTTTAAAAAACAGAGGGTAGGTTTCCTCGCCTCACTTCTCCCCACTGACTGAGGGGGCACCAGGGCTTCAGGCTTAATTATTTGGTCTTTGCTGCTTTCCTGAAAGGTTGTCGGGGACACAAGGCAGCCGTGGAAGGTGCTGGGTGTGTCTGGTGCCTTGGTCCTGACTGTGGTGTCACACGTGTCCAGACTCAACTTGTGCCAATCACAGACATGCAGTGCCTTTTTTGTAACTTTTAAAATCAATTAATTCATGTGGCTTCGTCGGGTCTCAGCTGCATCGTGTGGGATCTTTTCATTGCAGCACACAGACTCTCTGGTCGTGGCATGGGCTCAGTGGTTGCGGTGCTTGGGCTCAGTAGTTGTGGTGCTTGGGCTCAGTAGTTGCGGTGCTTGGGCTCAGTAGTTGCGGTGCTTGGGCTCAGTAGTTGTGGTGCTTGGGCTCAGTAGTTGCGGTGCTTGGGCTCAGTAGTTGTGCTTGGACTCAGTAGTTGCGGTGCTTGGGCTCAGTAGTTGCAGTGCTTTGGCTCAGTAGTTGCGGTGCTTCAGTTGCTGGAAGGTGTGTGTGGTCTTAGTTCCCTGACCAGGGATCAAACCCCCGTCCCCTACACTCCAGGGTGGATTCTTAACCACTGGACCACCAGGGAAGTCACCTACATGCAGTATTTGATGTGTCAATTACTCCTCCATAAAGCTGTTCTCAAAAAGGTTTTGAGGGAACATTTACAGAATGTCACAAAAGGATCCTGAACAGTGCCCGAGGATCCGTCATGGTCCAGGGAGTGTTGGCTTGGGTTTGGGAGGCAGGTTGCTTGCTTTCTCCTGGGGTTGGCTGTGTGTTAATTCTCAGTGTAACTGGTATTGCCGGCCGGAACCTAATGAAATTCCTTCTCTTTCGGTAACAGAACCTTTGAAACTGTGAGGAGATAGACCCTCTTGGTAAATGTTTTATTTTCTCCAATTTTAAAGCCAAGAAATCTTACCTTTTCTGGCTACCCTTTTTTACAGTTTTTATCTTTTCCCTTCAGATTTCTATTTTTTTTCACTCATCAACATGCATCTTGTGTGGATAACTTTCCTTTTTCTTCTTTTTTTACCAGCTGGTTCCCAAATCTAACTTTCTTTCCCTGCCCAGTCTGACTTTTTCCTGTGTTGATCTTTCCTGGTACTTTAGCTTCTGTTCACTGCACATTCCTGTATCTTATCTCTTTAACCATGTATTATTCCATTCATGGTGTCCCTGGTTCTAGCTTGGGAGAATCTTACTCCAAGCTCATCTGTACCCTCTGGTATTTTTAATTTCCTCAATAAATAGAAGGAAAAGTATTAGTCACTCAGTCGTGTTTGACTCTTTTTGACCCCATGGACTGTATCTTGCCAGGCTCCTCTGTCCAGGGGATGTCCCAGGCAGGAATACTAGAGTGTATTGCCATTTCCTCCTCCAGGGATCTAGCCTGAGTCTCCTGCGTTGCAGGCAGATTCTTACCAGCTGAGCTAGTAGCGAAGCCCCAAAATAAATAGAATGTAGGATCAGACAATAAAGGGGAGTCATGTCCGCTGGAGCCATCTGCCTAAGGATGCACACACCCATTCCAGGGCGTCCCTCACAGCGGCTCTCCAGCCCCTGCCTGAATCCCATCAGTGCTGGGGAGCTCACGCCTTCAGGGGACCATCCACCTCGTTATTGAACTAGTTGTTCAGTCGCTAAGTCATGTCTGACTCTGCAGCCCCATGGACTGCAGCACACCAGGCTTCTCTGTCCTTCTCTGTCACCCAGGTTTGCTCAGACTCAGGTCCCCTGAGTCAGTGATGCCGTCCAGCCGCCTCATCCTCTGTCCCCCCTTCTCCTCCCGCCCTCAGTCTGAATGGAGAGGCGGTGCTGACCAGCAGCCAGTCCAGAGGGCATCAAGCTCAGCTGTGTTCCTGTATCTCCCACCCCTTGGAAGAGGTCAGCTCCTACCTTGCCGTTCTCTGTGGAATTCCTGTTTTCTTATAGCCCAAAAGAGTGGACAAAAAAAAAAAAGAAGAATTTTGTGACTTCTATATAGTGCGAGTAGCTAGACTATATAGTTCTTCAAATTTAAACACGAGCATTCTTGATTCCTTTCTCGTGGCTTGAATTTCCTAAGTAAATACTCACAGCTCAGGCTCAGAGGTTAAGTAATTTGTCTGAGTTCACCCATCAAATGATGAGCAGGCTGAGAATTGAACATATGTCTTAGTCTAAAACTGTGTTGTAATTATAGTGGATACACAGGAGTGGCTGTATCCTACTCTAAAACTACTCCAAACCACCGCAGCCACCCACTGCTCCCAGCTCCCATGTTGTGGAAAAGGACTCCTCCAGGCCTTGAGGAGAAGGGGCCTAGAGTACTGGCCGGAGACTGGCAGGTCACCTGGAAGGTCATTATGATCATTCGGACATCAAACTAGGGCAGTGTCGCTGAGGGTTGAAATTGTGCTATTGAATTTAAGGTTCATTCCAAGGTCACAGAGTCCAGTGAAATTTGGAAAGCAGTTGTCCCTGCACAGTAGGAGAGGAGAAAGGAATAGGAATGGTTGAAGCTGATTCCAAGATGCTTCTGCTGAGAGACCAGATGCAAGCAGGAACATAAAAGGGAATTCTTTAGGGGACTCCCCGGACAGTCCAGTGGCTAAGACTCCACACTTCCAATGCAGGAGGCGCAGTGCAGCCCCCCCCCCCAAAAAAAAAAGAGAATTTTTAGGAAGAGAAGAATTTATTTGGTTTTCAAAATATTGAATGTGGTATGAAAGTTTGGACTAAAACATGCTGAAAGCCCAACACAAGCCAAAAATATGGGCTTAGAAGTCAGCAGGTAGATCAAGCTTGAAAACACGAACTCAGGAAGACGTCGCAAAGGAAGCAGTGTCCTTCCAGACCAAGGGTGCAGGCCAACGAGGGGAACTTGCGTGGGTGGCAGGTTGGTGCCTGCATCCGTTCGAGGGTCCTGCAGAGCAGAAAGGACAGGCCGGGAGGACACCGAGGCCAGTGGCCTGCCTCGGAATGAAGAGGGCAGGAGGACTCCTGTGGCCTCTGTCACGCACCGCGGAGCGAGCCAGCGGGCTGGAAACTAAGAAGACGCTGTCATGCTCGGCAGCGGGACAGACACGCAGAGGTGGCCCTCTGAGAACGTCGGGAGGACGACACAGTGGGCTTGCAGCGATGGAAAGCGATGCAGTGCAGGCTCTCCTTATAAAGTACCCTGCTAGTTAAAGAGAAGGAATGTGGGGGAGGAGGGACATGGCCAAGGATTTTTTTCATGTGGGAGATTTCAGTGCAACAGATCGGAGAGACAGAACAGTGCAGAGGGAGTGGAGAAAAACATGTGCTCTGTGTGTGTGTCTGTGTGTGTGTGTGCACTCGGGCGTGACCGACCCTCTGCGGCCCCATGGACTGTACTCACCAGGCTCCTCTGTCCTTGGGATTCTCCAGGCAAGAATCCTGGAGTGGGTTGCCACATCCTCCTCCAGGGGATCTTCCCGACCCAGGGATCGAACCCGCGTCACTTGCATTTCCCGCATTGGCAGGTGCGTTCTTTACCACTAGCACCACCTGGGAAGCCCGATGGAAAATATAAGGCGGGGTAATTTGTGGTAGAAGAGTTGATAATCAAGTTCAACAGAAAGCAGAAGGGAATGGGGTCAAGGTCTCGGGAGTTAGTCTTAGGGAAGAACACGGTAGCTTCTTTCTGTAGCAGAGGCAGGATGGACTGAAGGGGTCTGGAGCAGGGCACTTGCCTTAGGGACGAGGGGCGGGGATGGATTTGAGAAGGGCTTGAGCAGTTATTCCAGCACAATTTGGGGATATCTGGAATGGGGCCAGAAGAGGAAGGAGGCAAAGAATGGATTTTCAGCTCAATTTACTGAGGGGATGAGGGGGCCACCAAGCAGGATGGGAAATATGGAAGGAAAACTAGGTTTTAAGGGCTGTTGAAGAGTTTCTTTTGGAGAATGTTGAGTCTGGGGTGCCTGTGAACCTAAGGCGGAGATGTCAATGGGCGAGTCTGATACACTGGCCTACTGTTGAGGAAACAGGTCCATGAAATTAATATTCAGGCAATCATGGTTTAAGACTACAAGAGTGGGTGGTTTCATAGAGGAAGAGGGCATAAAGT
The DNA here is from genome assembly GCA_020226075.1 of Hydropotes inermis. Lineage (NCBI taxonomy): Eukaryota > Metazoa > Chordata > Mammalia > Artiodactyla > Cervidae > Hydropotes > Hydropotes inermis. Next base: position 109,508,441 of record CM035270.1, read on the forward strand.
GAGTCCATGTCGGTGTGCCTGGTGAGACCACAGTAGGGAAGACCAGAGGGAAATCAAAGTCTGCGTCTCTCAGAGAGTGATGTGGGAGAGGGTAAGAAGCAAGCTGTGGACAGAGAGATGTTTCAGAAATATTAAAGTGAAAGTGAAAGTTGCTCAGTTGTGCCCAACTCTTTGGGACCCCATGGACTATACAGTCCATGGGATTCTCCAGGCCAGATTACTGGAGTGGGTATCCATTCCCTTCTCCAGGGAATCTCTCCGACCCAGGGATTGAACCCAGGTCTCCTGCATTACAGGCGGATTCTTTACCAGCTAAGCCACCAGGGAAGCCCTCAGATACATTAGATGCAGACCAAGTATGAACTTAGCCCAAGACAAAAATTAGGTTATTTTTCCAGATTATTGAATGCCAGTGTCAACTATATTGTATGATATATTTTAAAAAAATAAACAATATGATGAAATTGTTTTTCCATCTTGTGAATGGTGTTTGGGGTAGCAGATTTTCATGCATTTATTTTCCAAGAGAAATCTGATGGTGTGGGAAGAAACCTTATATTCATGAACTTCTAAAAGTTCTCTCACACAAAAATAACAATGCGGTCTTACTAACCTCCAGCTCTTTGTACTTTTTTCCATGATCAGAAGTATTTAGAGTCTGTTTTAAAGAAAGATGCATAAATACGAGAGAGAGAGAGTCCACACACACACAAAGGCTTTTATCTCAAATTCTTTCAGGGAGATGTAACTTTTTTTAAAAACGTCTTTCAAGATAAGGCATTGTGCAAATGAAAACACTTGAAATTTTTCCTCTTTCAAAGTTTTCTTTGTGACTGTGGTTCTTTTGGCTCCAAGTTGAGGGAAAATTTTACAGAGGAGAATGGTATTTGATTGTTTCATCTTGGAGCATTGAGAAAATCACTTCATCTTCCTCCTACTTCCCTGTATTTTAAGAGTAGCCCTTGAGTCATAATTGCACGTTCACATTTAAGGCGTTTCATTTGCATTCACAGTTTACCCTGGAATGCTTTTCACACACATACTTGGCTCATAGGTACTCCAGCGTCTCAGGTTTTATCTGTCTCTACTTCTTGACTCTGTTTCATCTTGTTTGAATCTTTCTAATTAGTGGTTTCATTTTCTAGATATTCTGTTACATTTCCCACCCATATAGGCTTGTTTTTTTTCTTTCTGCCTGACAGAAGAGACGCAGAACTGTAAATGGATAGCTCTCCCATCAGTTTTATTCTGTTGTCCTTATTAGGTTATTTTAGTTTTGCCTTCCTTTTTCTCTTTGGTTCCACCCAGAAGATCTCCACAGAGTTGAATTTCAGGGTCATTTGCAGGTATATTTAAAGAGGGGTGAAGATGCAAGTCTAGGGACTTGGGACTGTCATAACCAGAGAATGAACTGAAATCACTATTTCCAGATGGGTCAAATAAATAGGCCTTCAACCAAGCAAGACAGCACTCGTCCCTACTTTGCGTATGTATTATAGCTGTTGGTATCCTGGATTTTTCAGTTGACAACAAGCAACTTGGACTTGTAACTTGAGAATTAAGAGCTGTACCCTTTATTCAGGCAATTTCCAGTATGTGCTTAGAGAGAAACAGATCTCAAGTATGACGTGGGTTTGATTCAGTTTTCCTATCCAAAAGATAGGCTAATAATACCTAGCTCGTACAGACTGAACGCATTCACGAATGCTGAGGAGCTGGCATACTGCCTAGGGCATAGAATGTGCTCCAGAAATGCTACCCACTCCGCCATCAGCGTCACGACCACCTCATCTCCTGTGCTGTGGAGATGTGCTGTTCTCTCCAGTAGCCTCAAAGGCTTTTCCCAAGTGCTTTGGTCCATAACGCCCCCCACCCCTCACCTCTTCTGTACGGACACTCTTTGATAGGTAATTTGCCTGTGTGTTTTAGAACTTGCTGAAAGTTTACAGGGAAGGAATCCAGAAATTCTAAAGTCTGTCCACTTCTGATTTAATAGTTAATCTTTATCATCTGGGTTTAAACCAGAGGTGTTATTTACCTATTGCTGTATGAGAAACTATCTGAAACTTAGCGGCTTAAGGCAACCAGTACTTCCTGTCTCATGGTTGCTGTGGGCCAGTAATTCAGGACCATGTTAGAGCTGAGTGGCCCCGGCTCGTGTTCTCTCATGAGGTTGTTAGTCAGGGCCATGTCGTCTGAAGGCCTTACTGGGTGGAGAAGAATCAATTCGAAGCTTCCCAGTGCCTTGCTGGCCCGTGGTCATCTCATGGGGAAGAACCTCGGCCCTTCCCCGTACGGTTACTCGAGTGTCTTCACAATCTGACAGCCATTCTCCGGCAGAGCAAACGGCCCGAGAGGGAGCTGGGAGGCCTCAGTACCGCGTCCAGCCTGTGCTCAGAAGCCTCGGGCCATCATCTCTGACCCCACTGGGGTCACTGAGTCAGGACCCGGCCCACCTCCTCTCCTTGTGCCTCCATCGCTGCTCCATCCCGCACGCGCCTTGCAGGGCCTCACTTTCCCATCTCGGCAAATAGGCGCCTGCCTGGGGTCACCGTGAAAATGCAGTGAGGCACGCAGCAAGAAAGGGCGCCGTCGAGAGACCCAACAGCCCAGCGCGGACGCCAACTGTAGAGAAACGGAACGCGTCCACCCAGCTTCCGCTCCGGTGTCTGTCCACAGAGGCACCCTCTGTCAAAGCTCCCGGGCCTCCGAGAGGCTCTCCGGGCCTCAGTCTGCTCAGGACACAGGGGCTGGGACCCCGGCCGCTCCGTCTTCTCCTGGGGGAGCCGCGCTGCAGCCCTTCAGAACAGCAGCTCGGTCCTGGGGGCATCCTGCTCGGATTGCTACAGGAGCGCGTGGTGTTCTTCATCACGACTTTGCTCCTCGGGAGCTGTTTCTTCACACCTGGACCAGAGTTTCGACTAGACCCCCAGCTGGATGACCATCCCGTGCCCTAGAGCACACCACCGCAGGGCCCAGGGGTCTAGTCCAGGAGTCCTGGGGTCACTGGAAGCGAAACTTCTTTGGGAACTAAGTGCTGTTTTTCATTTTTATATCTAGGTCCTTTCTTGCCAAATAACTGTGACCTCCTCGAGGTTAACCCGGAGGCCCAGGCCAGGTGTGGAGTCAGGGGTGTTAGCAGACCCTCCCCCGTTTTCCTTTGCAGGCTCACGGCCGTCATCAGCATCAAGCGAGTCCATATTGCACACACCCTGCGGTAGCCCTGATTTTCTCAGCTTGCATGTCCCTCACCTGTTATCTTTAGAAAGCTGGTTTTAAAATGCTAGTCAATGAGCACTGGCCCACACACGGTGCCAACCCTCAGAAGTTTCCAGAGAAAGGGAAGCGAAATACGGTTCTCACTTCATCCTTGCAGGATAACCGACCCATCACATGCCACACCCCCAGAGGGTCTCTCTCCAGAAAGCTAGAGAGGACGGAGGCCATGTTCTCCCTTCTTTGGGGGTGACCCTTGCATTCTAGTCACTGCATTTATGGGTTGGGGAGTAATCTCCTAAGAATTGGAGAGTGACATCTGAGACTTGAGGGTTACAGGAGTTCGGAAATGCTATATTGTTGTTTTTGTTACCTTAGTTTTGAAAGCCATGCTCCCCTTGCAGTGAGCTCTTAATTTATAACTAAAACATGCACATTGAATTGTCCAGGGGACAAGATTTGCCCAGGCAAGCCAATGTTGGCTCCGCTATCACAGCTCACCAAGGGTGCAGAGTGGACTCTGCCGGAGATTTCAGGGACCTGCCACCGGGCCTGGGTCTCCCCGTCTCTGGTCCAGCTGGCTGTCAGGAAGCCTCGGATGAGCAGCATCCACATTAGCTCTGAGCTACATTAGTTGAGCTGGAAATCTCTGCCCCTTTTTAATCATAAACCAAGTAGTCATGGAAATGACACCAAGCCTCTGGCTACCCAGTAAACCACATGCAAATGGTGGAAATAAGACTGACATGCTATGCAAATTAACTTCCTGAGTAAATAAAAGACTTGGCTGCCTGGTCTCCTGACTACATGCTTTTGGTCCAGGCTTGTTCACTAGGATTCTCAGTGATTTGAAAAATATTATCACAACCATGATCTCAATGCTTGTTTTTTTTGTTTCTTGTTTTTTTGTGTGTCTGTTTCAGATATATCAACACTCCTATACTGGATATTATGTCCTGAGCAAAATCCCTCATGGGTAAGATGGTTCTTTCATTTTCTTCTAATGAGAAATCTGCAGAACAGAGCAGAGTGGAGCGCTGACTGGTTGCTTAATTCCTAGGGCAGGAAATATGGCACCTTAGCTTTTGACAGTGAGGTGACCTGAGGCTGTGGAACCTCTGGGGTGCCCCCAAGCCCTGGGGTGGGGTGGGGGTGTCACTGAGTCCAGCTGCTCGCCTGTTAGTGAAGCCCCCTTCCCAGAAAAGCTCCGACACCTCCTGCTCTGGCCTCCAGGTCCTGCAGGGTAAGATACTGTCTGCCCCCAATCACGAACCCCGCACCCCTATGCTTTGTAATAACCTGCAGACCCTCTGGAGCTTGGTGATTCGCCTGCTGGCCCCCAGTAGGGTTCCTGGTTTATATCCACAATAGAAAGGGAAGCACCCTAAGCACATCTTGTTTCTCAAAACGGGAAGATTTGGGACCCAGAAGTGTGAGTGGGAAGGAAAAGATGTGAGTGCATGATTTTGCAGAGTTTTCAGCTCTGGGTATACACAGCAGGGTGTGTTATCAAGGGCTCATCTTTGGAATCCAGAGGTGTTGATTCGAGGTTAAAGTTGGATGAAGCCATTTGTTGAGCTGGTGCATGGACAACCAGTTGCAGAACAAGGAAAGTGAGGCAAGGATGGTGTTTCCTTGCTTCTGTTTCTGTTTTTTTTCTTCCCCCTCCTCCCTCCTTCCTCCCCTCCTCCACCCCCCTACAGTCCCCCTCCCCACACCCCCATGCCTCCCTCCTTCTTGTCCTCATCTCTACCCTCCACGGTTTCTCTCACTTTTTTTTTTTGACAAGGTGAGGTACTCAGGAAATGTTCAAAGACATTGGGTTGTGCTGCTGGCAATATTGTGTGGCTTCCCATGACGACTTAGGGGGAGGCATCCTAATTTTCCTAAGCAAATGCAAACAAACAGTAGGAGAGCATTGAGCACAGAATGGATGTTTCACAACTAAGTTGGGTAGAATATAGGCATATTCTTGGAAAACAAGCATGGAGAAAATAACTTCATTTTGGACTTCAGATAAATAAAGGATGCCTGTAAATATGCGGCAAAATGTGATTAATCGCTTCTGTTAGAATATTAGAAAAATCAAGCCCCAAGAAACTAAAGATGACCCCCTGTCGTGAAAATAAAGTATCCATGGGCATGTTTTATTGAAAGCTTAGTTCAGATAGAAACTCAAATGTCTTTCACAGAGGAGGGAATATTCTATTATTTTTCAAGCAGATATCCACCTTCAAAGGTCACTGCCAGCAGGGGTATAATTACGCCTTGAGATTTATCTGCCCCTTCTGGGAGCAATAGAATTTATCCTCGATGAAGGATAAATTTGTAAAGCTCAGAACTCTAAGAGCGTTTTGTGCTTGACACATGGTGTACATATTTTACTGCATCAGTTAGCATTTAGAAATATGTTCTCCTGGCATGAGAGTTTGCCGGACGGACTGCAAACCTGAGGACAAGGTGGTCTGTGCTGAAGGTTTGGTTTCAGTGCTCACGATGAGGGTGATAATCCCCCCATAGAGGATGTCAGCAGAGAGTGAGCTGCTTTCTGTGTTTTTAAACCACCACGGTAATCAGCACTGCCTTCACGTATTGACTGGGTCTCATGCGTGTTCACCCTAGCACGTCAGTCTTGCAAGGAAATCATTGCCCTCCTCCGTCCTGTCTTCTCATGGCCGGTGTCCAGGAGACCTGGACATCAACACAGCCTGGGGCCACCATCCACCTCAAACAGCCCCGTGGCTGTTACACTGTAGCTGCAGATATCAGACTTTTGACGGTGCTGATGGCTTGCTTTCCCAAGTGTTCCCCAACCACACGTGGGTTTGCTTGCCCAAGTGCAGTAAAGCCAATCTGCTGACCCCAGGCTGTGGGGAAGGAAAGTGCACGTTGATTGCAGGCGCCAAGCAAGGAGTTCAGACAGCTGGTGCCTCAAAGGCCCAGATTCCCGAAGGCTTCAGGAAGGGGTTTTTAAAGACAGGGTGAGGGAGGGGGATTATGGGTCATGTGACCAGCTCACGGACAGTCTTCTGACGGACGGGTGGCGAGGTGAGTAAGCGTCAACGTATCCTTTTGGTTCCAAGTGCTCTGGGGCCGCTGCGCTTGGGTGCTGCATACGGTTAACTTCTCCCGTCAGCATCTTCAAGACAGCCCGGAGGATGTGGCTCGGATCCGATCCATAGCCCTCCAGGAGGAGCTAAAAGTCCTCCACTTTGATTAATGATTAAACTATTATTATGTCGCCTTGTTTGGCTTTTTTCCTTCCTTTTTGCATCTTCTCACTTCTCAGATTAAGTTTACTCTTGGGAACTTGAGGAAAACCTAGGCAGGCTACAGTTTTTCTAAAGACAAGAAGCTGCTGGAGCACATGGCTTGGGGAGGGGTCTCTTCCAGGAAGGCCCCATAGGGTCCTGCTCAGTTACATAAAGACTTTCATAGGATTGAAAGATGTAATAGAATACTTGCCACATTTATGGGAAACAGCCCCAGTGGGTGAGGACCTCTATGATTCATCTCATCATCACGTAAACTGAAGCATCTCCAAGAATGGTGTTCATTGTCTGACCACCCAAGTCCTCCTGTTTGTCATAAGATCATTTTGTTGTCGTTGGTCAGTCACTCAGTCGTGTCCCACTCTCTGCCTCTTTGTGACCCCATGGACTGCAGCTCGCCAGGCTTCCGTGTCCTTCACCATCTCCCGGAGCTCGCTCAAACTCATGTCCGTCGAGTCGGTGGTGCCATCCAACGTCTCACCCGCTGTCGTCCCCTTCTCCTCCTGCCCTCAGTCTTTCCCAGCATCAGGGTCTTTTCCAAACAGTCAGTTCTTCGCATCAGGTGGCCAAAGGATTGGCTCTTCAGCTTCAGCATCAGTCCTTCCAGTGAATATTCAGGGTCGATTTCCTTGTCATTTATGAACAATAAATTAATGAATTTCGAGTATCGTCAAAGTCTTCTTTGTATTAACGAGACAGTGGATTTCCAAACGGGGTGAGCCTTTAGGCCTTGAGCTTTTGCAGTTTCAGTGTCCGAAAGAGGCTTGTGGAGCTCAGTCAGTTGTGCCAGGGCCCTGCCTGGTGGCCGAGCCTTTAGGCGGGCTTGGGGGTGGGGGGTGGGGTGAGGAAAGCACAGTTGACTCTTTAAATAGAAACGTCTCTATGAAAACATTTAAATTAGCATTTACTCATAGGGCAGAACATATGCGAGCTCCTCTTGATATTTCTGGAGACACAGGCGTGTATCTTTTTCTCCCTTTTTCTCACCTCTCCTCTCATCCCTCTATCCCCGCAGTCCCTCACTTCCAGCCTGAGGCCATTTGATCTGCAGGATGGGATTACTTGGCATTTATAACTTAGATTTTCTCCCTTAGCTTCAGGCTTTCCGAACAATCACAGAGATGACCCGAATTAATTTTTCAGCGCCCTCTAAACTCTGGCTTCCTTCCTTTTTCCCAGTGATGGAAGAATCTGGGGTGGGTGTGCCCTCTCTTCTGTCTCTCTCACGAGCGAGAAGGAGGCCCCCCTGACCCGTGTTTAAGCCCCTCCATCCCCAGGTCTGACCTCCGCAGCTGGAGCCTGGGGTAGACCCCAGGGCTCATGCACTGTCTCGAGTCATATGAGAACCCCGAGCCGGCTGAATTCTCATCTGCTCAAGGATCTAGGGCCTCGTGGTAGGGGTATTTGACTTTCACGTACTAAATTTTCAAAAGCTGTGTTCTCAGAGGACATGTGTCTTTTACACAGATTTGTTTAGTAAGCCAGAATTAAAGCTAGTTATTTTTTAACATAAAGTATTTTACTAAGTGTTTATATTGGATCTACAGCCAAATAAAGCAGAACTTCATGAGAGAGATTGATAGAGGTGGTAGCCAGCTAAATGTTCTCCGTTAAGGGTCCGTCGTGTGTTTTCATAGCAGTTTTTGATAGGTGTGCTGTTTCTTAAGTTTTTCTGACATGAGTTTTTTCTTGGGTTAGTTTTCCCTTCGACTTCAGTGTTTTTCTTTAAAAAATTATATTTCTATGTAATTCTCAATTTTTCACATCTATTAGGATCATTCTGGAAATCATATGAGCTGGAGAAACTCAATCCTTCCATAACAGACTCCAATTTTAAGAAAAATTTGGCATACCCCTTAATTAGGTAGCATTGGCATTTGGGGGTTTGGCAAAAGAGCAATAATAGAACAGAAACTGAGAAGAATGTGAAGCTATTTTGGGGCACATGTCAGGTCATCTTCTGTGGGTATTGTTGCCCTAACCTTGCTTATTTACCTTTACCAAACAAACTGCACAAAATTGGATTCCTTTGGAATTCTGGCTGACTTACGAAGTCACATCTGTGAAAATAATGAACTGAGACATAGATTCCTTCTGCCCAGGGTTACTCTCTAACTTTATAGGCTGGGACATAGAAGAGGATTCCGTTTATTTAGAAAATGGACACCTAGGTTGAGAGCACACCACAGTGCCCAGCACCTTGCCTGACCTCGTGACGCGGGAGTTACAACCGAGGCCTGGGGTCACGGAGACCCGAATGCGAGTCCCAGCTGGCAGCTGCCTCTAGGCCGTGTGACCTTGAGAGCCGCTGTTCTTCTCCGGAGCTTCGTGCCCACGTCTTTATAAAGATGTTAACAACAGTGCCCACTTCATAGGCACACGATAAGAATTAAGGGCAATGATACATGTGCAGTGCACAGCAGAGAATTTTGCTCCAAGTGACTGCCTGGGAATGTAATTTCTTCATATTATAATATGTCCCCAATATGTATTTGTAGTCTCATAATTAAATTTTATCAGACTTTACTTTCTAGCCCAGCTCAAATCCTTTCTGTTACAAGGAGAGGAATGATATAATCCCTACCATAATAAAATTCCCTTTAAAAATTGTTCAAAGCTAAGACCTATTCCATGACACTCGGGTGATTAAAATGCCCATGGGATTTTCATTTCTCTCTTAAAAGTGATGTCTATAGCCCCAATAATCTACAATTCTCGGTGCTCTTTTTTAATCTCATCTCAGCCTTACTTGCTGCAATTAATTTCTAAGACTTTCTTGTTTGACTTCCAGTGGAAGCGGAAAAGTAAAGTCAACACTGAAATGCTGTATTGAGCAACAAAGCATGGTCTCTGTCCTTAAGGAGTTCAAAATCTTGTTTAAAAGGAAGGACACAGTCATATCAGTTCAGTTCAATTCAGTTGCTCAGTTATGTCTGACTCTTTGCAACCTGATAGACTGCAGGCCTCCCTGTCCATCACCAACTCCTGGAGTTTACTCAAACTCATGTCCACTGAGCCGGTGATGCCATCCAACCATCTCATCCTCTGCCTCCTCCCACCTTCAGTCTTTCCCAGCATCAGGGTCTTTTCAAACGAGTCAAATCTTTGCATCAGGTGGCCAAAGTATTGGAATTTCTTCAGCTTCAACACCAGTCCTTCCAGTGAATATTCAGGACTGATTTCCTTTAGGATGGACTGGTTGGATCTTGTTTCTTACATAGCAATATAAAATTAAATGCCTCAAATGGGTATTTTAAACACTGAACACAAAAGAAGAGATGCCGTAAAGAATCTCAGAAAGGAAATCTGGCTTGAGTGGAGCCTTATAGTTGAGCAAGTTTCATTTTGTTTGGTTTAATAGATGGAGACTGAGAGGAGAGATTCCAGGTCGGGTGAATCATTCAACGAGCTTGACCTTTCCAGTGAACCAGCATCTTCCTGGAATTAGTGGGGTTCCAGGCCAGGCCTGAGCAGGGCCATTCTCCTGGGACTCTGAGTGGGGGAAGACGGGATTGGGTGGGTTTGGGGTGAACCTGGAGTGTGGAAGACCTAAACCCCAGCTGAGTGCCATGGGTCTCACAGGAAGAACACGCTGAACACCGAGCCTAAGAGAGGTGCTGCAGACGCAGGCTTAGATTAGTTTTGTGCGTGTGTGTAGAGTGGAGGGCAGGAAAGGGGTGAATAGGGCTTGGAGTCAGTTAGGAGGCCTGGCGGGGGGCAGGGCAGGCGTGCGATGCAGGAGGGCTCAGGGTACAACACCCGGCTGTGACGGTGGGTGTCTGGTGTTCGCTCAGAAGGTGAAGAGGGGTTTCAAGGCTTTATATTCCATGCCCCTCTAATAAATCTTCGGCAGCCTGTGCCTGTTGTGAGTCGAGCCTGATGCATGAGGAGATTCAAGGTGGCAAGTTCGTGAGGCCGGCGGTGAGAATCCCCAGCAGGGTCGGTGGCCCAGCACTTCCTTCCCGAGGACGCTGCTTGCTGGACTCACTCTGCAGAGCTGCCAGGAGTTGCGTGAACAGGATTGTCTGTGCATCTTTAGGAAGGGCCAACATGAGGCCGAAATATAATAGAGAGTCCTTAGAGTGGCATTCTACGTGCCTCTAGCAAGGCCTGCAAGACTTCCCAGGCAGCCCCGTGGTAAAGCATCTGCCTGCCAATGCAGGAGGTGCAAGTTCCATCCCTGGGTCAGATCCCCTGGAGAAGGAAATGGCTACCCACTCCAGGCTTCTTGCCTGGGAACTCCCAGGGACAGAGGAGCCTGGTGGGCTACAGTCCATGGGGTTGCGGAAGAGTCAGACATGACTCAGAGACTGAAAGGGCAGGGTCCTATGGTTACTGGCCGTCCCAGAATCTCAGCACTGGGGACAGACCTGCGGGGCTGGATCTCAGTTTAAGCAGCTTCTCCTGGTCCCTCGCCACAAGGTCTCCCCCTTCTGTCCCTTCTTCCCCTGAATCACAAGCCGTTAGCAAGTACTATCAAAAGAATGAGCTTTAGAATCAAATCGATGTGGGAATAAACCCGCAGTCAGCCTGTTTACCTGTGTAATCATGGAAGAGTTGCTTTGCTTCTCTGGGCACTGTTAACTCCGTCTATATAATGGAAATAGAATGCCTGACTCATGGGGTTCATGGAAAGGTTATGAAGTTCTGTAGGATATTGAAATGGTGCCTGTAAGTGCCTGTTCTGGTATGCCCAGAGTCCTATAGGCCTCCTTCGGGGGGGAGCCAAGGCCTCCCGTTATGCAGCCAAATCTAATGAGTCACTCTCCCCACAGTTTCCCTACCCCTGGACAGAAAGTAAATTTCCTCCTCGGGGCCAGCTCTGATCAATTCTAATGGCTTCCTGGAGCTCTGAGCTTAAAGCTGTGCCCGTGCTCTGTGGGGGAGGGTGCTGCGGTCCATGAGTCTCGCCTGCAGTGGGCTGAGGGGGGTGGGGTGGGAGAAAGATGCACGTGATGCCTTCCAGGTGCCAGGAAGCAGTCCTCCCTGAAGGACCACTTCAGTGATGCGCTATCACCACACGCAGACAGAAGGTGGTCTCATCTTGGCTCACTCTATCCTTTATCCCACCCCCACAACACTTGACGCCAAAAACATACGTGCCACTCACCGTGCGTCTTGCGTCCAAATCCTTCTGATCCTTCAAGGCCTGACATCAAAACCCTCTCCTCTAAAACTGCCTGCAGCCTCCCCGAGCTTCTGGAGTCAGACTGCTCCCCATTTCAGGCTGAAATGTATACTTGCTTTAAATTGCTCTTTTTGTTGTCAATATGTAATTTTTTCTGGACAGCGTGTTTAGAAATGTTTTCATATGCATTTACTGCCTGATCCATTGCTCTCCTGAATTCTTAGGTGTCAGAGAGTGGGGTTTGCTGGGAGGGGCTTGGCCGTGTCCCAGTTGTCTGTGGCCTGGGGTGAGAACAGGGATGCCCAAGAATAACTGCCGGAGAGGCTGCCTCTGCAGGTCTGAGCTGTTGGGAGACAAGCCGTCAGCCACAGTCAAAGGGGGCCTGTTTCAACCATTCCTTTCCTTTGAGTCCTTTCCTGCCCTTAAAAAGCACCCCCCTCCCATGTCTAAAGCCTTTCAAACAAGCAAACCCCTTTGGAAATGAGGTGAAAAGATGGGGGATGCGTCATTTCACCAGGCGCCTTGGGGAACCTAAACTTGCATGTTCGCATCCTTGAACTCTTCCCAGCGCGGGAGGGGTGCGTTGATGTTGACTGGCACAATGAATTAAACGAGATTGTGCTGCATAAGGAGGAGCGGGCCTGGGCCCCACCCCCAGATCCCTCAGACCCCAGTCTGGGAGGCCGGGACCTCAGGAGAGCATTGTCCAGTGACTCCGTTTCTAGTTCCAGGACCTGGCGTCAGCTGGGCCTGCCACCTTCCTCACTGCCTGTCCGCACCAGTGACCCCAGGATCCTCTGCAGCTGAGAAGCTTCTGTTTCTGGAAAGAGGCGACGAGCTGGATTTCCTTGTCCTCTCAGCAGAGAGATGCAGGCAGGTCTCCGACTGACAGTGTCCTTGGAGATTTTCTTAACGGTACGCAGCAAAGGCCCGAGAGCTCAGACATCCGCACCACGGAGACGAGATGGAGCCTGTCTGGGCTGGAGCTTGGCGTGAGCGCCACCTGGTGTCTCAGCCTGGAGTTGCCTGTCCCCATTGGTGCGCTCTGGAGCCGAAGAACTGATGCCTCTGAACTGTGGTGCTGGAGAAGACTCCTGAGAGTCCCTTGGACTGCAAGGAGATCCAACCAGTCCATCCTAAGGGAGATCAGTCCTGGGTGTTCACTGGAAGGACTGATGTTGAGGCTGAAACTCCAGTACATTGGCCACCTGATGCGAAGAGCTGACTCACTGGAAAAGACCCTGATGCTGGGAGGGATTGGGGGCAGGAGGAGAAGGGACGACAGAGGATGAGATGGCTGGATGGCATCACTGTCTTGATGGACATGAGTTTGAGTAAGCTCTGGGAGATGGTGATGGACAGGGAGGCCTGGCATGCTGTGGTCCATCGGGTCACAGAGTCGGACACGACTGAGCGACTGAACAGACTGACTGGAGCTCTGTTGCTCTGTCTCTTCTGAGAAGTCACAGGCCTCATTCTCAGTCACACAGAGTTAGAGGCAAGCACGTGGAACCCTTTCAGCCAGGCCTGAGAACCGGTCACCTGAGAAGGCTCTGTCTGCATCCCTGAGCTCAGCACTGCTCCCACTCACAGACCTCTTCCCAAAAGAGTCCCCTCGAGGCCAAGCCCCCCAGCGTTTGCAGCAGGGCATCCACCCCACTCTGCTGCACCCCCATGAGCCTGTCTGTTCTAGCCTGGGATGGACAGCGGCAGGCCACAAGGGTCACCTGCTGCATCATCTCTTCTGCTTTGCCTTCACCTCAGCTTCTCTGTGCTCTAGGCTGTCCCCACTGGGGATTGGACACAAAGCTGCCTCCCTTATTTATGCTGGTGACATTGGCACAGATTAAACATCAAGGGTAGTAGCCTCATCCAGAAAAGCAGGACTCAAGGGTAGCAGGACAGGTGGCCATCCAGACCCTGGAGAGAAAGCAGATACCGGTCACTGCAGCATAACTTACTAATCGTAAAACCCATATTTTTCAGTGAGAAATTTTCATTAAGTGTTGACTGATGGGTGCAGTCATAGAAGCACCTCCCCGACCAAGACAGGGAAGATTTCTCTCTCCCCAAAGTAGCCCACGTTCCTGCCCTCCACCCGCCGTGGTTGCCCTGGCATTCACCCCTCTAGCTTTGCCTTTTCTAGACTGTCTAGTGGATGGAGTCATACTCACATAATCCTGGGTGACCGGATTCTTCATTAGCATAATTGCTCTTGAGTTTCACCCGCGTTGTTGCCGATGCACGTAGGTCACTCCTTTTATTGCTGAGAAGTGGCCCAGGGAGTAGACAGTCACTTGTTTATGCATTTGCCATGTGACATTTGAGTGGTTTCCAGCTTGAGGCTGTTATGAATAAAACTGTGAGCGTTTGCATACAGAATTTCTTATAGGCACATGTTTCCATTTTTCTTGGGTAAATAGCTAGAGGTAGAATCACTGGGTCATACAGTAAGCGTATGTTTCAGTTGGCGAGAAACTGCCAGATGGTTATCCAAGGTGGCTGAACTGTTTAGACGCCCCCCCACATCAGGCTGGGGGTTTCAACCCCCTACCATCCATCTGGTCCCCAGGAGAGGCCAGCTGACTTGTCTGCTCAGGTTCCCGCCCAGGATAGAGTGTCAGGCCTCCTCTCCTGCCGGGACACAGGCACTCGGGGACCTCGCAGGCTGCTCGCTGCGATCGTCCCCTCTGCATTGCTCTCTAATGACAAGCCCTCGGGGAAGTCGGTGGCAGGGAGGGTGGAAACTTCCCGAAGAGGCTGTTCACGGGCGGCCCCAGCACAAGGCTCATGAGCGGTTAAGAGGGCTCTGCCCCGAGCATCATCGCTCGCTTCTAGACGGATCTAGAAGGAGGGGTTTTCTTTTTGAGAATCGCCAGTCCTGGAGGAAGGACCAGGTCCAGGAGCACCGCCCTGCCCTGGGGCTACCTGCCGCTTCCTGGCTGAGAGGAAGAGCGGAGCTGCACGCCCAGCATCCAGCATCCTTAAGGATGCCTCTGACCTTGGGGTTCCCGGCTGGGCCGGCAAAGGGCATCATGGGCCTTCTCAGGCATTCCTATCTGTTCTCTTGCTGTATCTTGACTGCAGCAGTGTGAAGGAGGCAGCAGGCAGTGTTAGCCCTCCCGGAAGGCAATGACTTTGCACAGTCCGGCTCAGGCTCTATGGACCAACAGTTATTTCTGGAGCTGCTGGCAATGGACAAAAGAACAAAAGCTGTGGCCTTTCGTCATCGAGAAGCTCTGGTTCCCAGACCTGAGTAGCACAGCCTTCAGTGGAGATGACATGACTCTTTGCCCACATGAGGCTTTCAGCTCCCAGGACTCAGCTTGCCCCGCTGCACCGCCTGCCGGGCTGCTGGACACTCAGGGGCAAGGTCGATGCCCTGCCGAGGCTGAGGCACCCAGATGAAGAAGCTGCTCAGGCTTCTGCCTGTCTGCACTGGAAGTTAGCATCGTCTCCCATAGCTCTGTCTCCTCCATCCAGCAAGACAATGGATGTTCCCACACTTCAGGGCAAGCGCCGGGGCCCAGGGCCTGTCGCGTCAGCCTGCTCCGTGAACACAGGGCTGTGGACAGCCAGAGCTCAAGTATGAACAGAATGCCGGGGTTTGACCGTCTCTCTGCATGTCTTTGATTCATCGCATGAGGGCCCTTGCACACGTTTCTATCAAAGTTCCAAGCATTTCGAGTGGCTTCCAGGGCAGCACTAATAAGCACAGCTTCCACTGCAGCCCCCTTCACAATCAGCCCAACGTTGAGGATAAGGAGAGAGCAAGATCCAAACCCAGGGCTGACCTGAGGCTCACGTGGAATCATCGGTGCTTTCAGAGCTAGGATTCCTGAGCCAGGACTGAGCCCGGGGCAGGCCTCCTGCGAGACCCATGAGCGTGGCCCCCGAAGCCCCTGCCAGCCCCTGGTCTGTCCCCTCCCTCTGTCCACAGGTTAGCCCTTGGCGTCTTTCCTCTGCTTCTCTGCCTGCAGTTCCCTCCGCTAACAGCACGTCTGAACGCCACCCAGCTTCCAGGCTGTGTCCACTCAGCTACGCACCATCTCATCCAGAGGCCCCCTCCCAGGCGCTCTCTCGCTCCACAGGAGTCAGCCTCATGCCACTTTCTGTTTTGTTCCCTTGGTCTCTGGAATCAAATCCTTTCCTTGTTCCTCTGTTTTGTTGTTGCTGTTTAGTTGCTCAGTTGTGTCTGACTCTTTGCAACCCCATGGTTGCAAAGCATGTTAGGCTTCCCTGTTCTTCACTATCTCCCAGAGTTTGCTCACACTCATATCCTTTGGGTCCATGATGCCATCCAGCCATCTCATCCTCTGTCGTTCCCTTCTCCTCTCTGCCCTCAATCTTTCCCAGCATCAGGCCCTTTTCCAATAAGTCAGTTCTTCGCATCATGTGGCCAAAGTACTGGAGTTTCAGCTTCAGCATCAGTGCTTCCAATGAGTGTTCAGGATTTCCTTTAGGATGGACTGGTTGGATCTCTTTGCTGTCCAAGGGACTCTCCAGAGTCTTCTCCAGCACCATGGTTTATAAGGTTAACTGAAGTTGCTCAGTCGTGTCTGACTCTTTGAGACACCGTGCACTGTAGCCCACCAGGCTCCTCCATCCATGGGGTTTTCCAGGCAAGAGTACTGGAGTGGGTTGCCATTTCCTTCTCCAGGGATCTTCCCAACCCAGGGACTGAACCTAGGTCTACCAGCATTACAGGCAAGACACTTTACCATCTGAGCCACGAGGAAAGATCCCACACAACCACAGTTTTTGTGCCTTTAAAACCCTGCCGTGCAGTCTGGCACATTCTTTTCTGCTCCCATGTCTCTTTATTTCATTTACAGACGAATGAGTGAACCTTTGACTGCATCTATAGACATTTAGTGAGCAACTTATTATGCGTCTGATATGGGGACTTGAACATATCATAACGTATTTTGTAGTCATGACAATGATGGGGTGTAAGTCACAGCCCACTTCAGAGATGAGCACCCTGAGAATCGCAGTTGGAGTAACCTGCTTCCGGTCCAGCTGGTGGTTGGCCAGGATTCCTGTCGGCACTTCCGGCTCCAAGGACAGCCTCCTCTTGGTGACATCGCTTTGCTCTGCACTTCAGTCCAAAAAGAGCTGCTAGGCAGCCTCTGAACTGAGCGCCACACCCTTCGTTTTACAGAAGTAACTCGTCCTCCTCAGGTTGAGGGCCCTCTGAAGCGCATAGTCGGCGTGGTATTGATCAGCTGAGAGGTTGGGGGATGACCTGATGACCGGCGTTATTGGTCATTGGAGGTGGATTTAATTGGTACGTCTACTCAGCCTGGGTGCCTGTGCGGCCTCGAGCTACAGTTTGCATTCTGTTTGATATCAGAAAGTAGCGGTAACACTGATGCTGTTCTGTTTTGATCTGACAAACAGGCATCTGAAGCACATAAGGGATCCCAACCAAAGTAAAATTACACAGCATCACGTACCAGGTACAGAACAGCTAAGAGGCCAGATGGGAGGAGGCCCCGAGAGCCCTGTGTGTAGCAGTCTCGGGCCACTGCCAGGGACCATGGCCGCAGGCGAGCCCCGCTCCAGGCCTCGTGCGTGGCCCCCTCCGTGAGCTCCCAGCACACACTGCCAGCTGCAGGAGGGGCCCCGGGGCCTGGGAGCAGTGGAGTCGTCGTCTGGGTAGAAAGATACCCCTGAGAGTTTCTGCCCTGCCAGAAAGTGGCAGTGACCTCGTGCACCTGGGCTGAAGGTCCCAGAGCTGGGCTTCTGCTCTTTAACCTCAGCCCTTTGTCTGCTCGCTCCTAAGATGGAACTAAAGGCACCTGCTCCAGATGTTCCAAAGGCTGGGTCAGAGCCTCATACGGCTTTGGAAAGACGTCACTGTGTTTTCTTGGTTTGGCATTAAAATCCCTTCTTCTGGGAGGGAGGGTCAGGATGGGGAAACACGTATACACCCATGGCTGATTCATGTCAATGTATGGCAAAAGCCAACACAATATTGTAAAGTAATTAGCCTCCAATTAAAGTTAAAAAATAAGATAAAATCCCTTCTTCCTTGCATTAAGCAAACATGAACTTCGAAGTGCCATCCCCGTTCCCCCAACTCCTCCAGAAACCCCGAGAAAAGGGGAAAGCTTGTCTTTTGAGAGTTGGGGAAATCTGACAGTGCTGATTGCCAAGGTCCCAGTGAGCACAGTCCGGGTATTCATCTGAAATTATGTAGCTGGACCACCTGCTGGCCTTGCCAAGCCCTCAGTCCAGGGAGGGAGTTCAGGCATGCTTGCTTTGTAGGGAGTAGAAATCCGACCTGTTGTGTGGAACCCTTTTGAAGAAAGACCACATGAGCAAGAAGGTCAGCAGGCAGATAAGCAAAGCCTGGGGCGGAAGAAACGGGCAGCGTCTCCACACTGGCAGAGGCGCGCTGTCCTCAGCCTGCAGAGCGCGTGTCCCCGCCTGAACCCCAGGTCTCATCCCTCAGTCTGTCTGGCTCCCCGGGCACCTCTGATGTCAGCTGAGCTTAAGTGATTCACTCACGTGAGCCTGGCCAGCTGACCTGTTGGATTTCTCATAAAAAAATAAACCACTTTCCTCGGTTGTGTACAGATTCTTAGGAGTTTGAAATATGTGTAAAAATGTGGCTGTAACAATTCATATAGTCAGAGCAGTTAAAAATGTAAAGAAATATGTACCCTTTAAGAAAATTGGTTCTTACCCTTCAGTGGCAATGGCTAAGCGTAGGTCTCACTGTTGATGATGGCGGTGTTGTGGTCGGTCTTAGGTTTGACTTTCACCTTCAGATCCCTGTGTTTTGTAGACAATAAAGTATGCAGCTCCAGTCAAGAGAATGTTTATTTTCAGAGATGGGATGCCCTCTGCCACTTTCAACTCCTTGCAGACAAGGCGCACATCCTATCAACATCACGGCATTAGCCCAACTTGGCCTTTTGTCATCTACTGCTCCTGGGGGCGTGATTTTTAAACTCAGGGAGAGGAAGGTCCTCTGTGAAAGTGATCTTATTATCTTGAGTTCCCAAGAGCCCTTATTATCTTGACATGGATCAAAACCCTGACTTTAGTTATGTCAAATTGTCTGTTGCTGATTTGTTACCAAATTAACCCCAAAACACTAAGTGACATTAGAATAGAAGAAATATTTTTTGCCACAAAGCAGAGAGTTCAGTCTTGGATAAAGAATGTGTTCCCAGTCCATGGAGAAAAATGATCTGTGTGTGTGTGTGTGTGTGTGTGGAGGAGGAGGAGGAAGAAGAGAGGGAGAATGCTTCTTTAAAAAAAAAAAAATTACTAATTTAAATCCATTGCTTTCTTTTTCTCCCCAAGTAAAGTGACACTAGTGGTAAAGAGCCCACCTCCCAGTTGCAGGAGATGCAGGAGATGCGGGTTCGATCCCTGGGTCGGGAAGATCCCCTGGAGGAGGAAATGGCAGCCCACTCCAGTGTTCCTCCCTGGAGAACCCCACGGACAGGAGCCTGGTGGGCTGCCGTCCACAGGGTCTTAAAAACTCAGACACGACTGACGGGACTTAGCATACATGCGCAATCAATCCGAAAATGATTTTAAATTGTGCTGTTTGTCCTGAGACCCAGATCTGGGGAAAGACTTCTCTGAAAATAGAAGCCATTGCTCCTGATGGAGCCAGCTCTCACAGCAGCATGCTACGTGAAATATTTCCATAAAGAAACGGCAGAAGACTCTCTTCCACCCGATTTCAAGGATTCCTCCCTGGATGAAATCAGCCAGAGATGCAAGAATAGCTCTGCAGAGAGTATTATCCCCATAGGGCCTGCTCGGGAAACCCGTGAACTCGGCCTGCTTCCTACAGGTCCTCGGAAGTGGCCCTCAGGCTGCACAGGGGAGGCGGCTAGGAAGCCCATTGTGAAGACTCGTCCAGGTCATCCTCAATATGTTTCTCTTCTTTTCTACCAATGCATTGAACTTTATTTAAAGAGCTGTGTTTTCAAATAGTTATTTCTTGACCCCAGATATTCTATTCCATTCTGACAACAGCCACAAAAGGCTCGCCCTGATGCAGTAGTTTCTAGGTCAGATAGTCTTCCTCATGCTTTATGTGTACCCCTCACTGAATGCTTGGAGAATTCCTATTATGTAGAGGCTACTATTAGCCGCTTTTATGCATTTAAACCCAGTGTGGTGGGCGCACTGGCACAGCTGGCCCCTGGCACGGCAGAATGCGTCCAGTTCCTCCCGCTCTTGGCTTCTGCTGTCTGCGTCTTGACCTCTCTGCTCGCCCCAGCTTTCTCTGTGTTCAGGTGTTCTCAAGCCCCCAGCGATACAACAGAAAATAGAGCTGAGCCCGTCACCCACAGGAGCGAAGAGAGGACGCATAAACAGCAAAACTGGGAAAGTTGTAGAGCAAAGGAAGACGGGAAAATCATGAAGCCCAAGCATGAGATGGCTGAGTCGCACCCCAGGAACCGAGCTGGTTTCTCCTGACCCTCCCCACCCCCAGGGTGGTCCTCAGCAGCCCAGGCCTGGACCGCGCTCAGACCAGACCACGTGGGGCAGCTCCTGGTTGACTGTGGTCTGCTCTCTGCTGGGTCAGCCCTTTAGAATGTCACCTCTGATGAGAAGAAGGCTTAGGCCTGGGCCCTCGGGATGCTTTTGGAAGGTCAATGGGAAGGGCTATGGGAGAAAAACAAGGATGGTTTGAAAATTAAGAAGCCATCAGAACCCCAGCTTCCCCTCGCTGACTCCCCTGAAGTCGGGAGGTGTGTTTCCTGGCGGGGGTGAGCAGAGGCCCTCAGATGAAGGAACATCAGGACAGTGTGAGGTCTGAACAGGGACAAGGGGACGCTTGGAGGGTGTGGAGAGACTCCCTGACATGTGGCAGCCACGCCTCACCCACCAGGGCGGGGACTGAGGATCCTTCCCAAAAGATGCTGGCAGAGCCGGGTCCAGAAGATGCCAGCTGGAGGGCCCAGGGGGACCAGGCAGACCCTCCCGCGCTCTGCAGGACTCCCCGTCAGCTCCTCAGTCCCAGCTTCCTCGATGTGGGGGCCCGAGGGGGAACCACCACCAGACCGCAGACGTCTTCTCGTCTGAGAGACAGAATCCAAAGCAAACAGCAGCGGCGTTGTGGAGAAAACAGCGATCACAAGAGGAGAAGCCAGCGTTAGGACCAGAGCCTCTTCTTAAATCCTCAGATGACTTGTTACTCTCAGGAGACAAAACAGAACAACGCATGCTGGTTTTGAATTTCAAAGCACCAGACTCTTAGAAAGAAAAATACGGTAGAAATGAAAACTCAGTAGAAAGGTTTAAAGACAGAGGTGAAGACATTTTGCCGAAAATGCGACAGAGACAGAGACAAAGAGATAAGAAAAGTAGGAAGGAGTGATGAGATACAGAAAAGAGAGGAAAGCCGTGAAGATAATTGAGAGGCCCAGCTGAGAAATTTACAAGCACATTTACGACTTAGCTAAATATAATTTTTAACGATACAAATGAGATTACTTACAAAACAGAAACAGACCCACAGACATAGAAAACAAACTTATAATTACCGAAGGGGAGCGATTAGGAAGAAAACAGAGGAGAGATAAATTAGGAGTTTGGGATTAACAGATGCACACTGCTGTATATAAAACAGATAAACACCAAGATCCTACTGCATCACACAGGGAACTCCACTCAATAGCTTGTAATAACCTCTAATGGGAGGTAACTAAAGAAGAATATCTGTGTGTGTATTTATAACTGAATCCCTTTGCCGTACACCTGAAACTGACACACCCTGTGAATCAATTATACGTCAGTGATATTTTAAAAATAAATAAGCACAGTCTTTAAGCCCCTGTATCCACTGCACGTGAGAATCTCGCGCGCCTTCCCCCGGTGAAGCTCACTCTGTCCACACATCACGTCTCACCCCACCCCGTGTGTGGTAGTTGCTCAGTCGTGTCCGACTCTTTGTGGCCCCATGGACTGCAGCCTGCCAGGTTCCTCTGTCCGTGGGATTCTCCCTGCCCGGGGCTAAATGCATCCCAGAGCCCTGCTGGCCGTTAACCACAGAGCACAGATCCCAGGCCGGGGCCATGTGAGCAGGAAAAATCCAGGCTGCCTGCCGGGTCCTCGTTGTGTGGGTGCCACCCAGGAGGGCTGTCTGTGGACAGGCTGCTGGATCCATTTCTAGGAGGACTGGGTCTTCACTCCAAAAGCTCAGCAACAGGCATCGCCCTCAGCATGCCTCTGGGCTTGGACTTCACAGCCCATGAATGGACAGGCCAAGGGCGCCATGAGGGATGGAGGGGCTGGCCTGGCCCAGACCATGGACCATGGTCTTAGACCAGGATCGCCCGTGAAGGCTTCCTCTGACTGTTCTTCCCTGAAGCCCCAGCGGGGGCTAGACAACTGTCTGAGAATTGAAACCTCTGCCCAGAGCCCCCTTCATGCAAGACACGCCTTGGAATAATAAGATTATTTCAGGCCTGGTTCTAAAAAGAAGCCCCCAGGTTAATGAAGATATCTGAGTTATGCCTTCCAACATGAGGGGAATAGCAGAGCAGATTGAGGGGTGAATCTGTGATCAGCAGAAGAGGAGATGAATCCTCAGATCAGAAGTGATATCTCAGAGGACAAGAAGAGATTTATCTGCAGGCTTCAAACACGTGCACTGCTGATTCTGTCGAGCCTGGGGATGCTGGGGAG
Source organism: Hydropotes inermis (assembly GCA_020226075.1). Taxonomy (NCBI): domain Eukaryota; kingdom Metazoa; phylum Chordata; class Mammalia; order Artiodactyla; family Cervidae; genus Hydropotes; species Hydropotes inermis. The sequence continues at coordinate 109,530,725 of CM035270.1, forward strand.
AGAGAGACGCAGGGTAACAGGCACTTGTTGTCTTCCTGGGCCCTTAATTAGAATGAGTCATTTCTGTTCCAAAGAATTTTTTTCCTCTGTAGTGTTTGGTGGTGTTCTGCTTTCTAACTTGCTGGTTCTCATTGCCTACCTGAGCTGTTGGAGAGTTAATGTTGTCTGGCTTCTCTGGGCTGTGCTTTTCTGTTATCAGTATATACACAGGTGCATGTGTGTTCAGTTGCTTCACTCGTGTCCGACTCTTTGAGACCCTGTAGACTGTGGCCCGCCAGGCTCCTCTGACCATGGGATTCTCCAGGCAAGAATACTGGAGTGGGTAGCCTTTCCCTTCTCCAGGGGATCTTCCCAACCCAAGGATCAAACCCAGGTCTCCCGCATTGCAGGCAGATTCTTTACCAGCTGAGCCACCAGGGAAGCCCAAATATGCACAGTTAAATTGGCTTAAAGTAATTCTGTGAAGGGCCGCATCAGTGTCTTAAGATAACACCCAGCTCTTGTCCAGAAGGAGCCTGGTTCACTGATGACTGCACATGGAGCTGGAGAGCTGAGCCCCTACATGCATGTAGGACGTGTGTGCGGGCAGGTCCTGAGGGCTCCGTGGAGCTGCCTTGGCCACCCAGCCTTCCGGGTGCCTCATTCCTGGTGCCTCAGCCTGAGGAGTCCCACTTCTGCTGGATTTGATGCTGATGCAATTGAAAGCCCCGCCCAGCTTCAAGGATATAAACTCCATCTTTGGATGGAAAACACCTAGATTTTTGAAAAAGCGTTTGGGACCAGGAGTACTGTTGTGGCCCTGTTGGGGAAACCTCGTTTGCCACTCAGGCTGAAAAGATTTGCTGGGTATTCTCTCTATAGTTCATATTTTAAATATATGAGTATATATCAGATACACATTTTTAAACTACATTCACACAATCTGTCCTAAAATTCAGATATGGACTTACTTGAAGACTGTGGGCAGAGTGTACTATGTAACAGAGCCCTGCTCTCATTGTGTGAAAGGTAGCCTTCCTTATCCCAGCTTTCTGCAGGCTTAGATATAAGAAATATTAGAAGTTCCTTAATAAGTAAGATGCATAGCCTCCCATCCAGATATGTACAGTCCATATTTAAATAGTATGACTTCTCATGGCAAATCTCCAAATTGTCTAACATTGCTACTGAATATCCCATCTCTTCTTGGAGGAGATGCTTGAGTAGAAAAATATAAATTTTTTTGGAAGCCTTTAAGAAATAGTAGAAGCAAATGTCTTAAGTGTAGGAACAGGAAAAGATGACCCGCCACGTCTATGATGATACTTGCTAGTGATAACAAGAGTGTTTGGGACCCTGTGTATTCATGAGAATTCATAATGAGGCGGTAACTTCCAGAGTCCCCAGCTTTTAACACCCTAATCTGCTCATTCTATTGTTTATTCTATTGACGCTTTGGCAGTTTTTCAGTCTAGCTGTTTCAGCAATTGCTCGATACCAGAAACTTGAAGGGACTTTGTTATTAATGAACACCATCTTATGCCAGTACTGCATGCTCTTGAGAGAAGCTCCACTCACAACGTGTGTTTCGTCCTCAAATACTGTGAGCTGATAAAGGGATGTGGACCACGCTGCCCCCTTACCCACCCAGAGACGGCAACCCGGTGGTGACCAATTTCCCCGTGTCTCCATCACTCGCTGCCTTGCTGCCCTGCATGTGACTGATGTTCGTTCATCGGCTCTCCATACAAGCACCCACCTTGCTTCTAAATCACAGGAGAAAACCCTCAAATAGCTCTGGGATTTCCAGGTTTGGATCACCTGTCTTTTACACCATTTATGGTCACTGAAACCGCATCTCAGATAAAAGGTTTTTGAGCAATGTGTTCTCTGGGCCAGTAACTGCGCATTTCCCCAGACTCAGAACTAATGCCTGTGAGCAGGCGGAGAGGGTGAGAAGAGGCAGGAAAGGGTGGGAGGAAGTGCAAACCCTCTGAGGGGGAAGGGGGCAGAGCACCCTCCTGAGCTGGCTGCTCACTCCACGCACTTCCTTAAAGGGCCTGTCTCCTCAAAACTCCACCCAGTCTCCACGGCTGGGAGCTCCGTTCACTCCTGACACAGGCCAAGAACGAATCACTGGCTTCCTGTAAGGGTGCGTTCTATGACACCCTTCTTTGGTTCTTTTATTCTGTCCTGGAATTTTACTCTAGAAGCAGGAACAAAAAAGCCCTTGAAACGACCGACCACTTTTTTTTTTCCAATTCTGTTGAGGTATAGCTGATTTACAGTGTTGCGTTAATTTCTGCTGTACATCAGAGTGATTCAGTTATACATATATGTTCTTTTTCATGCTCTTTTCCATTATGACTTGTTGCATGACACTGAATATAGTTCCCTGCGCTTTACAGAAAGACCTTGTTGTTCATCCACTCCGTGTAATAGTTTCCATCTGCTAATCCCAAACTGCCAGCGCTTCCCAATCTGCACCCCACCCCACCCGACCCCTGGCAACCACTAGTCTCTTTTCTATGTCTGTGAGTCTGTTTCTATTTGGTAGGTAAGTTCACTTATGTCATATGTTAGATTTCACATATAACTGTTGTCATGTGGTATTTGTCTTTTTCTGACTTCTTTCGATTAGTATGATAATCCCCAGGTCCATCCATGTAACTGCAAATGGAGTTATTTCACTCTTTTTTGTGGCTGAGTAATATTCCACTGTGTGTATTTACCATCTTTATCCATCATCTGTTGATGGACATTTAGGTTGCTTCCATGTCTTGGCTGCTGTGAATCATGCTGCTATGAACATAGGGGTGTGTGTATCTTTTCAAGTTATAGTCTTTTTCTGGATCATATGTCAACTCTGTTTTTCATTTTTGAGGGAATCTCCATACTGTTTTCCATAATGGCTGCACCAATTTACATTCCCAGCAACAGTGCAAGAGAGTTCCCTTTTCTCCACATCCTCACCACATTTATTCTTTGTAGACTTATTAATGATGGTCATGCGGACAGGCATGAGGTGGCACCTCACTGTAGCTTAGATTTGCATCACTCTGACAAACAGCGATGATGAGCATGTGGTCATGTGCCTTTTGGCCATCTGTAGGTCTGGTCATAGCAAAAACCCTCTTCCAACAACACAGAAAAAGACTCTACACATGGACATCACCAGATGGTCGACACCAAAATCAGATAGATTATATTCTTTGCAGCCAAAGATGGAGAAGCTCTATACAGTCAGCAAAAACAAGACTAGGAGCTGACTGTGGCTCAGATCATGAACTCCTTATTGCCAAATTCAGACTGAAATGGAAGAAAGTGGAGAAAACCACTAGACCATTCAGGTATGACCTAATTCAAATCCCTTGTGACTATACAGTGGAAGTGAGAAATAGATTTAAGGGACTAGATCTGATAGACAGAGTACCTGATGAACTATGGACAGAGGTACATGACACTGTACAGGAGACAGGGATCAAGACCATCCCCAAGAAAAAGAAATGCAAAAAAGCAAAATGGCTGTCTGAGGAGGCCTTACAAATAGCTGTGAAAAGAAGGGAAGTGAAAAGCAAAGGAGAAAAGGAAAGATATTCCCATTTGAATGCAGAGTTCCAGAGAATAGCAAGGAGAGATAAGAAAGCCTTCCTCACCGATCAATGCAAAGAAATAGAGGAAAACAATAGAATGGGAAAGACTAGAGATCTCTTCAAGAAAATTAGAGATACCAAGGGAATGTTTCATGCAAAGATGGGCTCAATAAAGGACAGAAATGGTATGGACCTAACAGAAGCAGAAGATATTAAGAAGAGGTGGTAAGAATACACAGAAGAACTATACAAAAAAGATCTTCACGACCCAGATAATCACGATGGTGTGATCACTTACCTAGAGCCAGACATCCTGGAATGTGAAGTCAAGTGGGCCTTAAGCATCACTACGAGCAAAGCTAGTGGAGGTGATGGAATTCCAGTTGAACTATTTAAAATCCTGAAAGATGACGCTGTGAAAGTGCTGCACTCAATATGTCAGCAAATTTGAAAAACTCAGCAGTGGCCACAGGATTGGAAAAGATCAGTTTTCATTCCAATCCCAAAGAAAGGAATGCCAAGGAATGCTCAAACTACCGCACAATTGCACTCACCTCACACGCTAGTAAAGTAATGCTTAAAATTCTCCAAGCCAGGCTTCAGCAATACATGAACCGTGAACTTCCAGATGTTCAAGCTGGTTTTAGAAAAGGCAGAGGAACCAGACATCAAATTGCCAACATCCGCTGGATCATCAAAAAAAACAAGAGAGTTCTAGAAAAATATCTATTTCTGCTTTATTGACTATGCCAAAGCCTTTGACTGTGTGGATCACAATAAACTGTGGAAAATTCTGAAAGAGATGGGAATACCAGACCACCTGACCTGCCTCTTCAGAAACCTGTATGCAGGTAAGGAAGCAACAGTTAGAACTGGACATGGACCAACAAACTGGTTCCAAATAGGAAAAGGAGTACCTCAAGGCTGTATATTGTCACCCTGCTTATTTAACATATATGCAGAGTACATCATGAGAAACACTGGGCTGGAGAAAGCACAAGCTGGAATCAAGATTGCCGGGAGAAATATCAATAGCCTCAGATATGCAGATGACACCACCCTTATGGCAGAAAATGAAGAGGAACTAAAAAGCCTTTTGATGAAAGTGAAAGAGGAGAGTGAAAAAGTTGGCTTAAAGCTCAACATTCAGAAAACTAAGATCATGGCATTTGGTCCCATCACTTCATGGCAAATAGTTGGGGAAACAGTGGAAACAGTGTCTGACTTTATTTTTCTAGGCTCAAAAATCACTGCAGATGGTGATTGCGGCCATGAAATTACTTTTTGGAAGGAAAGTTATGACCAACCTAGACATAATATTAAAAAGCAGAGACATTACTTTGCCAACAAAGGTCCGTCTAATCAAGGCTATGGTTTTCCAGTGGTCATGTATGGGTGTGAGAGTTGGACTATGAAGAAAGCTGAGCACCAAAGAGTTGATGCTTTTGAACTGTGTGTTGGAGAAGACTCTTGAGAGTCCCTTGGTCTGCAAGGAGGTCCAACCAGTCCATCCTGAAGGAGATCAGTCCTGGGTGTTCATTGGAAGGACTGACGCTAAGGCTGAAACTCCAGTACTTTGGCCACCTAATGCAAAGAGCTGACTCATTTGAAAAGACCCTGATGCTGGGAAAGATTGAGGGCAGGAGGAGAAGGGGACGACAGAGGATGAGATGATTGGATGGCATCACTGACTCGATGGACATGAGTTTGAGTAAACTCCGGGAGTTGGTGATGGACAGGGAGGCCTGGTGTGCTGCGGTTCATGGGGTCATTGAGTCAGACACGACTGAGCGACTGAACCGAACTGAATTAAGGTCTTCTTTGGAGAAATGTCTAGTTAGTCTTCTGCCCATTTTTGATTGGGTGGTTTTTCTGTTCTTGGTTTGTATGAGCTCTTTGCATATTTTTGATGCTAAGCTCTTGTTGGTCACATCACTTGCAAATATTTTCTCCCAGTCTGTGTGTTGTCTTTTTGTTTTGTTAATCGTTTCCTTTGCTGTGTGAAAGTTTGTAAGTTTGGTTAGGTCCCATTTATATATTTTTGCTTTTATTTCTCTTGTCTTGGGAGAAAATGAAAGTGAAAGTCTCTCAGTCGTCTCCAACTCTGTGACCCCATGGACTATACAGTCCATGGAATTCTCCAGGTCAGAATAGTGGAGTGGGTTCCGTTCCCTTCTCCAGGGGACTCTTCCAAACCCAGGGACTGAACCCAGGTCTCCTGCATTGGAGGTGTATTCTTTACCAGCTGAGCCCCCGGGGAAGCCTGTTTGCTGACCTACAAAAACACTGGTACAATTTCTGTCAGATAAAGTTTGCCTTTGTTCTCTTCTAGGAGTTTTATGGTATCAGGTCTTATATTTAAGTCTTAAGGCCATTTTGAGTTTATTTTTGAGTATAGTGTTCTAACTTCATTGATTTACATGTGGCTGTCCAGCTTCACCCCACTTGCTGAAGAGACTGCCTTTGCCCACTGTATATTCTTGGCTCCTTTGTCGAAGGTTAATTGATCATAGGTGTGTTGGTTTATTTCTGGACTCTCTGTTTTGTTCCGTTGATCCATATGTCTGTTTTCGTGCCAACACCATGCTGCCAGAAACTTGTTTTTACTGCTGCATGATGTAAGGTGGAACCTCCGAGAAGGTAAACAAACGTGTTTATTCTAAAGGAGGAGTTCACTCAGACGCCCAGACTGGCAGTCTGGCTGTGAACACAGAGGGCGTCCACACTGCCACCCCGCCCGTGGAGAATCCCCTGAGCCGAGGGTGCCTGAGTCCCAGAGCCTCAGGCCGCAGGACCATCTCACTTTGGAAAAGCCCTGCGCGCGTGATTTGTGCTTCCTCTCCCGTCCCCCACCCCTCCACTGTCATCAGCAGAAACAGCAGTAGCACCTCCGCCCCCGTTTCCAGGAGCGTTGCCGGGTCTGCCCACCTACACCCCGCCACAGCCCCCGAGGAATGACCCCATCTCACAGAGAAGACAGTGGAAGAGCTCAGAAAGGTTGAGCGTCTCACCCAAAGGCGATCCAGCCTGGGCGTGGGGCTCTTGGCATTTCATCCAAGAGTGATGATCTGGTGTGATCATCCAAGTGTCTGATCCGGAGGTGCATTCTCTCCTTCTCAGAAGGGCGCCTAGTTAGGGTGATGCTGCGCGCTGTAACTTCACCCAAGAGCACACGCCGTGTGTTGTCACACTGCCTGGGTGTCTGGCCCTAGACACCAGGGCCTGGAGGAGCGGGAGCAAGGAGAAGCACGTGGTGATGTGGCAGAAGGGGGTGGAAAGGCCAGGTCCCCCCAGCCCTGCAGAGCTGCAGTCCCGCGTGGCACCGTGGGGTGTTCGTGGGGCCTTCTCTGAGCATCAGACCCTCTGGAGGGGGTGGGTGCCAGGCCGAGAGGCACCCAGACTGCACCCTGACCAGGCCGGGCCCCTTTAGCTTGGCTCACACAGCCCACACTGGCCCCTGGGTGTTGGGGGGAAAGCACGGGTGGGCTCTCTCCTCGTGCAGACGCCGCCCCCTTCCCCCAGGGGGCGTGCATCCTGGGGAGGCAGTAAGGGCATGAAGGCTGGCACCAGGTCCTGAGCGGAACAGAGGTCACCGTGAACCTAGACTCTGCCGCAGGCTTGATGCCTGGGGCGGCCGCAGTGAGGGCTGCTCCTCCCCGCCTCCTCCCCGCCTCCTCCCCGCCTCCCCCGCCTCCTCCCCCTCCTCCCCCGCCTCCTCCCCGGCCTCCTCCCC
>CM035270.1:109538429-109562325 GCA_020226075.1 Hydropotes inermis
CCTCCTCCCCCGCCTCCTCCCTCTCCTCTCCTGGTATTTAAAACTAATCTTTCTGTGTGGTTTTATTTAATACTTGTGTTTGTCATCATGTATATTAGAGTAGGGGACTTCTGAGGTATCTCAGTGGTAAAGAACCCGCCTGCCGATACAGGAGACCTGGAGACTCGGGTCTGATCCCTGGGTTGGGAAGATCCCCTGGAGGAGGGAATGGCAACCCACTGCAGTATTCCTGCCTGGAGAATCCCAGGGACAGAGGAGCCTGGCGGGCTACAGTCCATGGGGTCGCAGAGAGTCAGACACGACTGAGTGACTGAGCGCACACTCACACATTAGACTGTCCCTGTAGATGGGGTGGGTGGAAATGTCATAAATATTTCAGAACAAGCCTCCCCTAGTCACTCAGTGAGTAGAGCTTCTCTGCCTGGAAACTTCTATGTCCAGATCTTTCACAAGGAAAGGAACTTCCCATAGATCATAGATACAGAAGCATCTTAAAATGAATGGTAAGACATGTACTCAAGTGCTGGCCATTCAGGAAGGGTTTGTGCCTGGAAGGGTGCCTGCCTAAAGGATTAAATTGTGTAATTTAAGATATACATAAAAATGATAACACAAATCTTTAAGTTATGAATCAGTTTAAGATATCACAAACCCTAACCAGTTAACAGTGGCAATTAGACTAGACCCTGTTTTTTCATACATCCACTCATCCATTTGTTCATTATTCAGTCAGTATACATAGACATCTACAATGTGTCAGACCCTATTCTATGACTAGGAGTGTAGCTTTTATTTGTATGTTACCCACCATGCAAAATACATACTTCATTCCACACTGATAATGCTATTTTTTTATGTCTTTCACCATAAAAGTTTAGGAACCAAATAAGCAATTTTTTTTGCTTTTCTTTGCCAAATGCCATTTTTTGTTGGGAAGCTTTTCAATCCCCTGAACTCACTTGGAAGATAAATGAGTCAACTTGGCTACATTAATTTACTTTTCAAAATTCAACATGATTTATGCCCTATTTTGTTTATTGCTCAAATAAGCAAAATCAGAATGGATGGCATGACTATTTTGAGATATAGGAAGTCCAGATAATTTTATTCTTCCTTAATTATTTTTTAACCAATTCATCTCTATCCTGGTGATGATTCATCAGAGATCTTACCATGGATTCTTTAAAATAAACAGTAAATAGAAAGGAAGTCAGAAAAAGGGTAGACGACAGCAACCAATCCCCAAATAAATCCATAGCTTCATGCATTTTCTTTTTTATTCTCTCTCTCTCTGTATATCTCTCTCTCTCACACATGCACGCACACACAGACTCACTCTTCATAATAACCCAGTCCATAATGGAAAATCATTTGATGACAGGGAAGCAGGTCTTGGGCTCAAGGCAGAGAGATCTGCAAGTGGTCCCCGCGGCTGGAGGACCCGTGTGGAGCTGGCATCCAGCTTCTCTGATGGAGAAGCCTCCTCCACGGGAAGCCATATGAAAGCACAGTGAGACGTACACAGACAAAGCTTCCTTGGTCTCCTCTCTGAGCGTCTTCCTGCTTTGTTCCTCAGTCAGTTGGAGACTTTTTTTCCCTTTGACCAAAGCAGGAGATTAATCTTCAAACAAAAGTTAATCAGCTATGTGTCCTTGAGCAAATCACTTACTACTCAGGGCTTCAGTTGCTCTGAGAAATGAAGCTTCTTGGGCTGCAGTAACAAGTTACCACTAACCGAGTGGCTTAAAGCAACAGAAATTTATTCTTTCCCAGTTCTGAAAGTCAGTGGTCCAAAACCAGGGTGTCCCCGAGATTGTGCTCCCTCTGACACTTCTCGGGGGGGACCGTTTCTCGCCTCCTCAGGCCTTTGGAGGATGCACTCGGGCCCTGGCGCTCCTTGGCTTGTGGGCACATCACTCCGATCTCTGCCTCCATCCTCACGTGGCCTTCTCCCTCTGTGTCTGTTCTGTGCATCTCATCTTATGAAGACGCCAGCTACCAGATTTCAATCAGCCTCTCTCCTTTTCCAGAATGACTTTATTTTAATGTGATGATGTCAGCCAAAAACCTATGTAAAAATAAGGTCGGGACTCAGCATCTCGTCTGGGGGGACAGAATTTGACCCACAATGCATAGCTTTGGCTGCTTGACCTCTAAGATGCCTGCAGCAGGTTCCTAGCCTGCATGACCAGGCAGACTGTGGTACTGCCACCTACCTAAGAAGCGAGGCAGAGAGGGCTCAGTTCACTCGTGTCATGCTGAGGACTCGGGGGATAGCCCAGGGGAGATGCCCTGTGTGCCGCCTGAGGGATGGGGGGGCCCTGGGCTGGGGTGTGATCTTGGCGCTCCTCAGAGTAGGAATTGAGATTGGCCATGATTGTGAATGTTCAACTGCCACACACCTGCACTCATCTCACACGCTAGCAAGGTCATGCTGAAAATCCTCCAAGCCAGGCTTCAGCAATACGTGAACCATGAACTTTCAGATGTTCAAGCTGGATTTAGAAAAGGCAGAGGAACCAGAGATCAAATTGCCAACATCTGTTGGATCATCGAAAAAGCCAGAGAGTTCCAGAAAAACATCTACTTTTGGTTTATTGACTATTTGACTATTGACTATTTATTGACTATTGCTTATTTGACTGTGTGGATCCCAACAAACTATGGATAACTCTTCAAGAGATGGGAATACCAGACCACCTGACCTGCCTCTTGAGAAATCTGTGTGCAGGTCAGGAAGCAACAGTTAGAACCAGACATGAAACAATAGGCTGGTTCCAAATCAGGAAAGGAGTACGTCAAGGTTGTATATTGTCACCCTGCTTATTTAAGTTCTATTTGGAGTACATTATGCAAAACGCAGGGCTGGATGAAGCACAAGATTGCCAGGAGAAATATCAGTAACCTCAGATATGCAGATGACATTACCCTTGTGGCAGAAAGCGAAGAGGAACTAAAGAGACTTGATGAAAGTGAAAGAGGAGAGTGAAAAAGCTGGCTTAAAACTCAATATTCTAAGAACTATGATCACAGCATATGGTCCCATTACTTCCTAGCAAATAGATGGGGAAACAGTGGAAACAGTGACAGCCTTTATTTTGGGGGGCTCCAAAATCACTGTGGATGGTGACTGCAGCCATGAAATTAAAAGACGCTTGCTCCTTGGAAAAAAGCTTTGACCAACCTAGACAGCATATTAAAAAGCAGAGACATTACTTTGCCCATGAAGTTCTGTCTAGGCAAAGCCATGGTTTTTCCAGTGGTCATTTATGGATGTGAGAGTTGGACTATAAAGAAAGCTGAGTGCCAAAGAACTGATGTTTTCGAACTGTGGTGCTAGAGAAGACTCTTGAGAGTCCCTTGGACTGCAAGGAGATAAAACCAGTCAATCCTAAACAAAATCAAGCCAAAATATTCATTGGAAGGACAGATGCTGAAGCTGAAACTCCAATACTTTGGCCATCTGATGCAAAGAGCCAGCTCATTAGAAAAGACCCTGATGCTGGGAAAGATTGAAGGCAGGAGGAGAAGGGGACGACAGAGGATGAGATGGTTGGATGGCATCACCAACTCAGTGGACATGAGTTTGAACAAACTCCGGGAGATGGTTATGGACAGGGAGGCCTAGCATGCTGCGGTCCGTGGGGTCGCAAAAAGTCAGACGCAACTGAACAACAAAAATGACCATAAGGAGATCACCAGGGTGGGAGTGCAATGGGAGGAGCAGGTGCGGCCAGTGGAGCCCAGGGCACTCAGTTTTAAGGAGGAGGCCTTAAGAGCAGGCCATCTTCACAGTGGGGTGGAAGCCACACTCCGCTAGGTTGAGAACAGGGTGGAAAGTCAGAAACTGACCCCTGCATGTGATGTACTTCATGAGGTTCCGGAGAAAAGACAAGGGGGTGGATCATAAATGGACGGAATGGGAAAGTGCCCCCTTGGAAAGAAGTAACAATGAAGAGAGAGGAGAAAGGTAGATGGAGCCAGTCCTCGGGATGCTGGGGCTTCATGAGGGTTACTCCACTGCAGCCCCTGTGGAGAACTGTATGGAGGTTCCGAAAAAGCTAAAAATAGAGCTGTCATTTCCAGGAATCCCACTCCTGAGCATGTATCTGGACAAAAGTTATCATTCAAAAAGATGCATTCAGCTCTGTGTTCAGCAGTACACACAGCAGCTGCGACATGGCAGCAAGCCAGATGCGCATCAGCAGACGCAGGAATAGCGACAATGTGTGTGGTGTTCGTGTGTATACAGTGGGACAGCACTCAGCCATGAAAGGGCTGAAATAATGCCTTCTGCAGCAACACGGATGGCCTGGAGATGATAATATCACACTAAGTGAAGTGGGTCAGACAGAAAACGAGCATTGCCGTATATGTCTCTTCTGTGTGACATCTAAAATATGACACAGATGGACTTACCTACCAGCCGAAACAGATTCAGACGCAGAGAACAGACCTGTGATTGACAGGAGAGGGGCTTGGCCGGGAACGGGGGGGAGGACTGGGAGTCTGGAATTAACAGATGCAGAGTATCACGTGAAGAATGAGTAGACAAGGTCTTCCTGTACAGCGCAGGGAAGTGTATTCAATATCCTATAATAAACCATAATGGGAAAGAATATGAAAAAATGTATTTTCATGTGTAACTTAATCTTTGCGGTACAGAAGTTAGCACAGCATTGTAAATGAAGTGCATGTGTGCACGTGTGTGTGTGTGTGTGTGTGTGTGCACGCTCAGGCGTGTCCAACTCTCTGTGACCCCGTGGACTGTAGCCCTCCAGGCTCCTCTGTCCGTGGGATTTCTCGGGCAGAATCCTGGAGTGGGCTGTCATTTCCTCCAGAGCAGCAGGTTCCTCCCGGAACGTGACCAAGATCGGGCCCCTTCCCGTCTGCCCCACAGGTGGGTCTCTGCTCAGAGCAGAGGAAGGGGGCAGCAGATAAAAGGGGACGTGAAGAGAGCAGGAGAGGTTGGAGTTGGTGCCGAGAGGGTGGCGAGCACCCAAGCCCTAGATGTAAGGACATCGACGGGTGGGTTAGTCCCAGTCAGGGGAGAGACTCCGGTTGGCTCCATGCTTTTCTCTGCTGGTTCCAGGGTCTGGGTGTGTCGGGGGGGAGGGGGTGGCTGGAAGAGATGCACTTTTAACGTGAAAGCAAAAGAATCTGACACAATCACGTGCAGATGCAAAAATACAGGTTTATTTCACAGAAACAGATGGGGAGGGTATGGTTGAGAGCTAACATCTCTGTACCCAAGCTCCAGTCTAATACAGGAATATAGGTCATGTGTTGGGTTGCCGAGTTCTGTAAATTTGTCCTTATAGCTGATATGTGGTTAAAGTTACACAGAATTTGTGGTGCATAGTCGACTTGAATATTTACCTGTGTGTGTGTGTGTGCGTGTGTGTGTGCCTGTGTGCACTCAGTCGCTCAGTCGTGTCCAGCTCTTTGCGGCCCCGTGGACGGTAGCCCTCCAGGCTCCTCTGCCCATGGAATTTTCCAGGCAAGAATACTGGAGTGGGTTGCTGTTTCCTTCTCTAGGGGATTTACCAGTTTATCAGTGAGTAAATGGGCATTTATCAAGTATGTACTAGATAATGGGCTTCCCTGGTGGCTCAGTGGTTAAGAATCTGCCCGCAGTGCAGGAGATGCAGGTTCAGTCCCTGGGTCAGGAAGATCCCCTGGAGAAGGAAATGGCAACCCACTGCAGTATTCTTGCCTGGAGGATTCCACGGACAGAAGAGCCTGGGGGGCTACAGTCCATGGGGTCGCAGAGAGTCGGACACGACTGAGCGAGTAACACTTCCACTTTCAAGTGCTGTGTGGCCTGCTCTCAGTATACACAGTACCGTATCCTGTTGAATCATGTGATCTGTGGTCACGTGTGATCAGCCCAGACACATGATCTTGCATCAGGAAGCTGGAACCTGGGCGCTAGACTTCTGATCGCCAGCCTGAAGGTCTTCCTATAACTGTTGCCTCCAGGCTGTGGACTCTTATCTGTCGTCTCCCGAGAGGGAGCATTGGTCTCCTGAGCACAGGGGAGCAGAGGTAATGAATCTGGACGCGTGTGTGTGGGTGGGTGCATTCGCCTGGTGCTCACCCCGCCTTCTGCGACACTTTATCTACTGGAGATATGATTTCCAGGCAGCATTTATGGAAATTTTTACAGGAATTTACAGTTGTTAGAGAGAAGTTCATCAGCTATTGTGAGTATCCTAGATGTATCCTAGGGTATCATAATCGAACAAACTAATTTTCAGTAATAAGTAAGGCTACTTCTTTCTGATCCCCTACCCTGTGGTCTGTGCTTCAAAAATTCTAGATAAACCCAGGACAGGTGAGCTCATTAGACCTTTAAACGTGCTAAAGTTCTTTTCCTTAGTGCCATGCATCCATCTATAGTCCATCCATCTTGTTTTTCTATTCAAATGCGTGTATTGAGTGCTGAGGCTGTGTTAGATACAGAAGTTAGATACAGTCATGTGTTAGATTCAGAAGTCATGGTTTTTCAATTCAGTATCAATATCACAGTATGTCAGGGTTGGGGTAATTCTCTAACTTTTCATTACATACTATAATATTTTTTATAACCAATCAGCTATAAGCTACTAAAATTCTTCAGAGTAGTTTTAGCTTTTTATTTTGAAGTAATTTTAGATGAACAAAAGTTGCAAAAATGGTACAAAGAGTTCTCTTCTACAAAGAGTTCTCTTCTACGCCTCTCTCCACTTCTCCTCCTGGTGTTTCATACCCACAGTGTTATTATCAGGAACAGAAGATTAATACTGGTACAATGTTATTCACTCAGTGGCTGACCTCATTTGCACTTGACCAGCTTTTCTGTCACTGCCTTTTCTCTGTATCAGAATCGCACATTCTTGCAGGTAGTAATTCCCCTCAGTCCCCTCCAGGCTGTGACACGTCCTCCGTCTTCCCTTCTCTTTTGTGGAAGGAAAGGTCCCTTTTGAAGACCACTGGTCAGCTGTCTGGCTGAGCGCCTCCATCTGGGTTTGTCTGAAGTTTTTTCATGACTGGAGAGAGGCGATGCATTCTTAGCGGAGATGCTGTTACTGACCCACCCCAGTTGGTTCCCGGCCGCGGTCCTCCTGCCGTGTGTGGAGCCAATAGAACGAGAAGGGGCTGAGCTCAGCAGCAGAGGGGAGCTTTGTCCTCTGATGGAAGGACGAGAGGACGCTGAGGTGGGAGATCGGCCTTCAGAACACACGCACTTCTGCCAGGTCGGGGCAGGGCTGCTTTATCAAGTGTGGTAGGGGCAGGGGGCGGGCCCTGGGGGCGGGGCTAACGGAGGGGCGGGGTTAACGGAGGGGCGGGGCTCTCACTGCAGATCGCAGTGCCCAGCTCGGCGCCTTTGCGCACAGCCTGCAAGTGCTGCCATCTTGAATCACAGAAATGTGTGCAGCATCTCTGCACATGCCCCTGAGGAGAGGGGGCGGAGCAGCGATTTCACACCAGAAACTCCGGCGGTCTGAACTGCCAAGGGCGAGGCCTCATCACCTGGCCCCCTGTGAGTAAGTGAAATTATATGAAACACAAGGGAGAAAAAAGGTTAGGTTTCTTTTATTACCGAGATTCTATGTTTATTCCCCGGGAATTGATAATGGGCTTTGCCAGTGATGGGCTTCCCTGGTGGCTCAGCTGGTAAAGAATTCACCTGTAATGCAGGAGACCTGGGTTCGATCCCTGGGTTGGGAAGATCCCCTGGAGAAGGGAAAGGCTACCCACTCCAGTCTTCGGGCCTGGAGAATTCCATGGCCTGTATAGTCCATGGGGTCGCAAAGAGTCGGGCACAAAGAAGCGACTTTCACTTTCACCAGTTGACAATACTATATATATGAGGTTCTGTTTTTCTCAGTGCATCTTGCTGAACGTTCCTGATGTTGACTTGTTTTACTTCTGGTGATGCTGACCTTGATGTCTTGGTTAAGTTGCTGTCTGCCAGGTTTCTCCATGTAAAGTTGCTATCTTCTCCTTTGGGGTGATAAGTATCTTGCAGGAGATACTTTGAGACTATGCAAATCATTTCTCTTCAGACTTTCCCTGCTAATTTTAGCATCCATCATGGATCTTGTCTGCAGCAGTCATCACTCTGCTGTTCCCCAAGGGTGATGCTCTTTCCTTCTTCTGCATTTATTGATTGGAATTCTGTTATGAAGAAGAGCTGCCCCCCCCCCAGTTATGTATTTGATTCTTTATATTAGTAAGGATCATGAATATTTATTCTATGGGTTAAGTCAATATTATTGTTCATGATTTTGTTGCTCAGATTGTTCCAGCTCTGGCCATGCAAGCTTTAGCTTCTGCCTTCTATTAACAAGCTCTATCTTTTTTGAGACTTTCCTGACTTTCTGATCCATAAGATGTTCCAGATTCATCCTGCATTTTTGCTGTTCTAAGCCTGCTTATGGTTTCTTCTCCTGGGAGCCCTATTCTTTTTTAATTGCAAGATGGTGCTCAGAGACCAGGATGAGGGTATTGGGTGGGCTCATCTTCTCCTGGGTGTCACTGAGTCTAGGCTTCTCCATGAACAGAGCAAGGGCATGTAGCTATGTGTACTAACCAGTAGATACACACATATCTGGATTTTGGATCTATCTGTATATATGTGAGAGTATGTGTGTGTAGGTGAGAAATATAAGTGTAGTTTCAGTTTATGTTTCTCTAATTTCGAACGCGTTTGAGTCCTTTTGAATACATTTTTCTGTATTTTTGTGAATTATCTCTTCATGTCTTTTTCTCATGTTTCTTTTTGTTTATTCTTTTATAACCTTGATAGTTAGAGTTCTTTATATAATAGTGATATTAGCCATTCATTTGTTATGAATATTTTCTCCCAGTTTGGCAGTATCTTTTGTTTGTGGTTTTTGTCATGCAAAAAATGTACTGTTATGTAAATTTGCCTCACTTTTATCACTTCTGGGTTTTGAGTCAGCCTTAGAAAGCCTTTCCCTACAGCATGTTAGAGAGGAAAACACTTATGTTTATGAAAATACTTTGAAATGTTAAAAGCGCACAGAGATAGAGTTGGTTAAAAACCATCTGGAACCTGGAATGTTAAGGCCCTTCTACCTGCCTGGATGTCCGCCTCCTGGCTGACCGCTGTTGTCCTTGGCACTCTTATTAGCTCCTCATCATCCACCTTCAGGCTTCCCTGGTTTCTCCACAGTGCCTGGAACCCCCCGGGGGCTTTGCAGACCATCCTGTCTCCCTTAGCACGTCTTATTCTGCAGTGTGCTCTTTCATCCTTATAGCACTATCAAGCGTTGATTAATGCCTTAGAATTTTCTGCTGATTGAAGCTCTGAATCAGCACATTCTTGCCCATCTCACTCACCTCCCTTCCCTTCCTGCTTCATCTTGGTTCAGGCAGCTCCTAAAATTCAGCATCTGTCTTTTCCTAAGACCACTCAACCCTGGTCTCTCTAGACAAATGGGCACCTTCACAGCTGTGTCTTCTGCACAAGAAACATTATATTTGAGTGACAGGTGCTCCTCCGCAGAGCCTGGCCTGTTCGGCAGACACGTCTGAAAGAAACTCGGACTTCAGTCTTTCCTACATGGGTACACAGTGGTCACTATAAAATATGCTGAAATAGTTAATATTTTCAAAAGTGTTAGGTTTTTTCCTTTTATTACTGTGACTTATTCACTAGGACCTTTATTTAAATACATAGACAAGATTTTTTTTTAAGTGTGGCATTTTGCATAGCAATAAACTAAGAATGTAAAATGTGAGGCTTAAAAGAAAAAAAGAAATCCTTCTCCTGGGCTTTCCCCCTCTCTCCTCAGGTCTTGGCCCCTCTCTTCCTCACTTACTCCTTCATGACACTTCCTTCTTCCCCCACCCCACCCTTCTTCTGTATCACCACAAACTAAAGGGTGGACTCTGTCCTGAGGCCGCTGTTTGGGAAGGTCAGAATGACCCAGCATTGTGCCCAGGGGGAAACCCGTCTGCCAGGAAAGCCAAAGATGGAGATGGAAGTTGTGGGGATTTATCCCTGCAGAGCTGCATGTTCTGTGTGTAGTTGGTCTACACACCTCTCTGCATGTTCTCTCTTGATGAATATTTACTATGGAAGTTAAGCAATGACCAGCCTATTTCAGTTTCATGTAAATTATATATATATATATTAGAAGAAATCTAGTGGAGGCTGAATGAGATGTTTTAATTGAATAACACAAGCTCCTGAAAATGATTCGGTGGAAGAAAAACGACTGAGCTACAGGTGGAAGATAATATTACATCATCTTGACTTCTTATTTCCCAACTTTTTCTTTTTTCTTTCAGGGACCCTCAGAGCCTGGATCCACCAGAAGTCAGCAACGCAAAACTTCAGTATGCGGGATGGGGCCCCAAGGGTCAGCAGCTGGTAAGCACGTTGCTTTCAGTGACCAAGTTTCCACGTTGATGAAGTTTATGTTTTACAGACTGAATGTATCTCCCTAGACTCAGAATCGGTGTTTGTGTGAATCACGTTTTGGAAAAGTACCCCAGGACATCTGCCTGTGTAAATGGCCGGCCATCTCTTTTGCTAGAGAACTCTGTTGAAGCTGGAAGAGCATATGCCGTGGTTCTGGTGCCTGCTATCCTTAAAGCAGTCCCTGACTGGGCCACGTGTGTTGATGGTAGACTTAACCGTGAATCTGAGATGGACCTCATCAGAGGAGAGCAGATGGGAATGGTCAGAACAGTGGCGTCATGAAATGCTCTTTGGTTCTGCTCGTGGCACTCTGGTTCTTTCCTTGGGAGGGTTTCATGAGAAAAGTAGATTTGCAGCTGCCGTGGACCTGGGCTCCCAGCGCACAGTGTCTGCAGAATGCCCAGAACTGGTGGGGCCATCTCTGCTTTATGCCAGAAAGCTCCATGGAGTCCCACTCGAATTGGCAAAACTAAGACGTTTTGAGAAACCCAATGTGTAGCAAAAAGGGGTCTGAACAAGTGGTTAAAACACATGGGTTCTAACCCTGGGAGTTCATGAACTAGATGCCAGGCTGCTGTCGGCTAGCCCAGCTCCTGTGTGAAAGATTGGGTGAGGTGACCACTCGGGTTCATCCCTAGCATTACTTCTGTCTAAAACCGGGTGATACGCGTCAGTCCCATTAACAAGGTTGCATCACCCTTTCCTGAAAGTGCTTGCAGCTTGAAGATCAGGTGGCATGGTGGCTGACCATTGTTTTCTACGTCTTTGAGCCGATTAATAAAGCTGCATTTTTTAAAACTCTTCCTAAAATAGCACAGAAAATGATCATTTAAAAAACCTTGGGGTGAGATTCTGTTGAACAGGCTGCCTACTGTCTTAGGAATTAAAATGATCTTCCTTCCCCCAATAGTACAATTATTTTTTCTCAGTTGTGTGTTAATTCCATTGCCTCAAATTGATTTGAAGAAGCAGGAGGATGTAGGCCACCGGCTGTGTTACCTGTTACCCAAGTGTCCCCTGTGTTGCACACTTAGTGAGCGGAGGTTTCCAAAGGCACATTTAATGGATCTAAACCAGTGACAAGAGGGCAGGAGGGTGCCACGAGCTGACTCTCAGAACGACACCCATCCATCCGTCAGTCACAGCCAGGAGAGAAGAGTCGTCTTTGCTCAAAGCCGCTAACGCTTGTGCAAGGGAAAAAATCATAATTCCCTAGGAGACTGTAGAAGACTGAAGTGCTTAAGACTCAGGCCAGGTTGCACCGTGGTCAGGGCTGGGTTAGTTGATTATTGAAGTTATTACCTTCATCTCCGAAAGAATAACCAGCAGCAGAACTAGGGCCAGCTTCTTTGAGAAAGCTTCCCCCGCCCCTCTGCTCACAGGACCAGGCCCCCTCTCTAGACACCCCAGTGTGACCACACAAACTCCTTTCACACACGAGTTCCTGCCCACACATCTCTCCCCACTGGGATGGTCCTTGGGGTAAGCCCCGAGCGCTTTCCATCTGTGAGTTCTGAGCATCTAGCTCCATGCCTGGCACTTAGGAAATAACTGTTGATGTCTACGGCCATACCACCCTGAATGCGCCCGATCTCATCTGATCTCGGAAGCTAAGCAGGGTCGGGTCTGGTTAGTACTTGGATGGGAGGAAATAACTGTTGAGGTCAAAAGTGAATGCAAATGGACAGGTGAATAATCAGCTGATATTCCTGTGGTTCTCAACCACTTAAATATAAAATAATTAGGTGGAGGCAAATAGCATTTGACTCTTCTCGACTGCAGCCGCCAGGCTTCTCTGTCCATGGGATTCTCTGAGCAAGAATAGTGGAGTAAGTTGCCATTTCCTCCTCTAGGGGATCTTCCCAACCCAGGGCTTGAACCCGGGTCTCTTGCATTGCAGGCAGATTCTTTACCACTGAGCCACCAGGGAAGCGCTACGCATCTACATCTTCGTGTATATTTAGGATGTGGCTGACAGTGAAGGAAGTTCAGCTTCCTCTCTGCTTCAGGGAGATGAAGGTTCAGTCAAGTACGATTGCTGATACTTGGCCTTAGTACCAGGCGTACTCATGTGCTCCTGGAATCTGAGACTGTAAACTTTTTTAACTTTGCTGTTTTTCTTGTACTGAGTCTAGAAGGCAATACCTCTCAGCGCTGAGAAAACATCCTGTATGTTGGAGCAGGAGTCAGCAGCCTTTCCCGGAAGGCAGCGGTTGGTGAATGTTTAGGGGCCCACATGCCCTCTTGTCTGTGCTCACCTGGGAAGGCCCGACCCCCGGGGCCAGGTGCTCCCAGTAGGTGCTCCTGGTAGGTGTTCCCGGCGGGCGCTCTTGGCAAAGACAATTCGAAACCCATAAGCAGGCCTTGCAAACACTCACAGACCTCTCATTGCTGTTTTATTTTTAAAAGTAAATATTGCTCCCCAGAGGAAATCGACTCTAATTATAATGAGTCAGAGTGAAATGAGTACTTGTCCTCCGGGAGCAGAGAACACAGCTGCAGTTAAAGTTCACCAAGGCCTTTCCGGGCACCGCCTCCTCCCCGCGTGGCCAGATCCCCGCAATGCCTTTGGGCTGCGGACCCCTGAACCACAGGAAGGTGACCCGGGCCAGGCCACCAGGAGGGGCTCAGAGGGAGGCATTTTCTCCCGCGCCGCCACGGGGCCTCCGATCACCTTTTAGGGTAAATTTCATTTGACCTTCAGATCGCATCATAGGTGGTGAGCACAGCCGGCCCGTCCCCTGCGCTGCGAGAGGACAGAACCTTGACCTCGGAGAGGCGTCCGTTCTGCCCGAAAGTCGCTGCTGAAGCGGTGCAGTCTGTGGTCTTTGTTCTTCCTGAGGGATAACCGGGCCATTCCCAGAACTCGGCATTATCTGCCAAAAGCCTCGAGATGGGAAAATGGATTTGGCTGGATTAAGCAAGATTAACTGAGAAAAGACGCTCAGCATTGAGCAGCTGTCTCCCAGCTTCCTCTTCCTCCCATTGTTCTTCTTTTTAAACATTTGTTTAGGTTTGACAGAAAAACAACAAGATTCTGTAAAGCAATTATCCTTCAATTAAAAAATGAATAAATTTGTTAAATATATATTTATTCCCTTATTTATCTGGCTGTGTCGAGACATTGTTGCAGCACAAGGGATCTTTTGTCGCAGCTCACGATTCTCTAATTGTGGTGGAAGCCCAGTATGCGTGGCGTGCAAGCTTCGTTGCTCCATGGCACGGGGGATCTTGGTTCCCTAACTAGGGATTGAACCTGAGTCCCCTGCATTGCAAGGCAGATTCTTAACCACCGGACCACCAGGGAAGTCCCTCCTCCCTCTTTTTCAGTCAGTATATGTAGTGATTTACCCTGAAACATAAACCATATCAAAATTTCTCTCCAAACTGTATCTTTCTCCATTTATCCTCTAGCAGATGATTGACTGCCTAATGGAGAATTTCCATTTTCTTTGATCATTTCTTGATGTCCTGCCCACCCCTCCCTGCATGTTCGTCTGTTGATGTGAGGTTTTGTCTCTGCTGAACTAGAATGTGATTAAATTATCCTTTCATTTCCTCGTATGTCATCTCTCTAGAAACATTTAATAAAAGCACAGGGATGCCGAGGGCCCCGCGGTGGCCTGCTTTGGACTCACGGCTGACGGCACACTTGGGGTCCAGGCCTCGAGGGCCCCGCAGTGGGCTCACTTGAAAGCATAAGGAACTTGGTGGGTTTGCTGCGTAGCAGTGTTTTCTTTCAGAACCAAGTGACATGGAAACTTCTGTAACCAACTGCAGGGCCCACTCTGTGGGTCAGAGACCAAGAGCTGGGTTTCTCCTTGCCTGGCCTGCTCCCGTGATGAGGACAGGTGCACATCTGTGAAAGGGGTGCTGAGTCTGTCTTCAGAATTGTGCAGTGAAGGGCAGGCGGAGGGGTGGTGAGGGGACCTGGGGGTGATGGGGCTAGCACTGCCCTTGGGGAGCAGCTAGTGGGGATGTGATACCCCAGTGGCAGGAAACTAAGGAATGCTCACAGCTCCGCATCTCTGCTCAGCAGAGGATGTCGACTTACCCATCACCTCCCAGGGCATGAGGCTGTGGTCCTTAAGACAGTGAGCTCCTGCTCTGTGTCTCCCTGGAGACCAGAGAACAAAGGGAAGCGTCTTTACTAACGAGGGGCTGTGCCTTGACCTCCGGATGGCACGGCTGGTTAGACCCTGGGGTACTTTTCCAAGGAAAGTGACAGGTAGATTAACTTACCCAGGGGGGTCAAGGAGTCCTTGTGGGAAAGTTGCTTTTTTCATGAGTGGTTGAGCTGTCAGCTCTCCTGACAGGGTCTCAGGGAGGGGCAGCCTGGACTGCCAGCCGTCCACCCACCTTGGACAGGACTGTCCACCACCCGAACGTGAGGGACGCTGCAGAACTGTGCTTCTGTGGACCCTCAGTCTGGACGTTCACTTCCTCGCTCCTCTCCGTCTCTGTAAACCGCCACTGACTGCTCCCTGTGTCCTGGACCATCTGCCAGCTCCCAGAAGTGCCGAGGGAGGCGTGTTCTCTCCGTGATGACTTCCGCCTCTGCTGGCAGAGACCCTCCATCTCCGCAATCACCAGCTGCTTCATGTTTCGTGGTCACCCTCAGAAATAAATGTTCCCCACCACGTTTTCATCCCCTGCGGGGCTTCCCTGATGGTTCAGACAGTAAAGAATCTGCCTGCAATCCTGGAGACCCAAGGCTCGATCCCCTGGGTCATCCCCTGGAGAAGGGAATGGCAACCCACTCTAGTATTTTTGCCTGAAGAATCCCATGAAAGAACCTGGCAGATTATGGTCCATGGGGTCACAGAGTCGGACACAGGTGAACAACTCACACTTTTACTAGCTAGTTTTGGTGCTTCCACAGTGGCTCAGAGGTAAAGAATCTGCATGCAGTGCAGGAGATGCAGGAGACATGGGTTTGATTTCTGGGTTGGGAAGATCCCCTAGAGGAGGGTATGGCAACCCACGCCAGTATTCTTGCCTGGAGAATCCCATGGACAGAGGCGCCTGCCAGGCTACAGACCATGGGGTCGCAAAGAGTCAGACATGACTGAGCGACTGACTACAGAGCACCCTGTTTCCATCCCCTCCACCCAGACTTGGTATCCTGGCCCCAGCGGGAGCAACAGGAGATGAGCAACTGCGGGGCCTCTTGGACCCTCCAGTCTGGATTAACTGATTCCCCTGGAACAAAGCCCTCCCAATGGGCCCATCGCCCCTCCGGCCTCTCCCCGTTCTCTGGTGTGGAGCTCGTCTGGCCGGTTCAGCTCTCAGCACGGGCCCTGCTGAGACCCTGAAGTCCGGGCCTCCTCCTGGGGTGAACTCAACCACCTGCTGTCAGTTGGAGCCCCTCCAGCCCCACGCGTCCATCGAGCTTTCCTCCCCGACTCCCAGCAGCCTTGCTTTGTGGACACGTATGCACCCGTGTTCCCCCAGTCACCTCGTGGGGACCCCGTTGCAGAGACCTGGGCTGCCCTCCACCTCAGTCATGACTGTGCCTGTTAGCGGTGTAACAGCTGTGACTCTGAACTCCCTTCTAAGGAAACTAGGCCTTAAAAAAATCCGCTTCTTAGGAGTCCTTTTGTCTCAGTGCTGTTTTCCCACCTACTTAACAACACTGCTTTATCAACGAGGTTATTTTTCTTTCTAAAATGTCAACAGCCAAAAAAAAAAAAAAAACGAAAGGAAAAGCGAGGTTCTTACTTTGCCCCTTCGTTGGCGCTGGCTTACGTCTCCTCCCCCCAGGACAGCATCTTGACTCATTTCTGAGGGTTAGTGAAGGGTTCAGGAAAATCCGAACTGAAGGCATTTGCACTCACGCTGGGTCATTTGTGTTTTCAGTTTAAAGAAAGTGAGCTTTTTTAAAACAGCTCGTTAACATTGCAAAAATTCATGCTACCAAAATGTCAGTAGTTCAACAGGAGAGGCTCGATGAAGAGATTGTTCTTGAAAGCATGTGGTCGCCTGGAATGAAGGGCAGAGAGATGAATGGAGATGAATGAAGGTCAGACCAAGGAGTGGAGTGCCCCTCACAGGGGTGGGCGCCTGCAGAAAGTTTGGCCGCCTCGGGGGGACCCTCAGCTCTCGGGATGGTGGCCAGGTGCAGACAGAAGGGCCAGTGGTGGGGGGTCTCGCCCTGCAGCCCTGAGCTCAGACCATGGACGGTGCAGGCAGGGAGCCCAGGACCCAACCCCGATTGCAACCCTGGAAGCCCTGATCTAGCGTCACAACCACCTCATCCATCTCAG
This sequence comes from Hydropotes inermis, assembly GCA_020226075.1. Lineage (NCBI taxonomy): Eukaryota > Metazoa > Chordata > Mammalia > Artiodactyla > Cervidae > Hydropotes > Hydropotes inermis. Next base: position 109,555,134 of record CM035270.1, read on the forward strand.
AGCCTGAAGGTCCTCATCTTAGGCTTCAGAAGGAGAAGGGCGTTTTCTTCAGTTTGTTCTGGTTATCAAGGACCAGTCATAATGAAAACATCGGTGTCACAGGGTCACGTTCAGATGTTGCTTCTGACACTTTAAAGCCACGATCTGCATTAAAATGCTTAACCTCTCAAACCCTCAGTTTTCCTTATCTGTAAAGTGGGGACAACAATGTATATCTTGTAGGAGTCACCGTATGGGCTAAGTTAATCTGTTTAAAGTACATGTTATAGAACCTCGTATGAAGGAAGTACTCTTTGAATGATGGCTTTATTATTGCTGTAGTTATTAGGATTATTACTTGGCTTAAAGAAAATGTAAAGAATGAGAAAAAAAATAAGAATATCATCAGCTGAGGGTCTGGTCTGTGTAGGAAGGTGAGTGAGGCTGCATTTGATAGACCAGAGAGATGCCAGCTATAACCAAGGGCCCACGTGAGCATCTAAGGCTGTCACCTCCCCAGCACTTCGACTCTTCTCGGGGAAGGGCTGCTGTTCACGAGACATACCATCACCTCCCTCGGCCTTTGGCTCCACCTAGGTTTTCAGATGTCTGTGTCTTTAGAGAAGACCGTTGCCAGGGACGGTTTCCCTGCCCTGGTGCCCCGCCAGGGTGATTCCTGGAGAAACAGAGAGGATACATTCCTTACAGGAAGCCCGGGCAGTGGTTCCCCAGCATGTTCATCCTCTGCCTGGAAGCTTGTTCCCTGTGACCGTCATCTCCCCACCCTCCGCCCGCCCCCCACCCTCCAGCCCCTGGCGGCCACCTTTCTACTCTCAGTTTCCGTAAGTTCAGATTTTTCAGACCCCGCAAGTAAGTGAGATCACATGGTCGTTGTCTTTCTGTCTGACTTGGGAAAGTCTAAGTGACTAGATGGAGACGGAGGTGTCCATAACGCTACGGTGGTGATCGTTTTGCAGTAGAGAGGCGTGTCAGATCCACACATTGAACACATGAAACTTGGATAATTCGTGTGTCAGTTACAGCTCAGTAAAGCAGAGGTGGGGGAATCAAAAAAAAAACACTTGAAAACTAAAAAGCAGGTGAGACTTCCTGCCTCCTCTCCCTTTGGTAAACCAGAGCCCCCAGCTGGTCGGCTGTTCTCTATCCTAAGCGTCCCCAGAAACAGCAGAAACAGGGTGGCCCCCTCCCCAGGTCACAGCCCCCAAGGGCATCCCTGTTCCCCGGCTCTAGAAACCAAGGGGGCAGGGAACGTCTATCCGTGTTGACAAGTCCCATGAGGGGAGAAAGATGGATCTTTCCAGCAAGGGGAGATTATTTAATGAAACCGTTGTAGACGTAGAGAGGACCAGGCTGGAGTGACATCCCATTAATAACTTATAAAAGCCTCTAATCAGCTTAGGTTAATTTGGTATTCATTGTAAAAACATTCATCATGGGCACTGAAGTCCATGACAGTAGCCAAGAAATTAATTCACGGGGATGGAAATCGCCTGACGTGTCCTCAAATAATGGATGGAGCCGGTTTAGTGAGTGATTTACCAGCTCCACCAAGGGTACCCTTCAGATTTAACGCAATATGTTATCACTTCACGGCTCTGAGGGACTCCGTCACTTTAATAGTCACTTGCACTCAAGTAAATAAGTTGTTTCCGGCAATTAACCCAGATGGATGGCATGGTAAGCAGAGCTCCCCAGTGGTCACTGTCGATGAAAGGAGATGGTTAGGAAGTGGTCCCACGGCTTTTCCCTTTGAGCAGCAGGGTCCCTGAACCCACGGGATTTCAGAACGCAAAGGCATGGTGCGTGGTGTATCCCAGTAGCGAGACTGCTGGGTCAGACGGCAGTTCTAGTCCTACTTTTTTAGGGACTCTTACTGTTCTCCATTGTGGTTGTATCAAGATGGTACCGATGGACCTGTTTGCAGGGCAACGTAGAGAACAGGCTTGTGGACCATGCGTGGGAGGGGGAGGGTGGGAAAACTGAGAAAGTATCGTGGAAACATACACATGACCGTGTGTAAAACAGATAGAAGCGGGAATTCGCTGTGTGACGCGGGGAGCTCAAACCTGTGGTCTGTGACAGCCTGGAGTGGTGGGCTAGGGTAGGAGCCGGGTTCAAGGAGAAGGGGACATAGGTGTCCCTGGGCTGCTTCATGTTGGTCTGTGGCAGAAGCCAACACAGTATTTAAAGCAATTACCCTCCAATTAAAAATTAAAAAAAAAAAAATAAAGGCAACTTTGTCACCGTAGGTTTATAGAGAAAATGAAGAGAGCAGTGTAATTAGTGTTGACTGAAAAATAAAAAAATACATGCAACCTAAAAGTTGAGAGTTCTGCTTGTCCGGTGGGTGTTCTTAGGACTTCAGGCCTGGGAGGCTGCGTCTGCAGCAGCCCTGAGAGAACCCCTGCGAGGAGGGGGCGTATATAGAATCTATAATAAAGAGGGGAGAGGCGGTCGGGATATCAAAGGTTATTGTTAATTAGGGAAAACCTGATATCTCAAATTAAGGAATGTAGCGCTCTTCTAAGTGTGGGAAGTTGCAAGAGTCTGGCTCAGCGAAATCATTTCTTTCATTTCACCTCATCTGCTTCTTGGTTTTATTGCGTCCTCAGTTCCTCAGTCACCTTTGGGAGTGGTGACAGCTGACACCTGCGATTCCCAGGCTTTATTCTCCCTGTTGGGTGCCCTCCCGGCTCAGAAGTTTACATTTGGAGGCCCGAAATCACTGATGGTTTTGTGACACCCTTCTTTACTGATAGGCAGGAAATACTCCATTTCATATTAGTGAATTATGATTCAGTGCAGATTTCTTTTTAACGTTTGTCATGCTGTTTGAATGGGGGGGGCACAAAAGAGAAAATTCATTCCCTAACAATATGAAAATATGTAGTAAGAGTCATAAAGACGTTCCTGCCCTTTAGCATAGGAAGTGAAAGTGAAAGTCGCTCATTCCTGTCCGACTCTTTGCGACCCCATGGACTATACAGTCCATAGGATTCTGCAGTCTAGAGTACTGGAGTGGGTAGCCTTTCCCTTCTCCAGGGGATCTTCCCAACCCAGGGATCAAACCCAGGTGTTCCGCATCGCGGGCAGATTCTTTACCAGCTGAACCACCAGGGAAGCCCAAGAATACTGGAGTGGGTAACCTATCCCTTCTCCCGGGGATCTTCCTGACCCAGGAATTGAACCAGGGTCTCCTGCATCACAGGCAGATTCTTTACCAGCTGAGCCACAAACACCTTTTAAATAGAGAAGTCAAAAACTGCATCACAAACACATTCCTGATGCTGTTGTCTATAATGATAGCTGTAAAGGCTGGAAAATCAGAGTCAATAGAAGAGCAATTTGGTGAGGTGTGGTCCATTGACAGGAAGAGCAATTATACAGCCATCAACAACAGTAGGTAGACCATACAGGAGCAGGGGAAATACACCGTCTATTAGATAAGGTCATGACTAAAAATGCACTGTTGGACATGTATATGGGAAGGATAAGTGAACCTGGCCAGGCGATGGGCATTTTACCCACTTCTAAAAGTTTGCAGGATAAGCCTCACTATATATTCATTAAAGATTGAAAAGAGAATGATTGAAATGCAAGGCTTAGGAGCTCCATTCGTTAGACAAGTGTTCCAGCCAAGGAGACGTCCAGCATGGTGCTCTTTGCAGGGCACACATGAGGATATGCTGGCCCTCAGACGGTGCCCCCCGCCCGCTGGTTTCCGAGCACTGTGCATGTGCTCTTTCTCCTGGGCCCAGCTGCAAACCCTCAGGAGAGATTTCCCAGCATTTACTTGTAAGCCAAAGCAATTAAGAAGAAGGTGGATTTGGGGTTGAAAACCGGCCTGACCTAGTTGTGCACTTAGGTCTGTGGAGATAAACCATGTTCTCTTCCTCATCACAGCTTCCCTAATGCAATTGTGATGGAAGCAGTGTATTATTTTTTATGAAAAATCTAATTTCAAATGGTGCCCACATCAGCCTTGGGAATATTAGGTTAGAGAAGTTCAGGATAATCTATCAAATAGAATTTAAAAGCAGGACCAGAGTTCTGCATTAAGAAAGAGTGCATTTAGTGATAGATTCCTCAGATAATGTAAGAAGGCAGTTATAAATTAAAATAACCTTTTTAGACATTAGGATGTGGGGCTGGAGGGTATGGTTGCAGTTGCAGCCACGGGCAAACCCATCAGTCCCCATTATGTGCAGATCTGGCTCTGGGCATTTGGATATTTCTTTTTCAGTGGCCTTGGGCGTGATCTACAGTATTTGTGCTGCTAAGAATTCTCTTTAGGGTCCATAATGGGCTTTTATAGGCTATTTTGTGGACTTCTCCCACTTGGGTGGAAGGAACACCTCTTTATCATAATCCCTAAAATGTTTCACAATTGGAAAATATCAAGGTAATGGTTCCATCTCCCTGTCTCCATGGAATAACCATGCCTTTTGCTTTCTCTAAACTGCTGTGATATTGTCAGCCCCACTTAGCGTAGCAGTTAATCAGCCTCCTCCTTTCATGGTTCCTCTGTTTCAGTTTTGAGTAACTTTATTTCCCAGACCAAACATAAGCTGTGCAAGGGCAGAGTGGTTTTCATTTCACTTTGATCTTCCCCGGCCCACAGCTCTACCGAGCAGAGTCAGGCTGTCACCAAATACCTGGTAAATGAACGGAATCCAAAGGGAAAGGAAAACTAAATGTCAGATATATGGACACAAGGTCCAAAATTCATGGAAATTAGGAAAACTTTATGCTGCAAACTAAAAAAAATTAAGATTTAATAAGTTTATTGCTTCATTAACTGAGTGATTCAGACCATGAGCAACACTTGGAAGGAATTCTGGATTTTTGAGTCATGTTTTGTTTCTTAAAATGGTTGTTATGCCATGTTGTTGTTTAGTCAGATAAATCATGTCCGACTCTTTGTGGTCCCATGGACTGTAGCCGCCAGGCTTCTCTGTCCATGGGATTTTCCGGGCAAGAAAACTGGAGTGGGTTGTTATTTCCTTCTCCAGGGGGTCTTCCTGACCCAGGAATCGAACCCACGTCTCCTGCATTGGCAGGCAGATTCTTTACTGTGGAGGCACCTGGGAGACTCCTAATAGGTTGTTATGCTATGAAAGATCTCAATACAAAGAAGTGAATTTCACTATTAAAAACAAGGCCAGGAAGGACAGGCTGGCCTGAGTGTCCTGACCAAAGGGCTGGAACTCCGTGGTTTTCCCCAGGCACATCAGGCTACAGAAGCTCCCCCTTCTTGTCCCACCAGGACGCCCGTGTTGTCCATCTGCTCAGCGGCAGAGGGGACAGTCAGACCTCACCGCTGTGCACCTCACCGGTCCTTTGGGTCTTGCGTCTGGGTTGGTGAACAACACGCAGAAGGCAGGGCACCAGACAGAAAACAGTTAGCTCACGTGAAACAGGACACTTCTAAGAATGTTTGGAGGCAATTTAGCAATATCTCTGTCAATTATGTGCAAATAATTGATCCTTCCCGCCTTGTCTTCAAAACAGACTTCCCAGGACTCCTCCTTTATAACATCATGTCAGCCCTTATTGATTATTGAAATCAATTATAAATTCTGATAAGTGACAATACTTCTCTTTTCTGAAGACCTTGTCATGATACTACTGTCTTCTTTCTGCCCTATAACATAGTTATTCCCACAATCCATGAGGTTTTATTTCATTCACCTGACACCTAGGGGATGCAGGCATCTCCTTATAACAGAACAAAGATGCGAGTGAGCATAATCACGAGTCAGTTTTAAAAAAAAAACCAACAGACTCAGTTTTATGTACTTTACACTGTATTTATTTTATGTATATCATGGCTAAAATCCATTTCAGTTCAGCTCTTTCCACTTGTAAAGGACAATTAGCAAATTTGTGAATCGATTTTTCTGTTTGTTCTTCAATTTGAAAACCTAATCATTTGTCTGAATGGTTTGTTTTCACCATAATGGCTCTGATGGCCAGTAACAGCTGGAATCACGTTTCCACGCCCTCGGCTGGGCCTGATTTAATGAGTGTAGGTCACTCACATTGATGAGCCAAGTCCAGGAGATACTTCAATTTGCCGTCGCCCCAGCCCCGGTTGCTGTGGTCTGCCGTGAACGGACCCAGACTCAGAACTCGGACCCAGAGCTTCTGTCCTGCCGCTGCAATAACTGCCCCTCAGTGAAGGGCCCACGGCTCTTCCGCTGCCCGGGTCAGAAGCCTGGTGTCCCAGACTCATCCTCCTCCTCCTCGTCCCTGCCCCGACCCATCCATCAACAGGTCCCGCACCTCCTGCTTTCCTGGCGCTGTTGGACCGCATCCCGTCCTTCGCGTCCCCACCATCACCGCCCGCTGGGCCCTGTGAGAGCCGCTGGCGGGGCCTCCCAGCCCGAGTCTGCCCTGCTCCAGAACCTTCTGGAACAGAGGGGCTGTGCCATCTCCAGTGTCGACCCTGCCCCCGGCTGCATCGCCGGTAGGGGAAGCCCGACCCTGACCCCATAACCCTGCTGCCCCCGAAGCTGGTCTCCCCACCCCCAGGCAAAGCGTCCGCCCTGATGAAGGCTCTGCACCTGCCCGGCCGTCCCAGAGCCTCTCCCCTCTGCACCTGAGTCCCCAGCATCCAGGACACAGGCCCCACCCCACCTCGGGTGCCCCATTAAAGCCGCCTTCTCAGGAAGCCTTCCTGGATCCACAGCCACAACCATGACTGGGCTGGAGACCCTCCGTTCATTCTCTCCAGCCCGCACCACTGCCTCCCACCCTCAGCAGCCCATGTGTGAGACTCTGTCCACTGTAAGCTCCTTAAGAGGAAGGACCTTCTCCTTTCCCCTGATGTGTGCTCAGCCCTGAAATGCAGACTTGACAGTTCATAAACATGCAGTGAGTATTCAAAGGCTAAATGAAGGATGTGATCCATTAAAGCATTTTTTAAGATTAAAGTGTAGCTGATTTACACCAGTGTGTTGGTTTCCGCTGTATAGTGTATGTATGGTATACATACACATGTGTGTGTACGTATTCGGTCATGCCCAACTCTTCGCGACCCTGTGGACTGTAGCCTGCCTGCCAGGCTCCTCTGTCCGTGAGAGTCCCCAGGCAATAGTACTGGTTTGAGTTGCCGTTTCCTGTTCCAGGGGATCTTCCTGAGCCAGGAATCAAACCAGCGTCTCTTAGGTCTCCTGCATTAGCAGGCAGG
>CM035270.1:109562335-109604589 GCA_020226075.1 Hydropotes inermis
TTCCTTTCCGCTAGCATCACCTGGGAAGCCACACTCTCACATATTCTCCATGATGGTTTGCCATAGGATACTGAATATAGTTCCCTGTGCGGTACAGCGGGTCCTTGTTTATCTGTTTAATATATGGTAGTATGTATATGTTAATCCCAAAGTCCTAATTTCTCTCTCCCTCACCCCTTTCCCCTTTGGGAACCGTAAGTTTGTTTTCAGAGTCTGTTTCGTAAATAAGTTCATTTGTGTCATATTTTAGATTCCACATATAAGTGATATCAAATGGTCTTTCTGACTCACGTCACTTAGTATGATAATCTCATGTTGCATCCATGTTGCTGCAAATAGCATTATTTCATTCTTTTTTATGGCTGCATAGTATTCCATTGTATACAGGCACCACATCCTCTCTATCCATTCATCTGTCAGTGGACATGTAGGTTGTTTCTAGGTCTTGGCTATTGTGATTAGTGCTGCTGTGAAAATAGGGGTGCGTGTATCTTTTTGAATTACAGTTTTCATCTTTTCTGGATATATGCCCAGGAGTAGGATTGTTGGGTCGAGTGTTTTTTTTAGTTTCTTAGGAAACTAAAACCATTTTTAGTTTCTTAGGAAACCTTCAGACTGTTTTCCACAGTGGCTTCCCCAGTTTACCGTCCCATCATCCTTTTCTCCACACCTTCTCTAGCATTTATTACTTGTAAACTTTTTGATGATGGCCATTCTGACTGTGAGATGGTACCTCATAGCAATTTTGATTTGCATTTCTCTAATAAATTGGCCATGTTGAGCATCTTTTCATGTGCCTCTCAGCCATCTGTATGTCTTCTTTGGAGAAATGTCTATAGGTCTTCTGCCTATTTCTTGATTGGATTATTTGGTTTTTTGTTATTGGCCTGTATGAGCTGTGTGTATTTGGAAATTAAGTCCTTATTAATTGCATCATTTGCAAATATTTTCTCCCCAGTCTGTGGGTTGTCTTTTGGTTTTTATTTATGGTTTCCTTTGATTAGGTCTTATTTGTTTATTTTTGCTAATTAAAGCATATTGTTTACCCAAGGTGAAAATCAACTACCTTTTCTGAGAGTGGGAGAATGAAGTCACTCAGTTGTGCCTGACTCTTTGCGACCTCATGAACTGCTTGCCTACCCCAAGTAGCCCACCAGGCTCCTCCGTCGATGGGATTTTCCAGGCAAGAATACTGGACTGGATTTGCCATTTCTTTCTCCAGGGGATCTTCCGGACCCAGGGATCAAACCCAGGTCTCCCACATTGCAGGCAGACTCTTGGCATCTGAGACACCAGGGAACCACCAGGGGCTTCCTAGTTCATGGGGTTGCAAAGAATCAGACACAACTTTTTCTGATATAAGCATAAACCCAAGGTGCATTTTTCCTATTTTTCTTTTATTTTCATCTACTGCAGCTGGCCTTCCATCTTAGGCCATCACTTGTGACACACCTCCCTTAAATCTTAACCTTTTCAGCCTCCATATGAGTTATAATTACCCCTGACATGAAGCTGAAGCTTGGACTCAGTGAAATTCCAGCAAGTTTCCAGATTAAAAAGAATTTTAATTGCATATACACATATTTATTGAATTAAACTAATTTTCTCTGTGGCCATACAAGCTCATTTTTTTTTAAGTTCACTGAAAATGTGAACATTTAATGGAATTTGAGAATGTTTAATGGAATCTGAGTCATTGAAATGTGCTCTGAAATCACTGCTCTCTATTAAATATTTCCTGCGAATCTGATCACCCCAGGACAAGGTTCATGGTGGACTTGCTTAATGAATTCTCTCTTTTAAATTTCCTGTGTTACTGCCTTACGAGATTAACAGACTCCACAATCTTCCTATCAAAAGGCACAGAATGATAAAAGCATAAATTCATCAGTCAGTGGGAAAGTTAAACTCTCGTGTCTGGCTGGTGAGACGTGACAGAACATCACGGCAGCACGTCTCGCTCTTCTGTGCCTCGGCCATCTCCTCGCACCCCTGTTGACTCGCATCCAAACCGCAAATCAGTGTCATAACAAAGCAGCCTGTTGGGCAGCTGGTAGACCTGCCTTTCGCCTCCTGCGTTGTGAGGAAATGTGTGTGTTTTGGTGATTTCCCAATGCAGAGTCTGTACACCCTTCCTTCCAACAGCCCTCAAATTTTGTTGGCCAAGAGTTCAACAGCCTAGCACACATGTAGTGAAAACAAAGGGTCTGGCAGTCGGTGTTTGCTTGAGCTAGTGGTTCTGAGCTCCACGTGGACGTTTCTAAAGACCAGTGCCTGGGCTCCCTGCCCAGGGATTCTGGCGTGTCTGGACCAGACACGGCTTGGCCACCACACAAAGCGCTGTGTTAAGGCTCCCGGGAGCTTCTCGCGTGCAGCCAGATTTGATCATCGCAGGTTCAGATGCCGGCAGGCAGGGTGGGGCCTGCGTGGCCTCTTTGGTGAACTCTGAAGCCTCGTTCATGCCATTCTCACTTCGTGAAGAAGCAAAGAGTCTGTGAGGTCATGTTTTTAATCACCGGGCCGGTAGCAAAGCAGTGTGTTGCACATAAAATCGCCAGCCAGAACATTCCTGGTCAAATCAACCGTCACTTCCCAAAGGCAGCAGTCCCTGGTCAGGCCCGTGGGCACGTCCAGGCAAATGCCACCTGCGCTGCAGGTTACCTTGGTCCTGGTCAGTCAGTTCAATTCAAAGTCGAGATCAGGAAGTTTCAAAATATTGTGTTTTCCTTTTCTTCTAACCCTGGGTGAGGAGTCATTGCCCACATTGCTAGATCTTTTATTCAGTGTTAATAATTTGGGGGGCATTTTCTCCAATCAGATATATAAGCAAAGAAAAGTCTGCTAAAAATACAGCCATTCAGACAGTGAGCTGTAACCACGTGGCTGCTCGGTTTGGGACGTAACACCTGATAATATAAAGCAGGGGCTTCCCTGATGGCTCAACGGTGAAGAATTGCCAGCAACGTGGGAGACCCGGGTTCGATCCCTGGGTCTTCTCCTGGAGGAGGGAATGGCTGCCCACTCCGGTACTCCATCCATTTAGGACTGCCAAGGCCCCAGTCTGCAAGACAAGCATTCTTAACAGGTGGCCTTTTTTGTTCACTGTATCTCCATTTAGCAGTGAGAAAGTTGAAGTTCAGAAAGTGTAAGGTATTTGTCCAAAACCATGTATCCATGATGGTATCAGAACAGAAACTGGTGGGCTGCTTCCTCCTATGCACAAAACTGTATGTCTGGACTCCGCGTCTCAGCTGAAAAACCAGAAGGACTCATCTCGAGAACAAGTGAGTTCACGTCTGTGAAAAGTCTTTGAAAATCTCCTAAATGCCCTGCAAGTGCAAAGTGTTATTGTTACTGTGAGTGATGGCATTTGTATTCAAGGCCACCCATGCAAACCATTTATGCAGTATCAAGAAGCTGTCTGTCTCCTGATACAGCCTCTGGCGTAATTAATCTAACACCCTTATCTTTCTCCCGCCTCGCTCCTTAAAGGAAATGAAACATTGACCTGTCTGTGGTATTTTCATCTGAAATCTCTGCAGCTTTCATAAATGAGCTGCCAGGGCCCCAGAGCAAGCAATGAGCCCCACCTGGAATAAAACGTAAGAAAGAGATCCTCAGCCCAGTGTGACATCCTCTCAGAAGCCTTTGTGGAGGGTTAAACAAAGGAAACCTGAGTGTTCCCTTCCTTTCGGCAGCGGGCAGCCGTAACACTTTTGTTTTAGTTTTCTACTTTTAACTGTTTTGTGTTTCAGATGCATATTTGTATCTTAATGAAATGCATTGTAAAAACAAAAGAATACATATCAAGTATGTATGTGTGCTGAGTCATGTCCAGCTCTTTGTGACCCCATGGACTGTGGCCTGCCAGGCTCCTCTGTCCACAGAATCTCTCACGCATGAGTACTAGATTGGGTTGCCATTCCCTTCTCCAGGGTATATTCCTGACCCAGGGATCAAACCAGTGTCTCCTGCATTGGCAGACAGATTCTCTTACTGACTGAGCCACCAGGGAAGCCCTTAGCTGTTACTGAAATCTTACAGGCACTCTCGTTTCTTGCTTTCTGCACTCAACACCATTTGTGATATTTGTGGGTATTTGTGATACATGTAGCTTTAATTAAACATTTTTCAGCGCTGTATGTTGTCACCCATTGTACAAATATGTCTCAAGAAGTTTATTCAGTCTCCTGTCTGTCAATATGCAGGTCCTTTTCTAGTTAGTTTAAAATATTTTCAGGGTTAAGTGCATGTCACTTATTTCCTGGTATAAATGTGTCAAAGTTTCAGTGGGTTTTAATTTGCATATAATTGATTACTAATGAGGTTGGACTTTTTCACAGGCATAATTATTCATATTATATCTTCTGTAAAAATGCTTATTCATGCCTTGTTTTTCTTTTGGGTAGTGTGTCCCTTTTTATTGATATTATTTTGTACAATTTCTTTGTACAGTCTTTTTTAAACAAAAGTAATATACAGAAATCTGGTGCATTTCTTTTTTATTGAAGTATGGTTGATTTACAATGTTGTGTTAATTTCTTCTGTACAGAAAGTGATTCAGTTATATATTACTTTTCAGATTATTTTACATTTTGGTTTATCATAGGATATCGAATATAGTTCCCTGTGCATGCTTGCCCTTATATATTCCAAATCATAATTATTTGTCCATTTTATTATTGTCAGTATTTCCTTGCATTTTATAGCTTTTTTTTCACTTTCATTTGATATTTTTAATAGGAAAAGATATCAACTTCAGTGAAATCAAATTTATTTATTCATTTGTGGTTTACATTTTTTATGTCTTTTTAAAGAAATGTTTCCTACCCTGAGATCATACCCTCCTATCTTATAACAGTTTTTGCAACTTCATCTTTCAAAACAGGTCTTTAATCCACTTAAAACTGATGTGAGCGTAGAATGTGAAGAAGACTTACAATTATTTTCCATAGGAATAATCACTGTACCAGGTTATTTATTGAAAAAAACAAACCGTCCTTTCCTCCCTGATGTTTATGACTGCCTCTACCATTTATCAACTTTTGTGAATGTGTAGGTTTGGTTTCGGACTCCCTGCTGTGTCCCACTGGTCTTGTCTGTCAGTGTGAGGGAACCACACATTCTTATTACCGTAGCTTTATGATCGGTATGGCAGCATAACCGTTAACAAGAGGTATTATTATATCTGTCTCACTGGATGTTCATGTTGTTCTTGGCTACCGTGGGTACTGTGTTTCTGCGTCCTTTTAAAAACACTTTTGGGAGATTAATGGGAGTCGCACTGAATTTACACACCATTGTGAGAGAATTTATAAACTTCAGCTATTGCACTTTCCCAGGGGCACTAGTGATAAAAAAGAAAAAAAAAAAAAAACTGCCTGCAATGCAAGAGACACAAGATAGGTGGGTTTGATCCCTGAGTCGGGAAGATCCCCTGGAGGAGGGCATGGCAGTCCACTCCAGCATTCTTGCCTGGAGAATCCCATGGACAGAGGAGCCTGGTGGGCTACAGTCCACGGGGTCGCAGAGAGTCGGGCAAGACTGAAGTGACTGAACACACGAGCACACTGAACTTTCTAATACATGGTATAGTTGCCAGTTTATTTACTTTCCAAAAAAATGTCTTCCACTAAAGTTTTTGTTTTCTCTGTAAAGTTCTCGCAAATATTTGGCTTAAAATCATTCCTAGGTTATTAGAATATTTTGGAACTATTGTATATATTTAATTTTTTAAATATAATTTTCCTAATGTATATATGCTGGTGAATAGAACTGCAGCTGACTTTTTATGTTGATTTCATATCCCTCAGCCTTGCTACACTCACTTAACTCCAACACTCTATGGCTTGCTTGTGTTAGGTATTTAGGCAATCCTGGCCTCTTCAAATGGTGACAAATTTATTTCTTACTTTTTCTGTCTTGCTGTGCTAAGGCTACCACCACCACATGGGACAGAGGGGTGATTGTGGGGATCCGACCCTTGTCTTGTATCTGATCATAAAGGTGTCGCTTTCAAGTTTTCACCTTTTGGTGTGAAGTTGCTGCAGGTATTAGGTAGATGCCCTCGACCAGGTTAAGGAGGGTCATTTCCATTTCCGGTTTGCTCTGCGCTTTTATTTACTTCTTTGTTTTATTTTTGTTGTTGCTCCTGTGGTTTGTGTTCTATGATTCATTATCTTAAGTTGTGTTTTGAAATTTGGGGATGTGTTTTCTGAATCTACTGAGATGATCCATGTGGCATTTCTCCCTTAATTTGTTAGTGTAATATTGTATTGATCAATAGAAAACCAGCCTTACTGAAGATTCTAATCAGAATGAACTAGTAAGTGACTAGGATAAATCCAATTAGATAAATCTAGCCTTTTCTTATATGCATACATATTTTGCTGTTTTTTTAAGCTGGTAGTTTCTCTGTGGTTCTTGCATCTATTTTCATGAGTAACATTGATCTGCTAATGTGGTAAATATATTATTGAATTAGACTTAAATCACTTTATTAAAATGGTACTTGGGTACAAACAGAAAGCTCAGTATATACTTAGATAACTTATAAAGCCAAATATAATTTACCAATGAGCCTCAACACATCTTCAAAATCAGCAAATCTAAAAGCAGCAGTGCCTGGTGATCGCAGCACTGACTGTCCCTGCCTCTCCTTTTTCACGCCTGTGCCACCCTCATGCCTGTGTCAGTCAGGTTGTGACTCAGTTTCCCATGACTTTCCCTTATCTGGCGCTTCCCTGGCGGCTCAAATGGTAAAGAATCTGCCTGCAATGCGGGAGATGCAGGTTCGATCCCTGGGTTGGGAAGGTCCCTTGGAGAAAGGACAGGCTACCCACTCCAGTATTCTCGCCTGGAGAATCCCATGGACAGAGGAGCCTGGCGGGCTGCAGTCCACGGGGTCACAAAGAGTCAGACACGACTGAGCGACTAACACTTTGACTCCTTTATTTGACCTGCTGAGAAACCTTCTTTGAAACAGTAGAGCATGATATTACTTTTGCTGTGCTCATCAGAGATGTATTATTTGCACGTCAAATTCACTTTTATTCTCTTCTCGTTGGCTCACAGCAACTCTGGTAGAGTCACAGGCACTCTTGTGCTTGTGAACATCAAGTCAGGAACGAAAATTACATGGTGGGGCTTGGTTATTAGATAGTCATCTTGGAGGTCTAGAATATGTCAGGTTACTTTTATTGAGATTCTCACCGAAATGGACATGTCGTGTTGTTTGTGTGCTTGGGCACATGCAGCTCTTTGTGACCCCGTGGACTGTACCCCACCAGGCTCTGCTGTGTGTGGAATTTTCCAGACAGGAATACTGGAGTGGGCTTCCACTTCCTACTCCAGGGACTGTTCCCCACCCAGGGATCAAACCCACATCTCTTGTACCTCCTGCATTGGAAGGTGGACCCTTCACCACTGCACCACCTGGGAAGCCCACAACGAACATGTGAAGCTGAGACGTCTTTTAAAAGCATCTGTGAGCTCAGACTCCTAGGTCTCCACTCCATCCGGAAGGAACCACCCTCCCTAGATCGCGTTCTGCTGGAAACAGCACAGGTCAACACATCAGTAGAACCTCCCTGAACAGTGAGCAGGGCTGTAGGTGAATCCTCGTACCCTGGGTGGGGCCTTCTCCAGGACCTGACATGTAGACACCACAGCTTTCACACTGACTTTCAGTAGCTTCTCCATCGTGAACGGCAAGGAAGAGCGAGCTGTGTCTGTGGACCTGCCGTGCTGTCTTTCCACATGCAGCCGTCTCAGCCTAAGGGGAGAGGAGAAATGGTCCAGCCCGCCGGGACCAGTTACTTCCACACCCACCCCCCATCCCAAGGCACCAGAAGGGGCTGGTTCCCTCCCACCGGCTCCAGCTCGTCACTTACAGACAGGCCACTGGTGACTCCCCCGTAAAGCTGCCTGTATTCTCGCCTTAACCTGATCTGCAGTAAGTGAAAATGTCAAAGACAGGAAAAAAGCAACCCTGGTTTCATTTGCCCTCATCTCTTTTCTCTCGTGATAATGGCTGTAAGGCCTGTTCATTCAACAGTGAGCGCCTTCTGTTTGCCAGGAATCCCACGGCCTTAAGGACCACCCGCCGCTGCACGTCACCTGATGGCTCCACCATCCTGTTGGCACCAAACAAAGAGGCTGGTGTTCATTTACACAAGGCTGGTAAAGCCAGGAGCATCTTTCAGAGTTCTGCTTCCTAATACACCATCTTATGTGGAAACAACCTGTGAAACGCAGCTTCAAAGTGTTCTGATGCAACCCAGACGTTCTCTGAAGGTTGTTCTCCACCCCACCTTCTCCTCCACCCCACCTTGGGTGGAGTTCCTGAATGTTGTGGAACAGAAGTGGCAAGTGTGTGGCGGATGGTCTGGGGCTGGGCTCTAGGTGTGACGTGGAGAGCTAAGGAAGGTGGCAGTACATAGTAATGGAATTATTCCATTTTCAGTCCTCTTCCGGACCTTGGCATATAGATCGGGAGAAAGTGTTTGGCAGGCCCTGATGCCTGCTAACACTGCTTTTTAACAAAGAGACCTTTAAATAGACAAACAGGTCTTTAGGTAGACCTGGACAGAATTAGAAATAAGGTTTGGTTTTGTGGGTGCCTGTTTATGCCTACCACCTCTTCACTCCTGAGAATACTGGTGTTCCCTTCACACGAGTGAGGCAAAATATCCCTTTTAAATGAAACTTGCTTACATTGAAAGGGGGATGATTGAAAAATAACTAGTAAATAATAGCACTGTGCTGAGATGCTCAGTCCTGACTCTTTGTGACCCCATGAACTGTAGCCCACCAGGCTTCTCTGTCCAAGGAATTCTCCAGGGACGAATACTGGAGTGGGCTGCCGTTTCCTCCTCCAGGGGGAATCTTCCTGACCCAGGGATCAACCCCACATCTCCTGGTTGGCCTGCGGATTCTTTATCACTGAGACACCTGGGAAGTCCCAAATAATAGCACCAAGTGCTACTCAGATCAAAATCTAAAAACATCACGGAGGTGGTTGGTGGTGAACCAAACTTTGGGAAGCAGTCCCCGGTGGAAAGAAGAGTCTAGAAACAGACTGAACTGGACTGATATGAACTTGGGCAAAGTCCAGGAGACAGTGAGGGTCAGGGAGGCCTGGCACGCTGCGGTCCACGGGGTCGCAAAAAAAGTCAGACACGACTCAGCAACTCAATAACAACAGCAGCTGAGCTGGACTGAAACCCCGCCCCCCCCCCCCCCAACTCACAGGACTGTATGACTTTAATGAGCCCTCGAGCCTCAGTTTCCTCACCTGCAGACAGGATAGAAAGACCTCCAGGCATGCCGTGCAGGTTATTGGAACAACTCATGAGCAGCCTTCTTTGATATGGTCAGTGTTAGTTCCCTTTCTTGGCCACTGTTGTGGAAGGAGAAACCTAATAGCATCTTGAATCTGAGCCAAAGATATAATTTTTGCCCAAATGAGGAGAAAATTACAGAATGGAAAAATGTAGATTCTGGAGCCAGGCGACCCTTTTAGCTTTTTCGACCTTGAACCTTCTGAGTCGGTTTCCTCATCCATAAAATGAGGGTGATTAAGATGGCTAATTTGCATGTTTATTGGGAGACCCTGGGGTGATCTAGATGCTCACATCACACTGTGGTAACCACATAGTAATAAGCACATTTAGCGTTTGGCAGCCAGTAAATGACAGCTCCTGTTGCGGTCCAGCTTAGGGGATGACCGCTGCTTCCCTTCCTCGTTTGGAACAGCCTTTGGTGGTTTGGGAAAACTCCTCTAGCACCAAGCCTGTCTTATAATCAAGTGTTGGCTATCTCGTGTAATTTACTGGGCACTGTAGTGGAGGTGAAAAGCAGCATGGCTGTCTGGGTCCGGAATGGCCATCCATGTATCGTGGTTTCCCCGGTGGTCACGAGGCTAACCGGGAGCAGCCCTGCCCAGCTTCACGAGAGAGGATCGGACCACACAGCCCTGCCCAGAAGAGGGCAGATTTCAGCGTCCGAGGCCAGCTTCTACTGCAGTCGCAGCATTGCGAGTCGGGGGCCCTCTGCACCACCGTCCCCTTGCGGTTACGATGGCGCGCCGGTTCCCATCAAGGGAGAGCAAGGGTGGAGCGCCCTCTGGGAGGACCCTGCTGACGATGGTTCCCTTAAGTCTTCTCCCAGTCACATTTCCATAATTCCAAGTGAGAGTTTGCAGCTTAAATGTCTCCTGAAATTCTAAGGAGCTTGAAATTTTGCTTTATTAATTAGCAGTTTCATTTTGCTAACATTGTAGAGTGCACTAATTTTCCAGAAGTGCTAATTACCAAGCTCAGCACAGAAGACTGGCTGCATATTAAACTGCCCCACCACGCACTCCCCGCAGGGCTCAGCCATGTCCTGGTTCAGCAGAGCCAGCCTCCCGGGTGGGTAGGAGGCCCTGGCTTGTTCGGCCCCTTTGAAACGGGGCAGAGCACCAAGTGACCTAGGCCGGGCTCCCGAGGCCGTGGCCACCACGTCTGTCTCTAAGATAAGTGTGTCCTTGGGTGCCAAGCCTGCCCTGAGACATCAGAGAGCCGGAGCCTCCCTGCCGCCCTTCCCCACCCTCAGCTGCAGGCTCTGCTCCCGTCAGGCGACATGTCATAGTCCTGCGGCCCCTGTGGGTCTAGGAGGCCCTGGAAGGTTCTGGCTAAGTCTGAGGAGCAGGGTGAATGTGTGAAGTCACTTCAGTCGTGTCTGACTCCTGGTGGCCCTGTGGACTGTACGTAGCCCACTAGCCTCCTCTGTCCATGGGATCCTCCAGGCAAGTATACTGGAGTGGACTGCCACGCCCTCTTCCAGGGGATCTTCCCGACGCAGGGATGCAACCCATGTCTCTTAGAGACCCCCTAAAGCACCCTCCGAGGTGTCGTCGTAATAGGTGGACGCAGATGTGTGAAGGCTCATGTGGGATGTGTATAACCATAAAGGAAGACGTGGGAGTTGGGGTCTTATTTTCATAATTTTTCTCATTGATCATCCCGGGAATTTTCAACCCATGATACAGATAATAAAGACCAGCTGAGCCCTCCCCACCATCTACGAGTCACCTGAACCGGGGCGACAGGCCACCCCAGTTTTTGTGATTGCTCAGGGTTAACACGGGACAGTCCCAGACACACAGGCGGCCGGCCCACCTGCTCACATCCCCCGGGGGGGGGCTGTCGTAGCTCACCCTCTCCTCCTCAGCCCCCAGCTCATCTCCTCCTCCCTTTCCCCACGCACGGCCTGCACAAGATCCTGGCCAGTGACCTCACCTCACTGATCAGGACAGTTAGGACTAATTCGCCTCTTTCCCACCTGTTCCCAGCATGCCTGGAAAAGTGAGATTTGCCTCCTGAGGCAACATTTCAAAAGGCAGCTTCTGTTCATCATTAAAATGCGCCCTGAGTCTGTGGCTGGAGAGTGACAGTTACAGATGGGGGAGGGGGCAGACACCACCACTGTCCCCCCCACCCCAAGGTGCCACGGTCCTGAGATGCTGGGGTCCCATTAGGGGGTTAGTCGAGGCTGCGTGAGGCTCAAGGCCTGGTGCAGAGCCTGCTGCTTGTTCTCCAGGAGCTGAGGGGGCCGCTGGGACCCCAGGCCAGGAGCAGAGAACTCAGATGGCTCCGGCTCGGAGCGTAAGCCCTGTGTTTGCCCAGAGCTGTGCCAGTGTTTGTATGAGATAAAGAGAAAAGCGTGGCCTGAAGGAGATTAATATTTGGACAAGACGCATGCACACGACATAATCTAGGAAAGTTATTACAGACTTCGGGAAGCTAAAGAGTCTTAACTCCCCAGTTTTTCCAAGACAGGGAACTGTGCTGGGTGATCGCTGCAGTTCAGAGTTTAAGTGATGCACTTTATCACATAATAGTGATTGGTGCTCATGCATTAGAGGGAGGGAGATGGAGGTAGTCATGGAAGGCTTCCTGAAAGAGGCAGAACAGACTCGGGCTGTGCAGATCAGGGCTGGAAGGCACCGCTGTGGAACTGAAGGTTTGTGTCCCCCAAATCCATGCGTGGAGACCCTGATCTCTCCAGTGGGATGGTGTCAGGAGGGGGAGCAGGCGTTGGGGTGACTAGGTCAAGAGAGTGGAGCCCCCACGAATGGGATTAATGCCTTTATAAGAAGAGACGTGAGAGATAGTCTCTCTCTGCCATGTGAGGACACAGCCAGGGGCACTGTCTGTGAACCAAGAGGAAGGTTTTCATTAGAACCCGACCCCAATGGCAGCCTGATCTTGGACTTCCAGCCCCCAGAACTGTGAGCTCTACACGCTTGCTGTTTAAGCGGCCCTGTCTGTGCTGTTCTGTTACGGCAGCCGGAGCCCCTGAGACAGGAGGAAGCTGGCGCGGCCTGACACAGGGTGTTAGCAGCGGGGCGCTGAGTGGATGGGGCGTCTCCGATGAGGTCGTCAGCCTGGCTCTACGCCACTGACCCTGAGACGTGTGGCCGTGGTGGATGAGCGCCTGCACACACGTCTTTAACATCAATTACGGAGGATTGCCCCGCGAGTGTTGGAGGGGGTGGCCCGGTGCAGAGCGGACACAGAGGCAGATCCTGGAGCCACAGCCTGGGCCGGACCTCTGCTTGGCCACCCCTGCCTGTCACGTCAGGCTGATTGCTTCACCTCCCTGCATCTCATCTTCCTCCGGCTGGGGATGGAAGCCACACCTGCCCACGGCTTACAGGAGGATGTAACTGAAAGTCTCTGAGTCCACAGTAGGATTTGTTTCCTGGAAGAGCTGTGGAGAGGCTGAGGAAGGCAGGGAGAGGGGGACGGGCCGAAGCTGGCCTGAGGGCTCCATCAGGATGGCAGAGCCCTGCCCTGATGGGGGGTGGGCAGAGGACATGGTGCTGGCTTCCAGAAGGTCCCCGAGTCCTGCTCTGGTTGCCGTGTCTCACATGGTGCTGGAATGAGCAGCCCCACTGAGGGCTTCGAGCCCGGAATTCAGGAACCAGAGGGGATGTGAACACAGCTGTCCACCCTGAGGCGAGGACCCTGACAGGCACCCAAGGTCCGCTGATGGGCGAGAAAGTTAGTCTAGGGACGTCTGGCGGGTCACCCGAGGCTGAGTGCCCGACGGGCGGCGGAGCAGCTCTGAGTCCAGGCTGCCCCCCTCATAACTGCCCCCTCACCCCCTGCCTCAAACACCTCCACATGTGCCCCCCCCCGCAAGCTTGCCGCCCCCCGTGGCCCTGGCCCGGTCTCCCCGCAGCCAGGCGCCTGCAGACATGCCCATGGCTTCCGATGGTCAGAGTCTGTGGCGGAGCTGGCTCTGGTGCACTCACCCTGATGCATGGGCAGGGCTGCCCAGCACAGACTCGGGGCCGCCCCGTCTGGCCCCTCCAGCCTCAGCCCGGGTCGTCGTGGGATGGAGCCCGCAGTCAGGATGGCTTGGCCTGCCATGAGGCTGGGAAGACACAGGTCTCTCGGGCGGCAGTGACATGGCCCCAGGTCTGCTCTGCCCCTGGAAGGCAGAGCCCACACCCAGGGCTGGAGGGCTCACTGCATCCTCCGTCTCTGGGACGAGACTTGTCCATGGACCCAGGGGCTCTTTTCAGACAGGCAGCCGTGAAAGACACAGGGAGCGTCGAGGTGCACAGAGGTCCTCTCTGGGGCCCTTGGATGGACCCCAGGCTAGGATTCCACGCCACGCTGGCTCCCCCGCCCCACATCTGCCAGTACCTGCCTTGCATGCCAAGTGTTGTTTCCAGATCCTTTCCCATCACGTATGATGCAGAGACCATTAGATAGCATCTCCAACGCGATGGACATGAGTGTGAGCAAGCTCCGGGAGATGGGAGGACAGGGAAGCCTGGCGTGCTGCGGTCCATGGGGTCGCAGAGTCAGACACGACTGAGTGACTGACCAACAACCGCATGATACCCCGTGGTGGTTAGGATGCTTCATGCTTAATGTTTTTATCCCCACTTGCCAGGACTGGTGCCCGGACCACTTTAGGTAGTTGATTAATTTTTATTATTTATTTCCCTACTGTAAAAATAATTAAAAAATATAGAAAGGTAAAAAATGTGGAAAACTGGGAAAAAGTCTTATAGAAAGACCAGTAGATCCAGTATCCATAGACAGTTACTATTAATATTTTAGTGTTTTCTAAATCTTGTTTCCCAGAATAGAAACCCTATAGTTGTAAGAATAATATAGTTATAATAATTATTATTTTATACTTATAATAATTAGTTGTATATGTCTCAACTTGTGCCTGGTATGATTCAGTTAGCATTTTATACAGTTAAATACTTGTCCTAAACAGAATTTTTAATAGTTATATAACAGTTCATAGAACAGATTTTAAAAAATTAAATCATTTCCCTGTGGACATCTAGACTATTAACAATATATATAGTATCACACGAGGGCTTCCCTGGGAGCTCAGCTGGTAAAGAATCCGCCTGCAACGCAGGAGACCCTGGTTCAATCCCTGGGTTGGGAAGGTCCGATGGAGAAGGGGACAGGCTACCCACCCCCGTATTCCTGCCTGGAGAATCCCCGTGGACAGAGGAGCCTGGTGGGCTACGGCCTATGGGGTCCCAAAGAGTCGGATGCGGCTGAGTGGCTAAGCACAGCCTGGTACATAGTATTACAGTTGATACGGTGGAATATCTTTAGGCCTAGAATGTTCCTAATGAGGAATTACTGAGTCAAAACAATGAACTTTTTATTTTTTTGCCAATTGATTTTTCTAACTGAAGTATTATATGCTTTTTTAAGGCTCTTGATACGTATTTACAAACTGTTTACTGTGTGCTTAATTAGTCATATATTTACTGCATAAGGCAGCAGGCTTTATCTTTAAAAATATTGTTGAGTGTATGAATTTTCAAAAATCTTTGCTAATATAATTCAATTGCATACCTACTTAAATCAGCATGTATGTATTTATATACCATGGTTGATAAATTAGTATGTATTTAGCAGTTTATTATTTTCCATAAATTAATACCCGTGGCATCTTTCTTGTGAATTTTATGGTTTGATTCTGGGTCCGTTTATCTTTTACTGTCTTGGAGTGTAAATAATAGCAGAGGTCACTGATGAGAGCTCCACAGGCTGCAGAAGTCAGCCTGCAGCAACTAAGAGTATAGCCCGAGCTGGTCCCAGCAGAGCCGCGGCAGACGCCTCTGAGCATCCGTGCCGAGGACGGGGGGCTTCTGAGCTGGACCCTGAGCCCCACAATGCTGACGAGCGGTAACAGGCTGGGAGGTGAACAGCCAGAGAAAAGAAGAGCTTCAAAGACCGCGAATAATCTACAGGCCAGATAATGAGCCCCTAGCGGCTGAAGAGAAGGCTGGCTGTTTATCTCAGTGACTTGGAGAAGAAGAAAGTTCTAAGACCCGTCACCCCAGGAATCAGAGGGGACATGTCTGATGGGGGTGAGCTGGCGTGTCTAGGGCGGTGTTAGAGGCCTCAGCGTCCCCTCAGAGCGGACCCTGAGCATCTCACACACCTGCTACCACCCAGGTGATCCCACCAGCAAGGTCTGAATGACGTTTCAGGGGCAGCATTGCTGGCCTCATGTTGGGACTGTACAGAAAAAGGCCCGGAAACTTACCAAGAAAAAAAGTGTCCTTTTCCATCCCCTTCGGAAAGTACTGAAGAATCCTTTCACTTCTTCAGAGTCAGAAGCCTGCGTTTGGCAACCGATGAGGCTTGAATTTAACTGCAGCTAAGAAGATCAAGAGAGCGCCTGTTTTCTATGAGTCAGGACACTTGTCAGCACTCTCGGCACCTTCAGAGAGCTTCCAGTTCTCAATCTTTGTGCTTCCGTTCAGACCCCTCACGAAGGGGTTCAGCCGTCCCCGCCAGCAGACCATCCTCACCAGCACAGCTGCTGGAAGTCGTTTATGATTTTTCATTGATATCAGTCTCCAGCCAGAGCGCCCACTAAAACCGGCTGGCCTGGGGAGGCGCCTGAGAAGTCCCAGCTGGTCCCACAGGCTGCTGGCGCTGCTGGCCCCAGAGTCCCCGGCATGGGGGTTAGGCATCCGTTTCTAATTCTGTCCTGAGCGCTGTGACCTCAGGTCAAAGCTTCACCTCTCCGAGCCTGCTTCTCATTTCTAAAAAACTGGAATAACATCTTCCTTGCCAAAGTGTCTGGACAATGAGAGGCCACACCGAGGACATGAGAGGGCCCTGTGTGGCTGGTCAGCCTTTCAGTCGTGTCCGACTCTGACCCCACGGACTGCAGAACAGCAGCCTTCCCTGTCCTTCACTATCGCCTGGAGCTTGCCCGGGGGTTTGTGTCCACGGAGTCAGTGATGCCATCCAACCGTCCCATCCTCTGGCGTCCCCTTCTCCTCCCGCCTTCAGTCTTCCCCAGCCTTGGGTTCTTTTCTAATGAGTCAGTTCTTTGCATCAGGTGGCCAAAGTGCTGGAGCTTCAGCTTCAGCATCAATCTTTCCAATGAATATTTAAGGTTGATTTCCTTCAAGATTGACTAGTTTGATCCCCTTGCAGTCCAAGGGACTCTCAAGTGTCTTCTCCAACACCACAGTTCAAAAGCATCAATTCTTCAGCGCTCAGCCTTCCTTGTGGTCCAACATCTGTACGTGACTCCTGGAAAAACCAAAACTTTGACTGTACAGACCTTTGTTGGCGAGTATGAAATAAACCAGATGTGCGCGAACATCTGTCAGTGCCAAGCACGCAAGAAGCCCTCAGCTAGTAGCAGTGGCTGTTTTTGGAATCATTAATCAGAAATATTTAGCATTGGGTCTCTGCAGGCATTGATGTGAGCATCAAAGCAAGCACAAGCGCAGTCTCCATCTTCTTAGAGATTATAATTGTGTGGGGAGACAGCATAAAATGAATTTAGTAATGGAGTTTTGATAAACGCTCCACACACAGCTCAGAGACCGATGGGCCAGCATCGTCTTTCTGAAGGAAAACGCCAGGTACTGCAGAGTGACCAGAGAGGGTGTCAGGGTCTGAGACTCAGACTGAGCCAAGCATTCTTGAGGCCGACAGGAAGAGAAGGCATGGTGTTTTGGGGTATCCTGGTGGTCATGTGTGGATGGCTTGGGCTGATGTAGTCTTGTTCAAAGGCCTGTTCCAAAGCGTGGTTCAGTTCTTGAAGTGAAACATCAAGGGGACGGTTCTGTGTTGACTTGTAGACACGCTGCCCTCGAACAGGATGAGCGAGGCCACTTCCTGGGGGCAGGCGGGCGCCCCACCACATCTTCACGTCCCCTCGTCCCGCTCGGGTTCTCCAGGTGAAGGGGTGCTCAGGAGCCCCCCACTGGAGAGCAGGTCCAGCCCCTACCCCGGCGTTCAGATACGTCCTTGACCCTTTATCCTCGCCCCCGCCTTTCAGCATCACCTCTCCTCGGAAGCCTCCCCACCTGTGTGCGTTTGCCTTCCTCTCCCCACATGACCCAGCGGTGCTGGCTCTTCTCAGAGCAGTCATCTCTGATCCTCTAAGCGACTTTCGGGCTGGGTGAATTCACTTGCATTGAGAGTCACTGAGTCAGGCCCACCTCCAGCATCTTCTTCCTGTCTGACTTTGCAGGTTTGTCCACAGGGTGGGCTTCCAACCTCTGCCCTCCTGCCTCCCACCAGCGGAGCGGCTCCAGTGCTGCTAACCAGAGGCTGAGTCTGGTGCCCTGGGCACAGTCCAGTGCCTCCCACATGCCTTGGTTGTGGCAGTTGCTGGGGTTTTTGGTGGGCGTTTTGGGAATTTGAAAGCACACATTTCATCACTTACCTGGGAGGGCATGACCCAGTCTGGACTCCAGCCTGGCTGCACAGTGAATGGGCAGGACGTGTGGGGAGTGTCCAGGGTGACCTCTGATGACCACATCATGGCTCTATCCAGCCTGGACCACCCGCCCTCTCATCTTTGCTTCCGTTGATTTATCCTCATCTCTATGCCTGCCAGCCTCTGAGAGGCCTGTGGATTGCATCAGCCGTCTCCTTCATGAGCCAGAAAAAATTACTCTCTCGGAGGTATCACTTGGAAAATGTAAGGATGAGATCTCCTCCAGAAACCAAAGGCTGACCACTGGGCACGGCCCGGGAGCATTATCTGCCATAGTTTTGTGCATCCCTTTAAGCGTCGATGAGGATTTGCCTGAACCTGGAGCTCCTTGAGGGCAAAGACCTCACCATTATTCACAACGCCTGACACAGCCGGGAGCTCAGACAGAGGGAGGAGGCAGACCAGAGCAACACGGTAACTAGTGAAAGAAGAGCGTGCGTTCACTAGGCTTTTTCAGTTACAAGGGACAGAATTCCCACTTAAAGTGAACTAAACAAACAAGAGACTCTCTTACTTGCAAAGGATGGGCAGACGTAGGCTTGGCAGCAGGCACAGCTGTATCCAGGTGCCGGAGTAAATCCTCAGAGTATGCATCTTTTCCCTCCACCTTCCTTTCCTGTGTTCCCTTTGCCTTCACTTCTCTTTAGCACCACTTCTCTCTGGGTATTTGTTTCACTCGCTCTCACCATGAGAAGACACATTCTATGGCACCAGGTCGATCAGTAATCCCTGGGCCTTCCGGGACCAGAACCCAGCGGCAGGAAACCATTAACTGCATAACTCTATCCGGGAGATGCTGAGGGATGACCTGGACTGAACCCTCAGTGAGCATTGCCAAGGTCAGGTGGAGGCTCTTGGAACACACAGGCCTGAGCCGCATGTCCGAGCTGGTGTCCAGGGCAGAGGGTGGTGCTCACAGGCGGGCCAGAGCCACGGGTCATGGGGGAGGGACGGCTTCAAACCAGGCCAGCGGAGCATGGAGGTCTCTGCTAAGTGCTCAGCCGGAACATCCTGGAGTGAGACAGAAGCAAATATTCCCTCCAATTAAAAACAAATTTAAAAAAGAGATGCTGGAAGGAGAGGTATGAAATGGAAGTCGCTCATTCGTTTCCGACTCTTTGAGACCCGCAGGACTGTACAGTCCATGGAGTTCTCCAGGTGAGAGTACTGGAGTGGGTAGTGTTTCCCTTCTCCAGGGGATCTTCCCAACCCAGGGATCAAATCCAGGTCTCCCGCACTGCAGACGGATTCTTTACCAGCTGAGCCACCAGGGAAGCCCAAGAATACTGGAGTGGGTGGCCTATCCCTCCTCCAGCAGATCTTCCTGACCCAGGAAGGAGAGGGGTTACCACCAAAAGAATTCCCTCAAAAAAAGTTAGTATATATAAAGCACTGTGGACAATGCCTAGAATGACATATCAAATGCTGCTCCCCCACATTCATCAAATATAAATGAATATGTACTGTAAAATCAACACTTTTTCACTTACCTCCGAGAAAGAATAATACGCTACAGTTTTCAACGTTGACACACCATCAATTTTAATACGTTTGAATTTTGGAGAGATTGAAATGTGAATAATTCGTGCATATTAGACTTGAAAAAGTTATGTCTCCACCACAAAGGACTGACAAATACTGCTCTTCCTCTGTAAAAAGAGGCACGTACGCTCCCAAATTCGATGACCCGGGAACCCTCCTTTTGCTGGAAGGGTGGGCACCGTGGCTGTGGGGCGGCCGCACTCTGGCGGTGATCACAGCGCCGCTGAGGGGCGCGCAGCTCGGCCCAGCAGGTGGCCCCCCCAGGGAGGGTGGGGGGCCCCTCCAGGAGCTGCCAGTGGCCCCGAAGCCCCCGAGAGAGGCCCTCGTGTGACTCTGAAGGTCCCTCCCACCCAAATCCTCTAAAGAAAGGTGACTTGCTCAGCGGTAGCCGCTGACCCCAGACAGCGAATGATTCCCGGCGGGGTCTTTCCCGGGGGTACCGAGAGTTCCCACCCCCATGAGCCGGGAACCGGGGTGCCCCAGGGACGGGGTGGCCCTGTCAAGGCGTGGCCGTGGGCAGCACCCGCTCTCCGGTGGAGTCGGAGCTGCAGGCCACAGGCAGCACAGGGCAGGAAGCCTGCAGGGGCGGGCACCACGGCGGGCTTGGCGCCCGCGGGGCTTGCCCGCCGTGGGACCAACAAGCCGCTGCTCTTCCCGGGACCCAACTCTGAAAAGGACACTTTCCTCCACCGTTTGCACCAAGAGGAGGGGTCTGTATGGTGATGTTTCAGATGCTTCTAGATGGTGGTTGACATTTGAGAGGATGAGCAATGTGAGTACTTTCTAGTAAGAAGGATGATTTTAGATGGTGTGCTAGACGTTCTCTTTCTTGGCACTGAACTCTGCTCTTTGGCATTAAATCCTGTGTTATTTTGCTGTGGCGAAATGTGGCTCGATGTGTTGCACTGACTTCTGGAGGAAAGGCGGGGATGGGCAGTGCTGACATGAGGAGCTGAAAGGACTCGGTTATTTGATCGGTATCCTAGCAGCAAGGACTGGACAGGTTGATGATAGTTATTATGCTAATGGTACATTTCCTTTAAATGTGCTTTAAAACCCTCAGGTTTTCTGCCGCACAACTGTCTCTCTTTTTATCCTCCCGATAGCACCACGAGGCAGACGCGGCAGGTGTGATTATCTGTATTTCACAGGTGCGACGGTCCAAAGGCGGAGCAATTGTGTGACTTTTGCCATGTCCCACCGCCGCCTGGGCAGGAACCAACCTGAGAGCCCAGTGTGCTGAATCTGGCGTGATGGGTGGACCGGGGACATGAGCCGTTCACACAGCACCGTTGTGGCCCCAGCACCGTTCAGACAGGAGCTTGCAGAGCTGGTGCCCAGCGCCCTGCCCGGCTCTTTGGAGGTGCTCACACGCACGTCTGTGGGGGTGATGGTGATGCTCCCGAATCGGACAGGAGCCACTAGGAGTCTGGAAGACCCTCACTTATTCAACAGCATCGCCGCCACCAACCACCCCCCGATCCCCACCATCACTGCATCTCCAGACTCAGACACCCACTCGAGGAACAGACGGTCACCTCCTTGCCCAGCTGAGCAGTAGAATGGCCGGAGCAGGGGCTCGGAGAGCAAAACGGAGTCAGGAAAGAGCTGCTCAGTCCCCGAAATGAGCTCTAGTAACCGGAGCGCGATTCTCAGCCCCTTCTCGTGTTGACCTGGGAGACAGCGCGTGTCTACATATGCACATATGCATCTGTTGTTCCCCTCTAGGTCAGAGGCTACAGCTTCCCGTAGCTGTCAGGTTCTGTAGACACGGTCTGAGAAGGCTATGCGTTCTGTCCAGCGTCTTTCTCACATAACCTACCCGAGAAAAGTCCCTTTCGACGCGGTTTTCTAACTACGGGTGCAGCCAATGTCTGCCCCCACCAGGAGAGCACAGGCCTCCTGAGCAGCTTTGGGTATCTCTGTTCAGTCTGAAAATCTTATAAAAACAAGATAGCCTCATTGTTATAAGATTCCTTTTTGTTCTTGGTATAAACACTTCTGCATGGTCGTACTTTACGTGGTTCTCTGACCCACCTGTTCCTCTCCTCCACCCATTTTTTTTTTTTTTTTTTGCACAAGGACCATGATTCATGGTTTCTACTCATAGGAATTTGTCATTCGGAAATGGCAGAGATCCCGCCAAGTCCTAAGATGTGCACAAGAGCATTTTTATTGTGATAAAAACCAGAATAGATGTCAAACAGCAGAGACATAATTAAATAAGCTACAGCGTATCTCCTAAAAGGCACATCTCAGAGCATGCTTAATGACATGGAAAAGCACTTCTGATATAAATTCTCAAACATTGTGCAAAACCATATGTTATATAACTTTAATTCTATTAAAGCTAAATTTTATACCCCACCCACCAACCCTCTCACGTTCTCTCTCATCTAGAAGGGAATAAAATACCAGACAGTCTATTTTATTGATAATAGTCATATACCGTGTGTATGTGTGATTTGTAGGGTTGTGAATTTTAACTTTTCCTATATACACTATAGTGATGGTGACTGTGCATAGTCAGAGTTGGGTGGCATTTGTCGTCCCTGTTTCCACCTCATGGTCGGCCAGACTGATGTGGGATTTCCCACCACCCAGTCTGCTTTTCAAAAACAGTCCCAGCGGCGTTGTATTCACCCTCCCATGGGTGTTGGTGAACATCCTTCTTGTCACTGTTGTGTAATAACTTCACTCCAGTGGAGACCCAGGAGTCCCACCGTCACTGGTGTCTCCTGACCTGAACCCAGGGAACGTGGGCTGTTCCAGGAGCCTGATGGCTGCTCAGAAACGCCCACAGGGACTCTTGTGTCTGCCAAGCAGACAGGTCAACTCACACGCCTGACAGCTCGGCTCAGCAGGGTGTGGACAGGGGCCGTTGTCAGCAGGTGCTCCTGGGTGCAGCCCCCCCACAGGACTCCTCCCAGCTGTCCCCCAGCAGCCCTGGGGTCCTCCGCATCCCCATTGCCAGGTGACAGCACGGGACCCCCGTGGGTGGCTGTGAAATCCCTCTGTTTGCCCCCCCCGAGCCCCCAGGTGCCCAGAGGCATGTGCCCGGCGACTGGAACCGTGCACTCGGAGAGACCACGGCCACGGCTTCCTCCCGGTGTGTGCCGTTCTCCTTGGGCAACTTCAGCGTGTCAGCAACCGTGTGCTCCGCTTTGTGCCCGCACCCACCCTGACCAGTGTCCAGGGCGGTAAACAGGAGGTTAACCAGAAGGTCAAGTTCTGTGCAGGGGCCATTCAGCTCTGAACACAGGAGGGCTGTGCAGTCCGTTAGTCACAGCTGGTGGTTCTGACTTGGTGTTCTGTGGCCCGTGGACGAAGCCCTTCAGGGGACCAGGGGTGACATCTGTAATACACGCAGAAGCCAGCGCCAGGTGGACACAGGAACCCGGTGGGCGCCAGCCTCCCCAGGCCAGCCGGCCTCTCCGTCAGCCGTTTGCTTCTCCCCCAGAGTCTGCTGAAGGGTCTGTTGACCAGGTTTCAAGATCTAGAGGCAGAATTTCCATGTTCCGGTAACGTGTTGTGTCCATGTGCAGTGTTCCAGTGATGTGCAGAGTTCCCAGTGGGAACAGAGTGAACACAACAGGGACCATCCGTTTGCTGTAGGAAGACAGTGCATCGTCACTGCTGAACCAGGGGTGCTCCGTGACCACCCAAACGTGCCACCTCACCCTATAAAGTAAACCTAGTCTCCTATGTAACAGGATCTTGCAGCCTCCTTTATTGTGGAAATGTTAGTAAAAGTGTGCTCGGTCAGGAAGTGGGGAAACTCAAGAGAAGAAGCAGGAAACAAGAGGAGAAGCAATCAGTAGATCGTGACCGCTCCCAAGAATGTGTTCTCGAGAGGGGCAGTTGGCTGTGACGTGTCAATTAAAGAGACCCAGGATGAGGGATATTTGGGGGTTTTAGCTGGAATCCAGAGAATCTGTTTTCCCCTTAATAATAACACGTTGGATTCACCGTGAATGTTGAATTTCCCCTTCAGGATAAATAGTCTTTCAATTACAAGTTTGGTAGTGGGATCACTAATTAATTTGCTGAACGTCTTCTCCAGATGTCAGATACCTTTGGACTCAACGGGGTTCAGTATGGAGGAAATCTTCGGGATCATCCAGTCAACCTCGTGTTTTGTAGTGAAGGACGTGAGATTAAGTTACAAGGACAAGCTTAAGGACAAGGTTGAGTAATGGCCTCAGAACTGGATGTCTGGCAGTCTCAGCTTGAATTTAGGTTTCTGTTTCAAGTCCCGCATCCCTTCTGTTTTATCATCGCAACTGGAGCTGCGCCGCTGCCTTTTAGTCAAGCCCTGAGCTGTGCAGTGTGGCTCCCTTTGGGCCTCGATTTTCCAGAACCAGCAGCTACACTGTACCCACTCATGGTGACTGTCCCGTCCCCGGCATCCTGAGATGACAAGCTCCCCCTTTGGCTCCATGTGTCTCTGGGCTTTCTTGTAACCGCCCTGTGAACACGTGGGTGTTCTTCCTGATCACTTCCCCCAGGAATCCTCTCCTAATCCCTCCAGGCAGAATAAAACTTGGTCATGATGAGGGTAACCACAGCAAGACCCGCAGGTGTTATCTAGCCCTTACGTTGTGCCGGGCGCTATCCTCAGTGCTTTGAAGATGTCAGCTCACTCAGCCTCACGCCCACCCTAAGACTGGGCTCTGCATTTATCTCGTTATTGTTCAGTTACTTCCGTCATGCCCGACTCTTTGCAACCCCATGGGCAGTAGCCCGCCAGGCTCCTCCGTCCCTGGA
Organism: Hydropotes inermis; assembly: GCA_020226075.1. Taxonomy (NCBI): domain Eukaryota; kingdom Metazoa; phylum Chordata; class Mammalia; order Artiodactyla; family Cervidae; genus Hydropotes; species Hydropotes inermis. Next base: position 109,586,438 of record CM035270.1, read on the forward strand.
ACTTCCCAGGAAAGTAGACTGGAGTGGGTTCCCATGTCCTCCAGGGCATCGTGCCGACCCAGGGATTGAACCCGTGTGTCCTGCATTGGCAGGTGGATCCCTTACCAGTGAGCCACCCGGGAAGCCCGTGCCTTTCTCTCCATCGAAGATAAGAGGACCCCTGGGAGGCCAGCCCTGGCCCAGCCCCATAGCAGGTCTGTGGTGCCCCGGAGCACGGGGTGCAGACACCCTTGTGGGGCCTGGAGAGGACTGAAGCTCTGTAGAACCCAGACTCCCGTTGTAAACGTGAACATCTTCAAAGCAAAACGTGTTGTTCCCTACAACTTGTTCCCTTTTGTTTTCCTTCGTTAAAAATGCAGCCAACGTGAAAATGGATTTAATGTCTATCATAGCAGATTTTACTTATTCAGAATATTAATTGGCTATGGTCTGACTTGATTCAAAAATGCATTGTTAGGCTTAGAACTCATAAAGAGAAGTTAAAATTTCATAATACATCTTTACCCTTTGGCAAACTCGTAAGAACAGCTGCAGAAATTAAACGAGGATGTGTACTTGTGTCTGGCAGTTTTCCAGCTCATTTCTGGTTGAAGGGAATGTTTAAGAGGCAGGAGGCCTGAGCAGGAAGCTGATACTTGATGAGTTTTCAGCTCCATCCTTCCATGACAACTGTCTGTATGAACTGCCCTTTTGGCATAATTCTGTTTAAAATGTCAATATTGGCGCTGTTTCCTATGTTTGCAAAACACCCTCTCACTGGCCTCGTCAATGACACTGGCAATATATTTTTTAGAATTTCTTTAAAAAAGATTGAGTCCTGTTCTTGGTCCACGTAGCTCTGCTTCTACAGACGTTGGAGATTTGCTTTGCCCTGGGAGTGGGAGGCAGGGCATTTAGACACAGAAAACACACACAGAACTGACCAGGGCCTTGCGAACAGGCTGATTCGTACTTCAAGAGCTCCGGGAGACGCTGGATTTTTTCCTGGACCATTGTTGCGTAGACTTGGCTGCACTTTGGAATCACCTGGAGTGTTTCTTTAAAATACTGATGCCAGTGTCCCACCCCTAGATTCTGATCTTTGGGCTGGGCTCCTGGACCTGGCGGTAGGGTCTTCAGAGCTCCTCAGATCATTCTAACACGCAGCCAAGTTTGAGAGTCGCTGACCCTAGACCACCCTCCTCCCACGCCCCAGAGAATTTGAGTTGACCCAAAGTCAGAGCTGTAACATCCCCCAGGGCACCCCAGTGCTGCACACAGGACGTCCTCCCCACTGTCCCTGCCTGTCCGCCTCTGTCCAATTCCATCCTCACTCCTGCGGTGACAGGCTGACGCCTGCCCATCCTCCCGGCATCCTCACGGCCCGGGGCTCACCTGCAGAAGACCCACTCCCACCCCGGCACTCCCTCCTCAAGCCTCAGCCAAGGCTTCCTGCTGCCCCTGGGGTCCTGTGCCCGCCAGGATTCTGGTCACGGAGCGCATGCCCAGTCCCCCCAGGCCCCCAAGCCCACGCCTGCCTCTGGTTTCTCGTAAGCCATTTGCTCCGGTCATCTCGTTTCTCAGCCCCCTTTCCTCCTCCTGCTCCTTGTTCAGATCGCAGCCTAAAACCCCCTTTCTCGGAGCTCTGACCCTTGCCACAACCCCTGGTGAAACTTGGGGGCGTCGTGCTCTGTGAACTAAGCCGGACACAGAAGCACACACCCGGCACTTTTCCTTTCTACGAGGTCCCCGGAGTCGTCAGGTGCATCAGATGCAGAAAGCAGAACGGTGGATGCTGGGGGCAGGGAGTGCAGTTCGCGGTTCATGGGAGCGGGGCTTTAATTTTGCAGGATGACAAGAGTCCAGGAGATGATGGTGGCGACAGTTGCATGACAGTGTGAGTGCACTTACTGCCACCAAACGATGCGCTTAAAAGCAGCCAAGGGGGCAGAGGTCATGTCAAGTGTGTTTTACCACAATTAAAAAATATATACTTTTCAGTCACTTTCTCAGGCCCGTCCTTTGGCCTAAGTTAGTGATACTGTCACATGTCCCTTCGTCTTGTCTGTCCCCGTCAGAGCATTCTCCTGTTAAAGTTTGTCTCCTTTACCAGACTGTAAATAGGATACAAGTGCACGATACGTCCCACCTCTCATCAATGTGCCATCTCAGGATTGGCACAGAGTAGGTGCCCCCTAAGTGGTGGTGGTGTCCGACTCTTTGCAGCCCCATGGACTGCAGCCCTCCAGGCTCCTCCGTCCATGGGATTCTCCAGGCAGGAGTACTGGAGTATGTTGCCATGCCCTCCTCCAGGGGATCTTCCCGATCCAGGGATTGAAGCCGGATCTCCTGCACTGTGGGCAGATTCTTTACCATCTGAACCACCAGGGAAGCCCACTAAGTAGTTTTTAGTAAATGCTGAGTGAGTAAATCTCAGGTTTCCAGTTTCCCAGCCTCCCCATTCATAACTGCTAGGGAAAATACAATTGCTAACACTGTCAAGGCATCTTGATGTTAACACCCCCAAGGGTTTCAGATCAGTTGTCCAGTTTGGGTGAACCGTGTGTAGCTGAGGCTCAGACTGACTCTCAGTGTAGGTGGTGTTGGAGGCAGCTCAGCCCCAAGGGATCTTGAGACTCTTGTTCTGTCAAATAAACGCACCAGGAAAATGCTGACCAAATGGCTGATTTGGGATTTTAAGAACACCCTGTAACCGCTTCCTTGATTAATGTGGGTTTTTTTTCTCTTTCCAATTAGATATTTATCTTTGAGAACAATATCTACTACTGTGCGCACGTCGGGAAGCAGGCCATCCGCGTGGTCTCCACTGGCAAGGAAGGTGTGATTTACAACGGCCTCAGTGACTGGCTGTACGAAGGTACGCGGGGAGTGGGGCGCCGTTCCTGTGGTCGCGGCCGCCGCCGCTTCCTGGCGGTTCGTGGTGGTGACGTGGACTCTTGTCAATTAAGCTCCGGTTTCTGGAGCTTCAGCTAAATTCCAGAGGGACTGTGGAGCCCCAGGGAGCAGCAGACAGCCTGCAGTGTCGGTCCTCACCTGGTGGCCAGGTGTGCTGGGCACCGGCCAGCCTGTGCCGTGCTGGGGGTGACTCCGGAACAGGCAGGGTCCAGACACCAAGGTCCCCTTTGCCCTTTCCGAGAGGCAGAGTGCCTGCTTCTGCCTAGGGAAGACGTCAGAGGGTAAACCCTCCCGGGTCAGGGTGACATGCTGGCCTGCGTGCATCCATCCACCTACCTGGATGTTTCCTGCCTCTGGGTGCCAGAGGACTCTGGCTGTGGGTGTTACTGAATCTCTGAAATCTGAGTGAGCAGCTCTCTTCTGAAGCATTTGTCATCCGTCTCCATGCTGATGAGAATTTTGCTGTGATGGTAACGGTCATGTGTTGATTGCTGCTAGCTGCCAGGCACCATGCTAAGTGCCTTCGTGTCTGTTAGCACCTCACGTCACCTGCCATAGCCCAGGCTGCTGTGATGCCAATAGAACACCACGGTCTGGGTGGCTTGAGCACCTTCTATCTGTACCACATGGTCCTGGAGGCTAGAAGTCCAAGATCAGGGCTCTGGCGGCACTGATGTCTGGTGAGGGCTCTCTTCCTGGCCCGCAGACAGCCACCTTCTCCCTGTGTCCACACAGGATGGGGGTATGGAGGGAGAAGGAGAGAGGGAGCAAGCTCTGGCCCCTTCATCCTGCTGGTGGAGCACTCATCCCATCACGGAGGCCCTGAAGGCCCCACCTCCAGACACCATCACTGCAGGGATTCAGGTTTCACGTGGATTTTGTAAGGTCATGGACATCCCATCCAAGGCGCCCTTGCATTCTGAGATGACCGTGTCACAGACGTTTCACTGCAGAGGCGCGGTGAGGGTAGGTCATCCGCCCAAGTTGGCACGAGGTCAGGGGAGATGCTCTCAGGGGGTGTCACTGCTCAGCTGCAGGACTGCTCCCCCTGGAAATGCAGGTGTGCATGGGCGCCAGGCTGAGAGCTGGTGCTCATCTCTGCTTTCCCGCCTGAGAAGCCATGATCACAGCAGGAGTCCGCCGTGCTGGGCTGGACCGGGGGCTCTGGGACACTCTGGGATACCTGGGCGTGACCAAGCCCGGAAGATGTCATGTTTCGTCAATGTGGTGCGTCCCTCAATCTGGCCTCTGCATTGCAGGGGCTTTTATATCCTGAAGGATAAAGCACAGAGACACGTACGCTGAGTCCGAGATGGAAGTCTTCAACAGTTAAATGCACAGTTCCAAGGCCACGGTTTGATGGGCTTACTAACACGTGCATTGTGCAACCCCATCAAGACGTAGAAGGTGGGGCTTCCCTGGCGGTCGAGTGGGGAAGGATCCACACCACTCTGCCGGGGGTGCAGTTTCAGTCCCTGGTTAGAGAACTGAGATCCCACATGCCACGTGGCACAGCCAAAAAATAAAAATAAATGGTAAGAATAATAAAATAATTTCTGAAAGGAAATCCTTTAAAAGACACAGAACATTCCGTCATCTCAGAAGGTCCTCCCTCTGCCAAGCCCCTTCCCAGAGGCCACCACAGTCCTGGTCCTGGGCAGCTGACTTCCTGGCTGAATGCGGGAACACCCATCACGACCGTCCCCCTCCCTGTGGTCTCCCCGGAAGCCCCAGGATTATTCCATCGTGACCACCACTGCTCAGAGCACCCACAATTCTGGTTCTGAGCTGCATTCCAGGCCCCAGGAGAATCGACCTTGAGGTTTCATTGGGTTCACACAAGGGTGTCACTGGACGAAATGGTGTCCACCACACTTCTGCTGTCCTGTGACAGACAGCCCTACAGGTGGCAGAGGGGTCAGGGCAATAACCCCATGGCCCCAGAGAGAGAGAGAGATGGGGCACTGGGGTCCCAGCAGGAAGATCCTCAACCCTCTCTAGGAATAATCTTCTTTAAAAATCCATCACCAGGTAATGGAGAATATCTTTTTTAGGATCATCCTAAAAAAAAAAAAAAAAAACCTCATTGCCTTGCAATGCAAAGTAAGATTTTGCTTGCGCAAATTGGTTGAAAAGAAATGTTTCTTTAGGGCATTTACAGGGAATTGTGCTGGTGTGATAACAGGGCCCCAATGTTCTAGGTCAGTCACAGTTGACGTACAGCTCAGTCTCGTGAGTGCTGTCCCCTGGAACATTATACACGCTGAGTCTCAGCTCCTTTTTAATAATGGAAAGGTAAACTCTGAAGCCTGCCTTTTTCTAATCTGTGACTTAACTACTTCACCTCCAAATCCTCCTTTAAAAAAATGCTAAGGGGCAAGATTAGGAGACAAAAATACCCTGAAAGCATTTTCAGGGTGCCTGACTCACTCGGAAATGTTAGTTCTGAGAAGAAGCAGAGTTTACATAAATGCTAAGCCACTCCACAGCCCATAGGCTTGTTGGCAGTCAGATGCCACATTGATTTGTTTTGCTTCCCAGAAAGGATCTTTTGAACATATTGAATGTTTCAGAATATCAAGGGCTGAGGAAGAGGAGGAGGAGATGTGGGGGCTGCCAGGAGACCCCATCCCTCGAGCAGAGGTTTACACACACTCCGTAGGAACCCCCCTAACTCACTGAAGTGGCCCCCACACTGGGAAGCGTGCCCTCAAAGCCGTCTGCAACGACAGACCATGAGCCTCAGTGACTGCTGATTCCCGCCTTCATGGCGGCCACCCACTTATCTCGATGAGCACAGTGCATGTTTTATTCTTCTGGGCAAATGTCATGCAGTTACATAGCCTTCTGATTTTAATATGAGGTTGAAGATGACTTAAAACTGTCCCACAACTCTTTCAAGGCTTACTAAGGTCAAGTTGGGTTTCCCTGGTGGTTCAGATGGTAAAGAATCTGCCTGCAGTGGGGGAGACCTGGGTTTGATCCCTGGGTCAGGAAGATCCCCTGGAGAAGGGGATGGCTACCCACTCCAATATTCTTGCCTGTAGAATCCCAGGGACAGAGGAGCCTGGCGGCCTACAGTCCACGAGTGTGCAAAGAGTTGGACATGATTGAACAACTAACACTTTCACTTTCACTTCAAAGTTGGTTACCCAGAAACTAAAGGTGTATTCAGTTTTTGAGAACTCAGAAAGGGAGATTCTGTTAAGAATTTGTACTTTCATGCAAGTCTGAGTGATTTTGCAAAGCTCCTAATATGTAAGCCTATGAGGAAAGGGCTGGATTGTCCAGGTTTTTATGAAAGATTCATGGTTACCAGTGTTACAGAGATGGTTGTATTTTCCAGTTGATACTGTTTTTATTATTTCCATTTTGATCATTGCCATCATATACACGAGGTGTTGTGGGCTCCCCAGGTGGGATTAGTGATAAAGAACCTGTCTGCCAATGCAGAAGATGTAAGAGACGTAGGTTCGATCCCTGGGTGGGGAAGATCCCCTGGAGGAGGAAATGGCAACCCACTCCAGTGTTCTTGCCTGGAGAATCCCATGGACAGAGGGGCCTGGCGGGCTGCAGTCGTGGGGTCGCCAAGAGTCAGACATGACTGAGCAGCTAACACTAGTACTTCAATAGTGGTGCGGCACAGATTTTGGGGGCCAGTGATTTTTCAGTAATGAAACTTTGTCATCGCCTGTTTTGCCATCTTATGAGACATCCATGCCCCTATTGCCAAGGCAGTCAGATGCATGTGTGTGTGTTGTTCAGTCTCTCGGTCGTGTCTCTTTGTGACCCCATGGCCTGTAGCCCACCAGTCTTCTCTGTCCATGGGAGTTCCCAGACAAGAGGACCAGAATGGCTTGCCATGCCCTCCTCCAGGGGATCTTCCCAACCCAGGGATCAAACCCGTGTCTCCTGCATCTCCTGCATTGGCAGATGGATTCGCAAGGAGACAGGGAGTTGACTGGGGAAATGGCTCACACGGGAAGAAACATTGTCATGACCAGATTGTGGAGCTCCCTGGGGTGGTTCGAATGTGTGTACTTTCCACGGGAAACGTGTTCCCATAAAGAAGAATTCTTCTCAAATCATCCTGGTCACCCCAATCGTTCCAGATTCCCTAAAATGAAATTCTAAGTCATAGTCCCCATGGAATGTGCCTTTGTCTTTGACTAAACTCGTGGTTTATTCCATGCTTGGTGAGTGGTGTGTGCGTGCTGACCTGTATATTAAGCTCCCATGCCCCCTGCCCAAGCTCTATACTTCTCATCAGTGGATCAAGCCTGTGGGATCCACCACGGCCACAGCATCCAGTGGACAGCCCTTGCCCGGGACTGTCAGATGCAGGCAGAAGACATACTGCACACCAGGTTTTTATCAGCAAGGAAGTATTTCTGATGCCTCTCACACTGTTATTAAAACTCGCCCCCATATACACATTTTGATCCTGATGTTTTGCAAAGCTTATGGAGTCACTCTGAGTGTGCATTCTTGATTGAGTTCTTCAAATGCTAACATCTCTGAAGTACCTGGATCTGGTACTTCAGTCACTAACAGACTGCATCCTGTTGGTAGACACGCCCATGGAGCCTCATTCTGGCTGGACTGATAGTTTCAGAGACAGTTGCGTGGCCTGGAGCTCACTGGACTGAGAGTCATGTTCATTCTGCATGCTCTTATTCAGACCATGGATTCGTAGTTCTTTGGATGTGGTTGTTGGTTACTTCTCTGATTTACCTGATGGGAAATCTTGGTCAGACCAGGAAATCTCCCAGAAAATTGCCTGAAGCTTGTAGTGCGCGGGCGGCAGAGCTGGGGACAAGGGCAGGGTCTTTGCAGCCACCGTGCCTGCCTTTGAATCATAGCTTCACCATGTAAAAGCACCGTGAACCGGAATGAGGTTTGAACCCTTTGGGTCTGTTTTCTTATCTGCCAGACAAGCGTGATGACCATATAGGTTCCCTCAGGTCATTGTAGAAATTAAATGGACTGATATGCTTACAGTTCGTAGCACAGCGCCTGGACTAGTGAACCACAGCTATTGCTATTGAAGCTACTGTTATTCTTTATCTTGTAATTTTAAAAAACCAGTGGCTTCCCTGCTGGCTCAAATGGTAAAGAATCCACCTGCAATGCAGGAGACCCAGGTTCGATGCCCGGATCGGGAAGATCCCCTGGAGAAGGGAACAGCAACCCACTCCAGTATTCTGGCCTGAAGAATCCCATGGACAGAGGAACCTGGCAGGCTACAGTCCACGGGGCTGCAAAGAATCAGACACAACTGAGCGACTGACGCTTTCACGTTTCAAAACCTAGTCACATAGCAGGTACACACCTCTCTCATCTGGCATTGTCAGCAACCAGAAGCGCAGATGTGTGGTCCATTCTCTTCCAGCATCAGTGCTAAGAACTATTGAGCTATTCACTCATGAGTTATTGCCTCCATGTGTCTATGTAGGAAGCGCAGGCTTCCTGCTCCCCCTGAAGAGGAGGTCTGTGCAGATATGAATGTTGCCCTGGAACCTTCTCTCTGCATCAGCGTCCCCGAGCTGGAGGCGTGCACCCCTCACCTGACAGTCATTCACCCGTGAGCACCACGTCACATCACTTGGTAAAGAGTGTGCTTCAGGGTGGCTTGTAAACATTGCATACTTAAAAATGCATATTCCAGTTCGCCTGTGGCTTCTAAAGAGGGGCACGGGCATAAAAGTGATAATGAGAATACCGGAATTTAATCAGCCTCCGGGGGAGTCCCTGGCCCGGGAGGTGCTGCCTGGACCAGCGGAGGAGCCGGGTGGCAGGCAGCAGACCTCTAGTCCAATAAGGCAGCTCTTTCAGGGTTTGAAGTGAAATGAGCATTCTTCCGGGGTAGCCGTCTCCAGCTCCATGAAGCAGTGGTGACCTTGACTCAGGCAGCAGGGGGTCTTCCCTTGTAGAAAGAGGCCACAACTAGCTGTTCAGTGGGGACCCTCTCGGGTCTGACGCAGGGCTGGACGAGATGCTTCGGTTCATTGCTTCTGTGCTCTCTCTGACCCCCAGCAAGACATCCTCCTGTGTCTAGGTCTCTGCATGTCAGCACAAAGACAGTGGTCCAAGGCAGGGAGTGAGACTGTCAGGCCTGTGGGGAGATGCCACCGGCCAGGCCGCATCCAGCTGGCCCCCAAGGGTCCCCTCGCCCTCCCGGCCAGTCCAGCCTCATCTGGATCCTCCGCTTCCTTCTCCGCCTTCGAGTCCCATCACACCCCCCTACCCCCACCCTTACGCCTCCCCACTGGGACGGTCCCTACACACGGCAGCGCTCCCCCATCCTTGCTGTGCGGCCTCGGCTCCAGGGTTCAGGTGCAGGGTCGCAGGCGCCCCCCACCCAGGGAGCTCAGCTGCCCTCCTTTTTCCCACTGCCGTCAGAACCTCCGCACACTTCCTTTAGCAAAAACAGCAGGCTGATCACTGAAGAGCCCCGGGAACAGTTAATCTCACTGTAACAATGAGCCTCACTTTTCTTATCCCCAAGGAGGCGGGAGAGGTGTTGGGATTGGAGACATTTCCCTTACTCGGGACCGAGGGGCGAGGAGGGGGCGTCAGTCCAGACCGCCTGCTAATAACACCACTGGTCTGGGCCGGCCCGCGGCAGGTGTGTCTCTCTCTCATCCGCTGTCTCTTCCACGGCCTGCCCGACACGACTAAACAGGAGCGAACTTCTGCTGCAGCCGCGGAAACGTGGGCTCAGAAGCATTTCGCGACTTCTCTGCAGTCACACAGCCAGTAAGCGGTTCCAACTTGGCCTCCTCACCACACGCCCATCGTGTATAAAAAGCTGCATGAACTTCTTGCAGATTAAAAATAGGCCTGATCGCTGCCCGAGGGGTGAGCGGACCACCCATCACCTCGGCAAGGTCCGCTCACACCTCCGACACCCCAGCTCTGTGCCAGGCGCTTCTCGGCGTGGGTGTGAGGTGCGGGTGCATCCCTGAGCTGCCACGCAGCCACCGGTGACCTTGAGGAAGTCATGTACCTCGTCTGACCTTCAGGTTCGTCATCTGAAAACGAAGAGCCCAGATACCTTCCCCAAAGAATTAGTGTGAGGCTGGATGACAGCATATCCGTGCGAGTGAGGCTGAACCACGTGGGTGTGGCAGGACGTGTCACCCCGTGTTATCTTGGGGCTGTGAGTTGTCCCACGAGAATCCACCTCCCACCCAGCTGCTGGCGGGCGTGGCAGGGTCTCAGACGGCCATGTGTCCAGGGTTGGACGAGTGTCTTCTACAGAGGGGCAGAGGTGTTTGTAAGGCAGAGGTCAGACCTGGGCCCCGCAGAGCATGGCACCCCTAGAGCTCATGGCTGAGCACAGGGGAAGGGTCTGGAAAGTGGTCTGGATTTCTCCCGAGAGAAGCCCGCAGAGACGTCCCTGCCCGTCATCTCCTTCGTCTTGCTCCTCGGGCCCACCACCCTCTGAGTACCTGGGTGACCAGTAGCTGTGGTCTGTGGTCACTGTTGTATCTTCCTGCCTTCCCCTTCCCCGGGAGCATTCAGGCAAGAGTTGCTGTGGAAACTGTGATGAACGGACTGTCCCGTCTTGAGGATGGGGCACCAGCCTGGGGGATCTCCGGGGCTGCCCCGGTGGTTCTCCACTGGAAAGCTGATGTGGTCTAAGCCAGGGCAAGACCGCAGTGCCTGCCAAGGAAGAAGCGATGTTCTGTCCAGGACGTCAGGCCCGGGAGGCCAGGGCAGGGGCCAGGGCCTGCCGACAAAAACAGCAAATGCTGGAACTCTGATCAGGAGTTTCCCCCAAGTTCAGTGCTGAGGGCAGGGCGCTGACCTGTGCTTTGCAGCCCAGCGTCCTCTCTGGACTAAAATAAACCCGGTCAGAGAAGCAGGAGAGGATGCCAAGGTCGGGCAGGGAAACTCTAAAACAAACCCACAGGGGCTTCCTCGGGGGTCTGGCAGTGAAGACGTCATGCATCCACTGCAGCAGGTCCAGGTTCAGTCCCTGGTCAGGGAGCTAAGATCCTGCAGGCCATGTGCTGTGGCGAACAAGCAAACAAATAATAAATTAATTTAAAAAAACAGGAAACAAGCCAAGCAAAGCAAACCAGACGCCACCTCCAGGATTCACAGCAGGAGAGTCACTCATGCCCCCCCATCGGGGTGGAGGTGGGGGGTGTGCTCCCCGAGCTCACCCTGGGGCGCAGGCTGCGGGCCCCACCCTCTGTCCAGGCAGCAGGCCCCGCTCAGCCCAGCGTGGGTGGCGTCGGAGGCGCTGTGCTGGGCCTGCAAGTGACACTGCTGGGCGGCCCTGCTCGCCGCTTCGTTGCCAAGACCAGGGCCCAGGACGCGGTGCCGGCCACCGGCCAGACGCGGGAGAGGCCGGCTTGGTGGAGACCCCGCCCTGCAGGTTCCACGGCGGGGCCGCAGACCCCAGATCTGGAATCAGCTGGAGAGGAACTCCTGCAGGGCTGGGGGGGCCCTGAGGGTCAGAAGATCGAGCAACAGGTTTAGGGGCACCCAGGGGGTGCGGGTAGTGGTTGCAAGAGTACCGCAGCGGCCATCTCCTGGACGCCAGGCATGGGGGAGTTGGGGGGCGGATTCTGGGTGAGGGCGCCTCTCGAAGACATTTGTGAGGCGCTGCAGGTAGCAATGCCACGCCCCCCATTGGACCGCTCAAGAGACAGCTAGGGGTGTAGCTTTTTGTCGTTGCAAACTCACCTTGCATGCGTGGTCGCTCCCTTCAGTTTTGTCTGATCCTTCGTGACCCTGTGGACTGTAGGCTCCTCCATCCATGGGATTCTCCGGGCAAGAATACTGGAGCGGGTCGCCGTTTTCTCCTCCAGGGAATCTTCCCGACTTGGGGATCTCCTGCGTCTCCTGCTTCCGCAGGCGGGTTCTTTACCACTAGCGCCACCCGGGAAGCAGACTCCGCTTATTTCACACCTAACGGCTGATAGGTGAGGGGCATGGGTGGAATCACTGGCTGGTAGGTCTCCCTCTCCCATGAAGTGTTGATCAGTGACACACGTGCCTGTGGTCAGCGCTCTTCTCCGCATCTCCTTGGGGGCCTTACATTAACGGCTGTGGTTCCCACTGAGCAGCCCCTGACGGCAGGGGAGAGACCCCGGGACGGGCGGGCCCCCTGGAGCTGGCCATCGTGTGATGCCGTCCGGGTTTACTGCAAGCCCCGGGCTCTCAGAGGCAAAAGCCGAGTCTGCCCTTGACAGTCCCGCGTGGGCCTTGTGGGTTCCTGATTGTTCTAATTCAGCGTGAAACAAAAGTCAGGAGAAGGAGAACTCTGAGGGGAAAATGTTCTCTCCACGTGTGGGAAGAATTCCCACTGGTCTTGAGAAATGTTTCTCACAATTACCTAATCCTGAGAGATTCTGATAAATAATATACGATGCTCAGTGGTTAGGTTTTTAAAGCTCTTTAATTATGCATCGATTGTGGCATTAAGACCCACACATCTTCATCTTTTGGTTGTGCAGTTTTAATGAAACTCAGGTATCGCTGGCTGAAATCTTGACGCTCCTGGACACCCCAGTTCCTTTTAGGATTTTCTGTTTCCTGAAATCTCCTGAGGACTTGAGATGCTCTGCCCCAGTGTCGAGAGTCTTGTTAATGTTTGTGTTCCACCAAAAGGCAGACTGCAGATGCTTGAAGGGAGACATGTGAGGCTCTGTGTTTGCATGTGCTCAAGACGTCATCTGGGCCCAGAGGCCAGGGTCCCGCCCCTGCGCTTTCCCACCGAACCCGCGTCCTGACCTCTTTGCGCTTAGTTTCTTTGCTCTGCTCTGCCAGCCTCACCGGAAGGCCCGGATAACGCTGCCTGCCTCCCTCAGCTGTGTTTTCATACGTAAATGTCAGGGGGGAACGCTCAGTGTGACGGCGTGAAGTCTGTATGCACACGAGGTGACTTTGCGATGCCCTGTCTACCTGTCCTCAGCTTTCCTGGTTGGGTGTCGGGAGCAAAACGCCCCGATTATAGACAGTGGGATGGGGGCCAACAAAGTGAATGGGGTCCTCTGCTCCATTCTGCCCCCACCCCCCGCAGGACACACGTGCACTGGGAATTCATCAGGGGTTCTCATCTGCCTTCTCCCTGCCCCTGGGGAGGGGCCTGCCCCCGCTTCCTGGGACCCCCTTTTCCTTTCTTTCTAAACAACCTGCATTTTCAGTTTAGTTTTTCCCTTTGCTCAGGGCTGCCTTTGGGAAGGTTTGTGGGGCAGGATGGGGGTGAGATGCGGCTCAGCTTCTCCCCGTCAGAGCCCCCTGGACGTGGAGATGCGCCCTTGTCACTGTCACTGTTTAGTCGCTCAGTCGTGTCCGCCTCTTTGCAACCCCCTGGACCGTAGCCCACCAGGCTCCTCTGTCCATGGGATTCTCCAGGCAAGAAAACTGCAGTGGGTTGCCATTTCCTTGCCCTGGGTCCTATGAGTGAAGGCTGCTGCCTGGCAGGAGACCCAGGGTGTAGGTCTCAGGTCAGTCGCACCTCCCTACTTGGTCTCCCAGCAGAGGGAGAGGCTATCCTGGGAAGCTCACCGTCGTGGGGTCAGCGTGCCCCAGAGTGACTCCTGCACTGGCCCGAGAGCAGACACCTAGCTCCATGTGTCTGCCACACACACCTGTGGCTCCAAGCCCCCGAGCAGGTCCTGGCAGAGTCCGGGGCCCGGCATCCCCAGCTCCTGTGGATGGGCCCCTCCCTGGGACAAGGCACCTTCCTTCCAAGGCCACGACTTGTCCATTCACTGAAAATGGGCCCCGGGCCTGGAACCTCCAGGTGCCAGCTGTCCACAAAGAGCAGATGGCCGTGCAGGTCTTAATGGAGAGCTCCTGTCCGGCACCTTGTCCTTGCCGCAGGAGTTTGTTCATATGGCACTCGCTTTATTCATAGAAAAACCAACATCTGTGGGAACAGAAGCCGGAGAAGTGTTGGGAGTTTAAATAGATGTTCCCGAGAAGGGGCCCAGCCTTCCAGGAGGTTACAGGGTCACATCTGCCCGGCCCTCGGGACCAAACCACCGGGCCACGGGGTTCTAGACCTGCACGACACCGTATGTTCTTGGTTCTTGTAAGTGTCTGAAAGACTGCTCCCCATTGCACAGCTTCTGTTGAGGGTTGAATCTCCCCAGTCCCTGTGCCCGTGTGCCTACCTGGGTGTGAGGCATATGAAGAGTCTGCAGGGAACGAAATTCGTTCCACAAGGAGGCTGCGCGGACACCGAGCCCGGCCCGCCACTGACTGGTTCTAGAACGATAAGCCCCAGCTCTCTCGTGGGCGCAGAACCAATGGGTCTCCAGGGAACCTGGGGCGGGTGACCCACAGTGTGACGGGGCAGACGTGAGCCCTCCCCTGGGAACCAGCACGGAGCAGCCCCCCGGGAAGCCAGGACGCATCGTGTGAAGCGGCCTCCAGGGACGCACCAGGCATCCTGCGCCAGGCTCCACAGGCCCCCGTGGGACGAGGCTGCACTGTGGCCCAGGCTTGCCTTTGGGATGGAGCTGAATCACACCCTCAGCACGAGGTGCTCATCTCCAGCACCATTCAGACACTGGCAGAGTGACCCGTTCTGGTTGAAGACTGCAGACCCGTGAAAATCAGAAAACCAAGCAGTCGCTAACCCATTAACTGATTTATGGAGTCCAGAGCTGATTCCTTAATGGCAACCCACTCCAGTATTCTTGCCTGGAGAATCCCAGGGACGGCAGAGCCTGGTGGGCTGCCATCTATGGGGTCGCACAGAGTCAGACATGACTGACGTGACTTCGCAGCAGCAGAGCTGATTCCTTAAACATTTGTCCCCAGTTGCCTTCTCTCAGGACATTATCAGTGCCTGGTCTCCAATCTCTTCCAATTTCTGTGTTTTAAGATCTACTGCTGACTTGAGATCCTGCAAGATGTGAACCCGCATAAGCTTTTCCTAAGGGGGAGATCTTTGAAATAGCTGGGGAACGCTGATGGTTAGAAAATCCACGGCCGCCCCTCCGCACCGTGACACCAGCTGGTAAAGTCGGGAGACGTTCTGGGCCCTTCCTCCCAGCTCTGGCGAGGGAAGTGCTCACTCCTGTGAGCCGGGCACGGATGGTGGGCAGGGCAGGCAGTGCCTTCCCATGCGGGCACCATGGCCACTTCCACTCGGACATTCACCGCTTCCAGCCTCTGGCCTCTCCACCTGCCTCGCATGCAGGAGGCTCTGGGCCCTACAGGTGTTGGGGTCAAAGCCCCAGAACTGAAGGACAGAGGCACAGACCTCAATGCCTGGGGCCTCTTCCGGAAGCCCCCAGACGGTGCCCCGTGTTCCTGGGCCGATGGAACGTTCATCAGACTCTTAAGAGAGCACAGAACACCGTGCTTTGGTGGCCATGCAGGTCGAAAGGGTGAAAGCCCGAAGTGAGAACCAGCCCTGAGTGGTCACAGGTGAGATTTGCAGAAGACTAGGCGGGCCGGGGCGGGCGGGGGGCTCGCCACCTGCCCTGATGTGCGGCCGCTCTCCACGCAGGCTGAGCCACGCATGTCTCTTTCCATGCGATCCCGCTTTGTATGAGTAATTCTGTTTCATTGCAACATTTAACTGAGTCTGGGAAGTCATCCTTAAGGGAACATAAAGCTGAAGGAGGAACTGGAAGCTATGTAAAACAGACCCTTTCGGCTGCTGGGGAGATGGCCTTCTGGGGTAATGGCCCTTTATTGACTCTTGATGTTTTAGGAACGGGGAAAAGGAACTCATTGCTTCCACACTGTGATCTCCCAAAGCAGAGGATGCTGAAACAAGTGAGGCTCAGCCAGAGATGCAGAGTGTGTGTGAGAGGAGAGAGAGACAGACCACGAGAGAAACTCAGAGACAGACAGAGTGAAGCAGAGACGGAGACTTTCAGTCCAGTTCAGTCGCTCAGTCGTGTCCGACTCTTTGTGACCCCGTGGACTGCAGCATGCCACGCTTCCCTGTCCATCACTGACCCCTGGAGTGAGCTCAAACTCGTGAGAGAGAGAGAGAGAGAGACTTTACCAAAAGGAAAAACAGAGATTTAACAAAAGTTGGAGGACTTTCCTTGCCCTTGGTATGTCTGTCTCCTTTCAGCACAGCTAGAGTCCTGAAACACTGCCGTTCACGCGGGACAGTGACAGGGGGAACCGCTGGGGTGCTTTTATGCGACAGGCAGGTTTTCAGGTGGTCCTCACGGGGCCATCAGGGGCCTTGGGCGTCCACCACGGGAGCAGCTTCTTGACAGGTTCCTCCTCAAAGGTCTCCAGCCCCTGGAAATGCATTCGGTGTCTTTTTCCCCTGGAATGAAAAAAGGAGGACAGGAGAACTGAGGCGATCTATCAGTGTTTGGAGAAGCTGCAAATTAGCAGCTGGCAAGGTTATAACGAACATCTGAGCGATCGCGGCCATGGAATAAAAATCAAGCCCAGATGCCTGCTTGTCTCGGGCGCGAGGACGTGGCGGGGTGGACGCTGCCCCCTGGTGTCCAGCGCAGGCACGGCGGATCCGCTGCGCCCAGGCTCGGGTGCTGCATTGTGGGAGCTGTCAGACCACTGGGATGGTGATGAGGTGTGTGCAGTGAGTGATATGCAAGTCACGCGGCGCTAATTAGCCAGGGAGGCTGCGGGCAGCAAGGGAAAAGCTCCTTCCACCTCCAGGCTTGACGTTGGCCGATTTCGTCTTTAACTCCCCATTTAATTCCACTCCCGGCACCTCAGATGAAATATTTAGTGGCAGGGAAAAGGCTGCAGATGCAGGCGGGAATAAATAAGATTGCCCGTATTTAGAACGAGGCCATTTATTTCCGAGTGCAGATCTATCAGGCATGTTATTTATGTCTTTTGCAATTTTCGAGGACCCAGATTTCTCCAGACGCTTTGATTTTTTCCCAGTCGACACAGCAGTGGGGGTGCAGGCGGCAGGCACTTATTAGCAGTGAGAACACACGGGGCCTGTGTTTTAGGAGCGATCCCAAGCCCTGTCTCAACTGCCTGCACTGTTTTGATCTGCTTCTTGCCGTCCCATCCAGAGGTGACAGTCGTAATGCTGACATGACTCAGGCAGATGGAGCCTTCAAGGCAGAGACAGCTCGAGCTGCCGGACTGTGCGGAGTGGGCAGGGGAGACGGGCCGGAGGCTCAGCGCCTGGTTGGCAGGACACCAGTGGCGCTGGGACGAGCTGTGGGCCAGGAATCAGGACCAGAGCCAGCCCCACCCTCTGCCCTTCTGTGAGCCTGGGAAACAGCCCCGTATCCTTCTCACGGCAGTGCCCACTGCACACACCCCAAGACCAGAATCCACTCAAGGCTCTGGCAGGCCCTTGGGGTGAGCCGCCCCTGCCTCTGGGTCTCTGCTTTCTCCTCCGTGAAGTGGAGCCACAGAAGCATGGTTGCAAGCTTGGCAATAGGGTGGTCACGGCGAGCGTTGGGTTCCTAGTGGGACAGACGACATACCTGCCCTGCCAGGTCACGGCTCAGCACATGCAGGCCCATTAGTCCCAGAGCCTGGGTGCCGGCTGGCTGTGAATGCAGTCCTTCCTGCGGCATTCATCCAGGGCAGAAGCCACTACCGGGCCAGCAGAAGGTGAGCTCAGACCCACGTGAGCACAGCCGTGAGACGCAGGGAACCTCAGGTGCGTCGGAACCTGAGGAGGCCCAGGGCGATGAGCGGAGCTGGGACCGCTCTTCCCGGGGAGGCACCTCCCCTCCAGGCTCCAAGGGCACCACATGGGAAAGGCATCTGGAGGCGATCCACTCTGTAGCATTGGGAAGTCCGAGGCCCTGTCTCTCAACTGGGAAAGAAGCGCCCCTAGCCCCCGGGAGAAAGCAGAACCCCGTGTGTAGAGTGAGGATGCAGCCCCAGTGGATTCTGCCTTCTCTTCACGTCATTTGACGGCCTGTCCAGTTGGGAGCTTTTTGACCAAACCTCTCCTGTGTGAGATTCTCCCAACCCCAGAAGTACTGGCACACTTTTCTCAGGCTTCTGGAAACTTCTCCCCATGGTCATTTTATCCACAGAGAGACTCTGGCAGTCCCTTGCTTTGGACCACACTTGGCCAAAGACGATCAGAGAAAACAGAGCAGAATTCACTTGATTTTTGACTTCTGTATGCTGTTTGGGTTTTGGCAAAGGGAGAATTAACTCATAGTGACTTGCTTTTCACTCTAGCTGACATTTTTTGCCAGCTATTGAGCAAATTTGAGAAGATTCATTCGAAGAACCGCTGACCCTACAAAATAGGACTAAAATATATCGTACGTGACTGTACCTGTGATGACTGTGCCCGTGGA